>AP025058.1:16036327-16152422 GCA_036186865.1 Eustoma russellianum | reverse complement strand
AAGCTTTTTTGCTTCCTTCAACTTCATCGACCCTACGCACTTGATATTTTGTAAGCTTTCTTACTATATGGCTTCGCCTTCTTCTTTCTTGAAATCTGTAGTTCCTTCTCCCTCGGTGTATGATTCATTTTGCATTTTGAATGAGAATGATCTTTCCGAGATTTGCCAGCATTATAGGGTTAACAGGAGCATTTTTGTTCCTATTTTACCCCTTCCTCACCAAACCGCTGACAGCCCTCCAACTGGCTATGAAGCAGTTTATGAGGAGTTTTTTAGATCTGGTTTTAACTTACTCATTCCGGCCCCTTTGCTTCAAATATTAGTCTGTTACAAAATTAGGCTACCTCAAATAACCCCCCATGGGCTGAGGGTAATTCTCAGTTATCTGCTATATCTGAGAGCATCTGGGAAGAAATTCTCTTTTGCTGTCTTTAGGGAGATATTCGTATGTAACCAAGAAGGTAGCTGGTATAATTTTAGTAGGAGATCACTGGATAGTGAGAGATCTTTTATCATAAACCTTCCCCCTCCCCCTCAAGATTGGGAAAAGAGTTTCTTTTTCGTTAGAAACGTGGGGTTGCCTGTAGGAATTTCTTGGAACGTTAGCAATATCAGTAATAGAAGACCGAGTGAACCATTTCGTAACGAAGCCTCCCAAATGTTTCTTTCTTCCCGGGTCGTAGACTGGGAGAAAGTTAATAGGCAGATTGTTCAAGTCGCTGACCTGGAACATTTGGGGCCAGAATATAATTTCAGACCTCTTCATCCTGTCGCTTCATGGATAGTTCGGGGTAAATAACAATGTTTTTTTGAACGTTTTTGACTAGCCTTGATGTTGTACCTGGTTGTTGAATGTTGTGTTTCTCCGGATCTTGCAGAAATCATGGGACGTGGGACCCTTGAAAGGTTAAAGAAGCTGGTTCCTCAAAAGAGAACATGGTCGGAACGCCAACCCTCCTCCTCGGAGCCTGCTTCTGTCAGTTCTTCATCCGAAGCGCAGACTCATCCGGGTAAGGTTTTATTCTTCAAAGAAAATCTTGAATGCGCCTATCTTTTGTTATAGCTATTTGAATAGTATTCCCCTTTTTTAGCCGGAGCTTCTGATGTTCCTTCTCAAACTGAAGAACAAATTCCTTTTTCTCTTTCTGGGGATAGGATCGGGGGGATGGATGCCCCCATCCCTATCCCTTCCTCTCCTGCTGCTGAAATGGGGAACCTTCTCCCCCCTAACCGGATCGCTGACGAAAGCGTGCCTTCTTTCGAACTCCTAAAAGAAGTTTCTGAGCCAAATATTCCTGGGGGGTATCTTCTGAAGTGAAAGCATCGGGAGAAGACCTCGAAAAGGGAAGCAAGGATGAAGGGGAGCCTTCCCGGGGAAATGCCCCCGAAGAGGGGTCAAACGCTAAGAAACCAACGGAAGGCGGTCCCTCCTCTCGGCCCACTCGGGGTAGACATACGTTGGAGTTCAGCTATAATAACTCTGCCGAGGATCCTGGAGTAGCTAGGAAGTTGACGGAGGTGTCCATACTTCCTAAAGATTGGCGGAAGTTTGATAGCATGAGCTGGGGCTCTGCTTTTAACTCTTTTGCCAGCAATATGGCCCTGGTATAACCTCTTTCACCTCTCCGTGTTTTTATCTTGTCTTTTCATGATTTTCTTAGTAGTTTTGACTTTTGCAGTATCGAGTTCAAGAATTTAATATTTTTAGACGAGCTGAGGAGCTTTACACCAGATTTTCCAAACTCTCCGAGGCCAACGCCCACTTGAGCAAAGCTTATGATGAGTTGGCTGAAGTGGCAAAGCTGAATAACACAAAACTGTCCGAACTGAGAGCCGATGCAAATAATCTGAAGTCCCAAGTCGCTGCTCTTACTGAAGAAAACTCCAAACTTCAGATGGCGAAGCGGGACTCAGACTTTAAACTAGCCTCCCTTTCAGAAGAAAATTCTAAACTTCAGGCTATGAAGCGGAGTTCTGATACTGAGTTGGCTGACGTCAAGTTTCAAGTAGCCGAGCTAAAGGAAAAAATTACAGACTATGAGCTAGTTCAATCCAAGGCACTGGCTGAATTGGAATTTTATCAAAAAGAGCTTAGTTCTTTTGATCAAATATTGTCCAACTGCCGATCAGAGCTGAATCAGCACCTGGAGGCTGAGAAGAAAAGTAAAGCTGATCTCATCCATCAATTCGAGGTTCGAGCCGAGGAGATGAAGAAGAGAGCGGTTGCTGAGTTCAGACAATCCGAGCTATTTACTGGGAATTTTCTCAAGATTCAGGGCTCGGCCATTGCTGTGGGGCAAACTTGGGCAATTGATGTCTGCTCTGAAATCTGCCCTAGTCTGGACAAAAAGCATCCCCAAATCGTCGAGATGTACAACCCTGATGCCGGAACTTTGCTCGAGGACCAGCTAGATCGATTTCAAAGCGGAGCTGATCTCAGGGAGGGAGAAGTTGTAGAATAGGCCAGGATCCTGCAAATGATCGTAATTGTAATGGGCTTCATTCCTAATGAAAAATTCTTTTTTTCCAAACCTTGCTTTCTAGCTTTTCCATCTTCCTTGTAATCAGTTCGTAAGATATTTCATGAAAGTAATGAAAGTCCATTTTGTCCAGACTTTGCTCTGACTTTCAACTTGCTCTTTGTTCATAGATGACAAGTGTTTATCCCCTATTTGCAAATGTTTGTCTTCGCCATAGGTTTATCTTTCTAAAGCATCAAGCTTCTGCTCCTATGTTTGGCTTACCGGTTTTGCCAAGTTGAAATGTTGGCAAAACTTATGCCAAACTTCTTTACTCTGCAGAGGTGGTAATATAGGAAACTTGTTTTGTTCCGCTGAGTCTTGCGCAGCCACCCAGACCTGCTGGGGAGAAAATGTAGGAAACTTGTTTTGCTCCGCTGAGTCCTGCTCAGCCACCCAGACCTGCTGGGAAAAAATATAGGGAACTTGTTTTGTTCCGCAGAGTCCTGCTCAGCCACCCAGACCTGCTGGGGAAAAAATATAGGGAACTTGTTTTGTTCCGCTGAATCCTGCTCAGCCACCCAGACCTGCTGGGGAAAAAATTTAGGGAACTTGTTTTGTTCCGCTGAGTCCTGCTCAGCCACCCAGACCTGCTGGGGAAAAAATGTAGGGAACTTGTTTTGTTCCGCTGAGTCCTGCTCAGCCACCCAGACCTGCTGGGGAAAAAATGTAGGGAACTTGTTTTGTTCCGCTGAGTCCTGCTCAGCCACCCAGACCTGCTGGGGAAAAAATGTAGGAAACTTGTTTTGTTCCGCTGAGTCCCGCTCAGCCACCCAGACCTGCCGGAGAAGAAATGTAAGGAACTTGTTCTGTTCCGCTGAGTCCTGCTCAGCCACCCAGACCTGCTGGGGAAGAAATGTAGGGAACTTGTTTTGTTCCGCTGAGACCTGCTCAGCCTTCCAGACCTGCTGGGTAAGAATATCGGGAAACCTGTCCCATCTTGCTGAGACCTGCTCAGCCTTCCAGACCTGCTGGGTAAGAATATAGGGAAACATGTCCCATCCTGCTGAGACCTGCTCAGCCTTCCAGACCTGCTGGGTAAGAATATCGGGAAACCTGTCCCATCCTGCTGAGACCTGCTCAGCCTTCTAGACCTGCTGGGTAAGAATATCGGGAAACCTGTCCCATCCTGCTGAGACCTGTTCAGCCTTCTAGACCTGATGGGTAAGAATATCTGGAAACCTGTCCCATCCTGCTGAGACCTGCTCAGCCTTCCAGACCTGCTAGGTAAGAATGATGTTGAGGCCTGCTCAACCTTCCAGACCTACTGGGTATACCCCCACTTCTATCGTGGGTGATTGACAGCCATGAATTATGCACCATATGGTGACTTAAAAGGGGCCCAATTAAATATAAGAGGTTGATCCTCTGATAATATAGGATCGGGAAATTCCGGATAAAGAAGAATCAGACCGCGATTCAAAACGGTCATTAGATCAGCCTTATATGCTCAGAAGTCCGGGTTCCTCTCTCATCGAAATCCGAATCGGTGTCTCCTAGATAATCCTGGTGATATCCGGGTCTGCAACCCCCCACCGGAAGGGGTCTTCCAAAGTCTAGCATGTTGTGAAGCCTAGACCTGAGATTATAGAAGCGTTGTAGGTGATCCAGCTCAATAAGGTGCTCAATTTTTTGCCCAAACTGTCTACAATCTTCCGTATCATGCCCAATATCGTGATGATAGAGGCAGTACAGCTGATGCTTTCTTTTACGGATTGGCCCAGCGAGGGGCGGAGGTTCTTTTGCCAGGGAGTTTTTCCTCATATAAGAAAGGATATAAGCCTTAGAGGGCAGCAGAGAATTCCTTTCCTCTCCTCGGCTCCCCAGCCGAATCCTAACAGAGCACCTTTCCTGCAACGGTGCTTTGCCCTTGTTTCCCGCTTTCCTGCTATGTTTGAAAGGCAGGGAAACTTTTTGATTATATCTAGAGGTTTGGTGGCTAGGCTTTTGTTCTGGCCACTTCCTTTTGGGCATAGGCCTTTCCTCACGCCTGGAACAATAACCAGTCCGAGTAGGAGAATACTCCATGTGTTCCAGTGGATGGGATCGAAACGGAGTCTGCTGGACTTTTCTGCAGGCGCCTTCCCCTTCATCTCCCTTACTACTGCTTGAAAAACCTCCGGGTTTTGAGCCACATAGCGAATGGCTCGCATGTGCTCTTCATATGTGAAAGCCAAGGGAGTTGAAGATTCCCCCGGCTCCGTTGAGCATTGATCAGTCTGTTGTTGAGAAGATTTTTGACTCCTTCCAGATGTCATGGGTTGTTTGGTCCTTTGACTATCTCTGTTACTCATTTTTCTCTCGATAGCTTTCTAAGATGATTAGAAAGGCTCCTTAATAATTGCTAGAGAAGCTTTGAGGGGCCGTTTTCTGGGTTAAGGGACTTAAGGGGGCCCTCCTTCTAGCGCCAAATGATGAAGCCGGATCTTCACCAAGGGTCAGGATGACCTCGGTTTAACTTCGTCAGGTGACACAAAGAATCTGTCAACTGGAATTGATAATATGTAGCTGGAATAGCGCCAAATATCCTGCACAATGTAGCACAGGTCAGAGGTCCCAGGGGGTCGGCCCCGGGAAAAACCCTCCGACGCTCAAGTCAGTTTGGCCCATATCTCAATGTGAGTATAATGTAAAGAGATGAGTTGAGAAGTTCTCACAGTGTTTGCCGAAGAGCAAGGGGTGTGTGTGTTTTGTTAAATCTCACTCCCCTTTCTTTTTCTTGATCTCTTTATCTTTATAGATTTCTTTCTCACCCAAAAACCCTGATGATAGTTTTGGGGAAGAAGCTTTGTTTAGGGCAGAGAGCCTAGGACGTCGTAGGTCTATTGATGTGATCAGTAGTCCGGCTGATGTGACTTAGTAGGCTGATCGTTGTGACCTTGGCGTGTTCAGGAAGGCTAAATTGCTGTAGTCGATATATTGGAGAAGTATCTCCGTTTGAGGGTCCCACGAAGTATTGTCGTATTGGGTTCATTTTGCTGTGGTACACAGCTGCCTTCTGCTGAAGTGCACGAGCTGCTATGGTACACAGCTGAGCCCTGCCGAAGTGCGTGACTTGGCCTTACCGAAATGAATGGCTAAGCATTGCCCAAGTGTAGTCCGACGTGCAGCATATACTACAGTTAATGCCGAGGTGCAAACCTTATTAGATTCCTTGATGTCATATGGGCGTCATGTTGCCCTACTGTGGTGCTGCTGAGGCCGGACAGCCATTCTTAGGTACCAAGCCGCTGAACTGCAGTGCTTCAATATACTGGGCTTTTTAAACCGTTAACTGTTATTGACTAGCTGACGATCCGGGTATGGTTCATCAGTTTACAATCTCCGGCAGAGGACTTCTGCAACCATGAAATTACTTGTGCTATTCCCGACGCAAAGGGGAGAGTGCCATATTTTCCGAGATGCACTGATGGCTGATTCACGTGATCAGGGTTCTCATAGTCCTAGTTCTGCTTCTGGTAGAGTGGCCGAAAAGTATAATTCTGAAATGTCTCAAGCTGATGTTGAAAATAGAAATATTGACTCATGGAAAAGAGACGGATACAGAGGTGGTGATGATATCCACCCGACCATGGAGAAGTGGCATGGGGAGCCCCCACGATATCACAATCCAAATGTACCCAATTCGCAATTTGATGGCTGGCGAGGCCCTTCCTCTTGCGCCACTTGACGAGACCGGAAGTGTTCGTCGGGTGGATCGGAGACGATCCGGGTAGAGTGCCGTTAATCTTCCATCTAACTCCGTCACTAGAACCTGAGAGGGAATAGAAACATTAGAGGTCCCAGGGCGCTGCCCCGGGAAAAACCCTCTGACGCTTAAGTCAGTTGCAGGCATTTTAGCGTATAGCTAATGCTGGAATAAAGGTATAAAACCTGTTTGATGGGTCGGCCGAGGTGTAGGCCGAGCCGAGATGAAGTCTGCTGATGACTCACCAGAGACTTGGGCTTCTGCTGTTGATGAAGCTCTTGTTTTATAGACGTTGAAGCTGAGAGCTGAGTGTCACTTCTGGCTTGCATGATAGCCGCGTGGCAGCTGGGGATTGCTGTGCTGGCAACTCTCCTTGCATGGTTGACAGATGGAGATATAAGGCTGCATAAAGGCCACGTAACACGGAGTATTGTGACTGAGCAGGGCTGAAAATCATTGTGGCAGAGCTATGGTCTGGCCGAAATACACTGTGGCCGACTGAGGCCTAGCCGAGAATCCACTATGGTCGGACTGAAGCTTGGCCTTGCTGAGGCTTAATGTGGCCGAGAACTAGTGTGGCCAATTTGATATAAATGTTGCCTTATATTATGGTGGCCGAATCCCCATAATGGCCAAGTACCACATCGGCCAAGTACCATACTGGCTGAATTTGTACGCTATGCTGGGGGTTGCTTCACCCGTGCTTGAGGTATGGCCGAGATCTCCTGTGACCGGGCTGAGGTCTGGCCGAGACTCACTCTGGCCGGGCTGAGGCCTGGCCGACCCCACTGCGGCCGGGCTGAGGCCTGGTCGGGGCAGCTGGAGTTCGGTATTTTGGCCTTAAGTGTCAGTCAACTGTCTGAGGTGGCCTTACGTTGACCGTTATTGACTAATTTGAGTCTTGTCTTTATCCAAACAGGTGGATTTTGGTCTGTGTTTTCCTTCCATGCGTTTAGTGACACTATAACGCCTTAAATTTAGAAAATTCCACTAAAAATATCAGCTTAATGATACATCCCCGTAAAAAAAAGGTTACAAACAACAAGAACGAATCACAAGCATTATTTTTACTATGTGTAGTGTATTACTCTCTCCTTCCCAATAATATTGTCATACTTGGCTTTTCAACATAATATAACAACAACAACAACATTACCCTATTACTATAGAGGCTCCCGCCTATGGCAGGATATCGAAGGATCGGATGTATGTAACCATACCTATGTGTTAGAAACACAAAGAGGTTGTTTCTCGATGACCCATAATGATGCGTTAAGTTATGTCGATCAACCGGCACTTCACAATATATGGAGTGCAACCAATTTAGTGAGATATTTTGCTTTATTTCTATCATATTCTAAAGTCGAGAAAGAGTGTGTCATTGAGTCCATTGGAAATGAAAACATTTCAATATAATATAAAAATGTACTATTGAAAAATCAATTGGAACAAAATTTTTGAGATGAAATGAGATTTGTGGATTCGTATCTTCAGTGCATCAAGAGGATGTCTTTGTATATGTTCTTTTTATCTAAACTGTGACAGTCTTCTTTTATCATCCAATACGAACAACAGAGTTTTTCTTCTTTCCTTATTTTATAAAAATGATAAGGAAATATTAGCTTCCTGTACCGTAACACTGTAGATGGCTTTCACTTAACTTATCAATATAATATATCTACTTGCGGATTGATTATTATAAAGTTTCAAGAGTTTGACAAGTTGAACAACTTTTACGCGTTTTGGTCTTGCCAGGCAGAAACAATAGGAAAAATAGCTACTGGAAATAGATAAATAGGTAGATATCTAGCTATATCTGGAAATTTCGACAACGAGTCACGACTATTTTATAATAGCTTGGGATAATTATATCCGATAATAATATATTTACATTATAATATTTATATATTTATACATAAATAATACATATAATATATTTATATATACACAGACATGACACATAAGGAAATATGTACCTTTGTTCTTTTTTTTCTTTCAAACAATACATAACCGTATTCTATCTGATTTGATTTGAATCAACTATTAAAATACTTGATGAATAACATTTTTTTATTATCGGATGTAATTATTTCAAGATATTATTAGTCGTGACTCGTTCTGTAGAAATTTTCAAAGATAGCTTCAGTACCTACTTTTCCCATTGTTTTTGCTGGCAAATCCAAAACAAGTTGTAAAAGTTGCTCAACTGATCAAACTCTTTATTTTCATAATAGTCAATACGCAAGCAGATGTATTCTATTGATAAGTTAAGTGAACGCAATCTACAATTGTACGGGCATAGGAAGTTAATATTTTCTTATTATTTTATAAAGTAATGAAAGAAAAAAAAAGTTACCGGTGGCTCATATTGAATGCTAGAAGGAGAATTTTACAGTTTAGATAAAAAGTTTAGGGGTGGCTCATATATATATGTATGTATATGTGTGCGTGTGTATATATGTACATATATAGTGATACATATATGTACATATATATATATATACATACATATATGTGTGTGTATTTGATCTATTCGCACTGATCTGTATACATGGGTTTCCTCGATGTCTAGCACAAAAATTGTTGCTACTGTGCCGCATCTTGTTGCAGCTCGTCTATCTCCTCCTCTGCGTCCTTTCAGGCCGCGCATTATACGATGGGCTTCTCCACCGTTTGGTCGACTAAAACTGAATACAGACGCGCAGTTAGACGGTCATTGGCAAGTGGGGTGCAATCCTCCGTGACTCCACCGATGCTTTTATTCATGGCATCTTTTTTCCATTCTGTCTGGATCTACCTTTGTGTGTTGAAGCTCAAGCAGTTTTACTGGCTGTTTTACATTACATTCCATATTATGGCAGCATAATTGTTGAGGTCGATTGTGCCGAAGTATTGTCCGTTCTTGCCACGTCCTCTTCCACACTAGCTCCTGATTTACTCCCGCTGCGTACTCATTTGCACCCTCTCTCACTGTCGCTTCTTCATACGCCAAGGGAGACTAACATGCCTGCCCATCTGCTAGCACAACAAGCTCTCACCACTCAGGTCTTCACATCCTATGCCGCACTTACATCGTTGCCATCGCACATTCGTGGCATGGTCCTTGCGGATGTTACATTGCCTGTTTTCTGCCGAGTCTTGATACATATTATGGAGCGCAACCGCCATAAGTCTTCCATTCGGGTTGCGATCTTTGCTGGTTGTTGTCCGCAGCCTTTTGGCTACGGGCAACCTGGGTATGCATTTATTTCTTGTCTGGTACATTTGCTTGCTTCTACATTTTTCAATGTCCACTAATCTACTTTTTTGCATGCTTCCGAGGTGTTATCTTCTTGACCGTCCAAAAGGTTGATGTCTCCTATTTAGGTTGGCGCACTCCTGTTTATAGTTACATTGGTCTGTTGTGGGCCAAGATAACGGCAGTATGTGCTTATACATTTTATACTGCTGTTCAGTCTTACTCTTATATTTTTCACACACTTGACATCTTCTTTCATTGCTTCCGATGTTTGGGACTGCTCATCTTCTTGCTGATCGCTGAGCTCACGCTGCCTATGCCAACATCATCTAGCTCCATACGCCAGAAGGATATAGTTAGCTTCTGATTATAGCTGCATTTTCATTACATATGTACATAACTCTTATTATTAGTCGTTTATTCTGTGATTAATTTTGCTTTCATTCTTTTGGGAGAGTCTCCCATCATATTAGTGCTTCGTATGTAACCACGGTATTTTTCCGCTATAAGTGAGGGTAAATTCTATCAATAAAACCCCATACAGTACCGCCTGTCCTATCTAAAAAAATATGTGTATATAATTATATGTATGCAGACACACATACATAGTGATACATATACTCCACAGATTTTGTACAGCGCTATGGCCCTATTGATATGGAAACTGACTCATCTGAGGTGGCTCAATTTGTCAATGGCACTGCTGCCACATCAATACTCCACACATTCCTGTCATTAGGGGATTATACTCTTAATTATGTTCCCCATCAGGCTAACATGGTGGCTCATGCATTGGTGCAGTATGGTCAATTACACCATTCATTTCAACAGTTTCACAACCATGCAGATTTATCACACCTGGTCAAGGGTAGCCTACTTACGGATGTATCTACGCCCTATATTCATCCTTGAGTGGCAGAAATCTTCTTCCGGCCTTTAGCTTGACTACGGTTGCCTGTGTCTTTCATTGGCACAGGCAACACGGGTACTCTCTATCTTCGTGCTGCTTTTTATTACCTTTGGATGTTTATACACTGTTGATGTTTATATTCTGGCTACTTTTCACTATGACCTTTCATTTTTCCTATTGCCTGTATCCCACGATGCAGGCAACTTAGGTATTGTTCAGCTGCTTTTTCATAAGAATGTCTTATGCTACATTGTCTATATCATGCTCATACTAATCGGTGTTTCTGCCTCTTTCTGCATGTTGTCTTGGATGGGGTAATGTACGCGAGCAATCACAGACCATGTGCTGCTACACAGTCACTCTTCGGACAAATTGGTGTCATCAGCAACTAAAGGAACTACTGTCGGCTTTGGACTTTCTTTTGTACTTTGCTTGCCTGCTTTGTATTTTAGATACTGTGATCATATAAATATGTACGCTTTTTCATTCGACCAAGTTTTTATCCATAGGGGTGGTTTTTCTTGGCAAGTTTTTAATTTGACATATCATATATGGTGTCATATCTACATTTTCAGTCTGCGACATATAGGCCTTTCATGTTTTCCCGATGTATTTCTTAGTAAGCCTCATTATAGCTTTCTCTCATTGACATATCAACTCTGTTGTACTATGGTTTTCTTCTGCCACAAATGAGGACCATTAATAAAATATAATACTTCTGTTAAAAAAATATATAGTGATATATATATATATGTATCTATATGTATGTATGTATATATATATATATATGTATGTATGTATATATGTATGTATGTATGTATGTATGCATGCATGTGTGTGTCTATATATATATATATGTATATATATATTTTTTTGGAAAGAAATTTTTATTAGCGTAAACCCTCACTTATGGCAGAGGAAAACCTTATTACAGCAATTGAAAAGATGACGATAGTAGCAATATATGATCATCAACATCCATATTATATACGATATGCCGCATTAAAACCTTGCCAAGTAAAACCACCCTTGTGGATAAAACCTTGGCGAAGGAAAAAGCGTACATATTTATATAAATGGAGTGTTGAGGTACGCTATCGTATAAAATAAAAGAATATGAAAATCGGATATTACATAAATTTAACAAAACAAAAGGCCATCTGAACATCCACTACTGATGATGGTTTCTTGTCCAGGCGGAAACTGCGTCAATGGCCAGGAAATGAAGTGCAATTCGTGTCCTCATCCATGCATTAAAGAAAAAAAAGGTTGAGGGAAGCAAAAATATGAGACATAATGAAATGCGTGAGGCGAATCGAATGAAGATCATACCAGGTCTGCCTGCACAAACTAATGTGCAGGCAGAGATATAGAAGATACGCCAATCCATTTGGAAGACTTGCAATAGGAGGCAGCAGCGTTTTTGCATCAACCATGACAGGGTGTGCGTAGGATGCAAAGACAGTGTGGAGTTTCGATTGTAAGTACGTGATCCATGTCCATAATGAAATGAAATCTCAGCCGCGAGCAAAGAACACCCATGCATCGATGTCATCCATACACAAAGCAAGCAAAAGGGCAGCAGTCCACATATAATGCACGCCAAATGAGATGTATGCATCGAAGGGAAGAACACCAATGTGGTGATGTTGGTCACGCACAAAGAAAACAAACAGGCACGTCAATGCAGAGAAAAAGACATACGATAACCAGCAGGATGATTGAAAATCAAGCATACCGAGTCTGCCTGTACTCAATAAAGTACAGGCAGAGAAATTGCGGAAATGCCAATCCATATGGAAGACTTTAGTTGTGGGAACTTGGTTGCATCGATCCAAGTGGGAAGCGTAGTTGCGTTGTCGTCCATATATAGAGTAAGAAAAGAAAACATTAAATATGCAGAAGATATAGATGATGCAACAGTGAGCCAAAGGAAGGCAATGCATACCGTGCCTGCCCGTAACCGTTGTGGTTCAGGTTGAATAATCAGAAATGCGCCAATCCATGAGGAAGATTAGAATGTCAACATGCACGCAAGCTAGCCGAAGTGAGATCCAATGTGAGTGATGCACGTACCAAAGCTGGGAGATTATGACTTGAAATAACATGTCGCAGGATACATCATGGCATGTTGAGCAAGGTAATGAGCTGGCATATTAGCCTCGCGATACGTATGAGCTACCTCCAGTCTATGATGATGAAGTAATGTATGTAAAAATCGTAGGTGATAGGTGCCATATATATGTTGTGGTTGATGTAGTCGTGACAACATTTGAGCACAATCAGATTCTACTATGAGCGAGCGATAGAAGGGGAGAAAATATATCAGACCAAAAAGAGTAGCCTGAATCTCTGCCATCAATGGCGCACTTGGAGGCAGACGAAAAGAAAGTGCACGCACACAGTTACCGTCATGATCGCGCAAAATGGCCCCACTCGCGGCATAATGGCGGCCGACTGCTGCATCAATATTTAATTTGAGTCTACCTGAAGGTGGAGTTTGCCACCTAATAATGCAGAGACGTGGAGGACGAAGCCGGGGAATCCACGAGAGGGAGAGAGCCGGTCCTGCTGCAAGCTTGGATCCCTGTATCTTCTGTATCCACATATGAATGTCAAAGTGTATGGAATTCCTTAGCCCCGTGGTAGAAAAGGATGTAGAGTCCCCATAAACTAATTGAGCATAATGCCGCCAGATGTTGGAAACTGTAATTGCTGGAATGACAATTTTTAAAACCCCAAATAATGATGAAGATGTTGAACGATACCACCAAGCTAATAGATACTGACGCAGAGTTAGTGATGTCGGGAGTATTCCATGCAACTCTGTGGCAAAAAAGACCCATGCAGTAAAGGAAGATATGATCCACCGTGGCCGAGTGGTCCCTGCAAAAAGGACATTGCGTAGGGCAGACCGCTAAGTACCGTCCAATGTAGTCTTCAAATGGCATAGCCGAATGAAAGAGGCGCCACATCAATATTTTAGTGGATGGGGAATGTTGCTTAAACCAAATAAATTTTGTAGATAGTTGGGTTGGCCTTGATATCCTACAAATATCATAGGCTGACTTGAGCGTGAATTCGCCTGTGGGTGTAGGCGTCCATGTAAGAAAAGATCCCATACCAGTCGTTTGAGAGATGCAGGTGTGATGAATTCTACATATTAGTTTCCATACTGCGGAATCAGGGAGCCGTGGTCGATAATCGTACCTCCTGCCATATTTCATATGCATATATTGACTCTATAAAGTATTTTGCTTTTGATATGACCACCAAATTCGACAGTGATATGCCTGCTGCAACTCGTTAAGATCTCAAAGTCCTAACCCGCCTTCTTCAATAGGCGTGGTAATTTTTGGCCATGCCACCCAATGATGCCTGTCTCCCCAATAGAATGCTGCCATCTTTCTGTTGATCATTCGGATGACTGACTTTGGCAAGCCGCCTGCTGCCAGAATATGAAGCGGAAGCGCTGCAATCACTGAACGCAAAAGCACTAGTCGTCCCGCCGAGGAGAGTAAACGGGCATGCCAGCCTTGTAGACGGTCCTCAACATGTTGTAATAGGGACGAGCAATATAAGGATCGATTAATGCCTTTGTGAAGATATGAACCAAGGTATCGAAAAGGTAGAGTAGTAGCTCGCATGCCTAATATGTCTTTGTATGTCCGACACTGACTTGAGGTGATATTAGCCGAAGGGATGAAACTGCTTTTGTGAAAATTAACCTTTTGACCTGATGCAGTTTCATACGTAGTGAGGAATGCGTGGAATCGCCTGAGATTACGCTGTGTATCTCGCAAAAAAATAAGTAAATCATCTGCATATGCCAAGTGAGAGATGGCTATGGGTATGCGCCCTAGTCGAAACGAATGAATGTAGCCTGCTGCAACTAACGACTTTAGGCCTCTGCTGAAGCCCTCGGATGATAAAATAAACAGCAAAGGGGACAAGGGATCACCCTGCTTGACACCTCTAAATGGGCGAAAAGAGGCCGATGGCTGTCCATTTATTAATACCGACAGCTTTGTGGCACTTAAGTGATTGATGAAAATCCGAATGAAAAAATTCGAGAATCCGAATTTGCGCAATAGTAGCTCGAGATACTCCCAACTTACCCGATCAAAAGCCTTCATCATATCTAATTTCAGGCATAACTGAGATCCCCCTCTATCCAACATATGAACCATTTCCCGGGCCAATAAAACCTGAGTTGAAATATCATGACCGGGGAGAAATCCTGTTTGCTCCAGTGAGATTAACTGTGGCAGTAGCGTCCCTAAGCGAGTGGCAATAATACGAGTGCAAACTTTGCTCAAAAAATTTGTAAGACAAATAGGGCGAAAATCACTAAATGTCTGAGGCGATTGCGTTTTTGGGTTCAATGTAAGTAAAGCACTAGCCATGACAGCAGGCTGTGGGACTCCAATGAAAAACTCCTGTACTGCTTTTAGAACATCCAAATGTATTATAGACCAGCATGAACGGTAGAAATTACCATGAAAACCATCAGGTCCAGCTGCACTCTGAGGATCTAGACTCCACACTGCCTCTTTTACCTCTGATTCCAATGGTAGCTGTGTAAGCATGAGGTTATCTGCTTCAGATATCAGGCTTGGAATGTGTGACAGAATAGCTGAATGATTCTATGTCGCCTCACGAGCAAATAAATCTGTATAAAACGTGACAGCTGCGGTCATAATGTCGTCCAGATTCGTCAGCAGTGTCCCATCCGAATTTCGAATCTGCTGAATACGTAGCTGAGAGCGTTTACCTTTGACCAGTGAGTGGAAGTACCTTGTATTAGCATCACCTTCTTGTAGCCATTTTACCCTCGCCTTTTTGTTTCCAGAATTGCAATTCATAATTAGAAGCGAGCAAGTAGTCTGCTTTGGCCTTATAAAATGCCTCGCGTGTCTCTTCCGTGGGATTTGCGTCCCAACTATTTTCAGCGCTATTAAGCTGTGCCTCTGCATTCTTCAGATTGCTGAAAATGTTCCCAAAGATATCTTTATTCTATTTTTGTATGTCTTTCTTGAGGGAAAATAACTTCGTATAGAAACCATGCATGCCCCCTGTTGTGGAATATAATATCCATGCATTCTTCACATATGTATGAAAATCTGAATGATGAAGCCAAGCATCTAAAAAGCGAAATGAACGACGGGCAGACTGAGCACTTAGCTGACATAGTAATAGAAGTGGAGTGTGATCAGATGTATATATATATATATATATGTATGTGTATATATATATATATGTATGTATATATATATATATATTTTAATAAAGCGAATTTTTATTAAAAAGGCTCACTTATGGTGTGAGAAAACCATATTACAACCGTGGAAAAGTCATCATAAGTAAATAATACATGAAGTGATTTTAGTATTTGTAACCTCCAGTCATATATGATATGCCGCATTAAAACCTTGTTAAGTAAAACCACCCTTGTGGATAAAACCTTAACGAAGGAAAAAGCGTACATATTTATATGAGTGGAAGGTTGAGCACAAGTGCTAGAGAAATGATACAAAAAGTAGAGCAGCGAACAAGTAGTTGCAGCAGCTAACAGTGTGATACGTTTGAAGTAATTGCATAGCTTCCACATCAACTCCACGCATGTACCTCGCACCGCAAAAGAAATTATAAAGCAAGTATCCGTGTCAAACCAAAGCTGACAATAAAGCGATTGAAAACATACCCAAGTTGCCCATAGCCATACGACCATGGACAACCTCCAAATGTTGACGCAATATAAGAGAGGCCACAGCAAATGCACCAGCGATGTCCATGCCTCGACCAAATAGCAGCAACACAAGAGGATATCCACAATCAATGCAAGTAGTAGAACAAGAAAGATAAGTAGATACCAATTGAAAAATGAGTAAAGAACATACCAAGGCTGCCTACACCCATTAATGGCGTAGGAAACCCCCAACACTGAAGGCCATTCCATTAAAGACGTAAACTGGGCAGAGAAGTATCCAGCAGCAAAGACCCTCGGACATCACATGGTAATGACGCATCCGAAGTGTATTCTTTAACTCCAGCTGCATGTAATCCATATCGCACTAAATAGTGTGCAGCGGAGTTCGCCTGTCGTGGACAATAGCAAAGCGTAGAACCATTCAGTCATAGCACCTGTGTTAGTCGTTGAATATCTTGTCCGACTAAGCCTGTGTAGTTTGAAGGGTGATGAACCAAGTAGAGCAGTTGGCGGCAATCTGTTTCTACGAACAAACCCACATTTTGAGTCGCATAATAAAGAAGAGAAAACATCAAAGCCTGCAATTCAGCCTTAGTCGGAGATAAACATGGCAGAACAAAGCAAATGGCGGAGATAAATCTCCCCTGGTCATCCCACAAAACCGCACCTGCTGCAGCCTTTGTGCTTCCAACAGAAGCATCTACATTCAATTTCATACGTCCGGATAGAGGGAGGGTCCATTTAACAAGTCTATGCCGACAGCGCTTTAATTTCGGAGAAAATCCTTGATCAACTAGATGGGGAAGAGATTTTGCAAATTTGTGACCTTGGAGTGATGCACACCACGTAAATATATGTGAACGGACTTGTTGAGAGAGATGAGTGGATGAAAATGTACTGTCCCCAAACTTGATAGACGAGTATTCTTTCCAAATTCCCCACGCTACGAGTGCTGGTATTACTGCGCGCACATGTCCCTGCATCATTGACATGGAGGCATAACGCCACCAACTGAGTAGATATGAATAGATAGTATTCTGGCAAGGCAGAGGAGCAAGGCATAGGACCAGATAGCAAATTAGCTACTTGTATCCACAAGGATTTAATTGCTGGACAGTGTTGAAAGATGTGATCACGGGTATCTAACTGCACCCTACAGAAAACACATTGAGATGGGTAAATGTGCTGCCATGTCCGAAGAGTGTTGGTTAAAGGAAGTGAATGACACCACAGTCGCCACATAAAGATCTTGGCGTTAGGAGGTGATGTAGGCCGCCAAATGTATTTCGAAGCCTCAAACAGTGGGAAATGTGAGTGATACAACAAATATGCCGATTTAATAGTATATTGACCAAGGGAATCCGCGGGCCAATTGTAGCCATCCGGCGTGGATATTGTGTTTTGCTGCATATAATCATTTGTGTCGCATATTCGCTTCCAAGTGGCCGAGTCATAGATGTGTGCATGTATATCATTTTCACGACCGTATTTCGCCCTGCTAAAGTCAGCCCATAAAGAACCAGAGGATTGAAACTTCCGCCATAAGTGTCCATCATAAACTTTCTGTATCATCTCCAAACTTCTTATACCCAATCCACCACATTCCACCGGGCGACAGATTTGAGTCCAAGACATCCAATGATGCTTACCATGCCATAAGAAGGATGCCATTTTCCGATTCAAAACTGTAAGAACACTTTTTGGCAGTCGTGAACTTGCAATACTGTGAATAGGCATAGTAGATAAGACATGTTTGATAAGAACCAGTCGGCCTACCATAGATAGCAAATTCACAGCCCATGCATTAAGTCTCCTGTCAAAATGTTCAATTAAGGAAGTGCAATATGAGGAACGGTTAATCCCCTTGTATAAATACGAACCCAAATACTTAATGGGCAGATTGACCAGGCGCATATTAAGCTACTGCGCCACTCTTCGTCCAACCACATGTTTCCCTACTACTAGTTGGCTCTTTTGGAAATTAATCAATTGTCCGGATGCTGCTTGATAAGTTTCCAAAAATTGTTGAAAGCGTCGCATATTTGATGAGCTGCCGTTGAGAAAGACCACCAAATCATCCGCAAAATCCAAGTGGGATATTTGTGGAACACGGCCAACTTGAAAACCATGCAAGTCTCCCGAATTGATTAAGGTATTGATGCCTCGTGAGAAACCTTCAGATGCTAATATGAATAACAATGGAGAAAGTGGGTCTCCCTGTTTTACGCCATGAAAGACAGGAAAGAAACCCACTGGCTTGCCATTTATGAGTACCGAACACCTTGTGATTGAGAAATTATTCAAGATCATACGCACCAGCCGTTCATTAAAACCAAATTTGATCAAGAGTTGCCAGAGATACAACCAATCAACCCTATCAAAAGCCTTTGTCATATCAAGCTTTACAACAACATGCCCTCCATAGACTCGTTTGTCAATCATATGGACCATCTCCTGAGCTAACAGCACATGATCTGTGATACTACGGCCCTTACGGAAACCAGCTTGTTCAGGAGATATTAATTTGGGAAGAAGATCCGAAAGACGTGAAGCAAGTAAGCACGTGACAACTTTGGCCAGGAAATTTGTTAAGCAAATGGGACGATAATCACCAAATGATTGAGGGTTGGATACCTTCGGAATGAGAGTAATCAGTGTTGCCGCAAATTGTTTGGGTGGGCAGACACCAAGAAAGAACTCTTGCACAGCTTTGTGGACATCGACTTTGATAACAGTCCAAAATGTTCGATAAAAGGATCCGGAAAACCCATCTGGGCCAGCAGCACTAGTTGGATTAAGGTCCCAAACAACCCTCTGGACTTCCTGCATGTCTGGTAGAGCCATTAAAGTTTCATTATCATGACTTGTTAAAATAGATGGAATGTATTGTAACAATGAAGATGTATCCGACATGCGTTCCGCAGCAAATAAATTGGTATAGTAATGGACAGCCTGACGTTCAATATCGTCCTGCTATAAATATTATGTTCCACTCGAATCCACAATTCGCGTAATTAGCTGGCGTCTTCTGCGCTCCTTAACTGTTTGATGAAAATAATGCGTGTTTGCGTCACCCTCCTTCATCCACTTGACATGAGATTTTTGCTGCCAAAATAATGCTGCACAATGCTGCAGCTTTAACAAAACTGCCATACTGCGATGATACCTTTCACGCGAGTCATCTGTAGGATTGCTGTCATATTCACGTTCCCACCTTAGAGTTTCAACTTCAGCCTGTGCAATGGAGTCAAAAATATTTCCAAAGACATCCTTATTCCATTGTTTGAGGTGAAGTTTAAGCTGTCAAAGTTTGTTGTAAAACCCAAACATTCCTCTTGTTGTAGCATAAGACTGCCAATGTTGCACAACATAATGATGAAAGGCCGAATGAGTGGTCCAGACATCCAAGTAGCGAAATGCTGATGTTCTAGTTGATCTGTCCGAAATGCAGTCAAGAAGAGAGAGGACAATGGTCTGATGCAGTACGACTAAGATGCTGGCATGAGACAGACTCAAATAAATCAAAAAAGCTTGAGGTACACAAATATCTATCCAGCCTCCTCCAAACCCTACCAAGTCCACGCCCATCACACCACGTAAATAGTGAGCCTTGATAGTTGATTGGTAGCAGCGAACATGTACTGACACAGTCGTTAAAATCCTGCAGAGTGCGTAGCGAAGGAGAAGATCAACCCTTGTGCTCATCTAACGTTAAAAATGTATTAAAATCTCCACCCAACAACCACGGAAGGGTAGTCTCATTACAAATTTGAATTAAATCCTCCCAAAGAGGCCAACGTGTTGTGACCGTATGCAAACCATACACAAATGTAGCGTAAAATATTTGACCTGTAGGCTTCCACTGTAGCTTCATGGAGTGATTTTGAATGCCCACACGCTCTCCTTCCAGTTGCAAGAATGATGAACTCCAGAATATCAAGATATTATCATTGCAAACGGAGACAGCTTTGGTAAAACCTAGCTTGAGTCGATAAAACAGTAAAGATGAAGGACGCAGTTTTGGTTCTATTAGAACAAGGAGATGTACATTATAACGACGTAATAAAGTCAAAAGACGCTGCAAGGATGTACGAATCCCCCGTATGTTCCAGATCATAACCTTCATTAAGACGATAAACAATCGAAAGAGTTTGAGAGTGCTGCTCTTGACCTTGTTAGTGGTGGAGAAGATAGCTCTAAGGGCTGACGTGTCCTACGAAGTAGTCGAGGTGGTGCTTGAAAAGGAATATCCGTGACTGCTGCATCTGATGTGCTAGGATAATCATCAATATGAGTTTGTTCTGATTGCACAGCAACGTGAATAAGTTCCTGCATGATGTCCGAGACAATTGCTGATGGGGTGGCATCTTCCTCCAATGCGCGTGATGCCTCCAAATGAATGTGTGGATCCTCACTGTCAGATACAGAGAATGGCTGATGAGGGTGAGGAATATCTGCCATATCTGTCAGAAAGCTATCATCAATTCCACGTAGCCTGGTAATATCCTGCAAATCTGAGATAGTGTGATGGGTTGTGATATCTGGAGATGCGGAGATTGGTATAGCCGTCGAATGATTCCGCTGCATAGAGTCTGTTGTTTTTTTTGGAGTCCATCGCTGATCCTTGGATGGACCAGCAGCAGACTTAATTTGTTGCCTCGCATCTTTAGTGTGCTGCGGGACTGCTTTAGGTGGTGGCAACTCCACCGCTCCTTCTTTTTGTGAGTTGCAGTCTGAAAGTTTATGTCCCAATCTGAAATAATTGGAACAATAACTTGGCAAGTCCTCATAGATTACCTGTTTTGCAATGACCCTGTTCAACGCTTGGATGAAAATTCTGGACGGAAGTTCCTGCGAAACATCAATTTCTATACACAAGCGAGCTACAGACAGACGGATGGCTTCTGCAGTGGCCGTATCGAGTTTCATGGGGTTTCCCAGCATCCGTCCAATCTGCATTAGGGCAGGTTTCTGATGATAGTGTAACGGCAGCCCTGGAAAAGAAACCCAAACTGGCACAATGGGAACATCTACTGAGGGATCATATGAAGGAGTCCATTTTGTAACCCTCATGTATTTCCCAGCAATCATCCAACTTTGCCTTGCAAAGCATCTTAAATAATCTTGTTCATGTTTGAAGTGAAGGACCACATGAGATGCATCTAAGAGACCCACCTGCACTGGGCCAGTGAAACCAATTCGATCAATTTGCGTACGGATTATGGAGATCGGCGGCTTACCATACCAAAATGTCCCAACTAACGAAAATTTGTATGGCTCAGCAAGAGAGAAGATTTCATCATCTGTAAATTAGATCATAGGACTCCCCTTGTATGTTTGAATTGTTTTCAGTGGTATTATAGCCGGAGGCATCATCTGAAAGAGAGAAGCAAAGCTTTTCTTTGATCCCATCGGTTTCGTCGTTGAAGCATGAGCCGACATGAGTGATCAAAAAGATTGGATCTTTAGTGATATCGTAGCAGTGGGATGATCAAAGAGCAATGTAGAACACAGAAAAAGAGAGAAGAAGACAATCCAGGCCGGTGTTTCCACCGGCGGCGCTAAAAAACGTCTTGATCGCATAGCCGCCATGATCGCCAGAGCTCCATTTTCATATATCTGTGTGTGTATATATATATATACATTATGTATATATATATATGCATGTATATATATATATATATGTATGTATGTATATATATGTATATATATATATATATGTATATATATATGTGTATATATATATGCATGTATATATATGTATGTATGTATATATATATGTGTGTATGTATGTATATTTTTTTAAAATAAAGCAAACTTTTATTAAAGGACTCGCTTATGGTGGAGCAAACAATATTACATCCAAGGAAATGTCGTCATAGGAAAAAAGCGAATGCAGAAAATCTCTATTTCGCCTAAAACCGTTTCGAGATACAAAGGCATTCCTATGATCTCATTCCTGGATTCTGAAATTGATGCCCTTGCTGCGCCATTCAGATACTCATTGGTAGGTACATTCTGGTATGGTCGTCCTCCATTGAAAGTCATACGTGAAGTTTTTGAAAAAATAGGCTTTCATCATGATCTACGTATCACACTTATCGATCAAACACATTCTTTTGAATTTTCGTAATGAAGCTGATTATTTGCGCTGCTTTTATCGACGATCATGGCATATATCTGGCAGTCATATGCGTATAACAAAATGGACTGTCGATTTTGATCCCTCCGCTGATGTTCCTATTGTCCTAGTATGGATTGCGTTCCCAGGGCTTCCAATTCACCTTCACCGTCAGGAAGCTTTGTTTGAAATAGTGCGTCCGATTGGTTCCCCCGTAAAACTGGATGTGGCTACGACAGACGGTCTTCGGCCGTCTGTCGCTAGAGTGTGCGTTGAAGTAGACGTTTCCCAAGAGTTGCCTCAAAAAATTTATTTGCAAGCCAAGAATAGATTAATCCTGCAGTCAGTGGTTTATGAAGATCTACCGTTATTCTGTACTTCATGTCGTCGGTTAGGTCATGCAACGGGCTCATGTCTCCCGAAAGTTTCTACATCTGTGCCACCTCCTCCACCGTCTCGTCCGGCAGCACAGAGATGGACGCCAGTCAAAAAGAAACCAGCGGCAGAACCTCAAACTGATAATCCTCCTGAACCGCAGCATGATGTTCCTTCGCCTACAGCTCACACCATGGCTCCCCCTCTTGATCACGTCAGCAACCATGCTGACCTATTTTGTGTGGCTGCGGAACCCCTGTTGCAGGATATGTCAGATCAGTGTGATTTGGGCCATTCTTCATATATTGAATTGCCTGTAGATGATCAGACCATGAACATGCCAAATGTCCCCGGTGAAGTGGTCCGACGAATGCAGTTAATCCCGCCGTCACCTGAAGTGGAGGTATTGATATCACGGTTACAGGAACCAACGGAGGATGCAGAATTTATACCCGTAGTACCTCGTCGGAAGCTTCGTGCAAGAAAAGATTTACCCCCCTTACCTCCCTCCACCATCCTAACGCGCAGTGCTTCGCACGTCTCTCAGGGAAGTGACACTACTCTTTCAATGAATATCCTAATATGGAATATAAGAGGCATGCGTGCCCCTATGCCTAGGTTGCATCATTTGATACGTGAACATCGTTTAAATTTACTTGCACTCATTGAGCCAAAACATTCACCTTCTAGTATTGCTCGTTTTGCTTTGGACCTTGGTTTTTCGCATCATTATTCTTCTCAGTCAGAACATATTTGGTTTTTCTGGCGTGACTCAGAATTTCACATGTTGACAGCGCAGGATCAAGACCAAGTGGTTCATTTCACTTTACTATTTCGGCCGCTTAAGCTTTCTTTTGTTTTATCGATGCTATATGCCAAGCACACGCCACTTTCACGTCGTTCATTATGGCATTCTTTATGTGATTTCTCTGAGAATTCCACTTTGCCATGGGTGGTCGGAGGGGATTTTAATACCTTTTGTACTCTCAATTATCATGATGGACGCTCACACCCCTCTCTTACTGTATTACAAGATTTTAATGACTATCTTGAAACTTGCTCTCTGATGGCTCCGCATTTTCATGGGTCATGTTTTACATGGATAAATGGCAGGGGGCTCGGACGTGTCCACAGGAGGTTGGATTGGGTATTTATCAACTCTTCGTTTCAAGATGTGTTTGACGACATGCAACTTACTCATCTACCACGAGTTACCTCGGATCACACGCCCTTATTTTTCATATGTTGCTTATGCACGGCTGAGGGCCGTCGATCTTTTCGTTTTTTGGACTCGTGGTTACTACATCCGGATTTTCACACTTATATGCAGAATGCCTGGACATCTTATCCCACTACTGGAGGTATGTATGGTTTTTATTCAAAGCTAATTCGTCTAAAGAAGGACATTCAACGGTGGAATAAAGAAATTTTTGGCAATATATTCACCAACATTATGCAAGCTGAAGCTAATCTCACTCGTGCTGAGGCCATTTGGGATGCCAATCCCACTGAAGCGACTCGCGCGGAGTATCACCAGGCCAAGGCTGAATATCTCTGTGCTTCTATGTATGGGTTAAATTTCTAGAAACAAAAAGCGCATGTATGGTGGCTAAAAGAAGGAGATGCAAACACGCGCTATTTTCACTCTATTGTCAAAGGGCGACGAACACAGTTACGCATATAGCAAATCCGCACTACAACTGGCGAACAATGCTCCTCTCCTACGGCCATTATGGCAGAAGCAGTAACTTTCTACACTTCTTTATTTGCTCATGAGGAAACGAATAATTATGACACAATCCTCTGTCATATACCGCAGCTGGTCTCGGAGGCGAACAACGCCATGCTCACGCAACTGCCTTCGGAGGAAGAGGTTAAAACGGTGGTTTGGCATCTGGACCCTCAAAGTGCAGCAGGACCAGATGGTTTCAATGGTAAGTTTTATCATTCATGTTGGTCAGTTATTCATGCCGATGTGGTTAAAGCAGTGCATGAATTTTTCCTTGGCATACCATAGCCTACTGTGATGGCTAGTGCTTTAATTACCTTGATTCCCAAGAAACCATCCCCTAATACATTCAGTGATTTTCGCCCTATATATCTCACTAATTTTATGAGTAAAGTCTGTACGAGGATCATTGCCACATGCTTGAATATACTGCTTCCCAAACTAATATCTCCAGAACAGACAGGCTTTTTACCAGGCTATGATATCTCCAAGCAAGTTTTATTGGCACGGGAGATGATACACATGCTAGATAAGGGTGGTTCTCAGTTATGTTTGAAATTGGATATGATGAAGGCTTTTGACAGGGTCAGCTGAGAATATCTGGACTTACTATTACAGCGTTTTGGCTTCTCTAACTTTTTCATTCGAATTATTCTAAATCATTTGCATGCCACTACTTTAGCTCTCTTGATTAATGGTCAACCATCTGCTACATTTCGGCCTTACCGCGGTGTCAAACAAGGTGACCCTTTATCCTCTTTGCTCTTTATTCTTTCTTTTGAGGGTTTCAGTAGGGGCTTGAAATTTCTGGTTGCCTCTGGAGCATTGCAGCCCTTCCGTCTAGGCAGGGTACCGTTTGCTATCACACATTTGGCTTATGCGGATGATCTTTTGGTGTTTTTACAGGGCACGCAGAGAAACTTACGACGGTTCCATGTGTTCTTAACTCAATATGAAACAGCCTCGGGTCAGAAGGTAACTTTTCAAAAAAGCAGTTTTATTCCATCTGCAAGCATATCACTGCGTCAGCGGAGAGGTTTTGAGACTTTACTAGGCATGAGATGTTCTGGTTTGCCTTTTCGATATCTCGGTTCTTATTTGCACAAGGGCATCAATCGTACTAGATATTGTGCTTCCTTATTACAACATATTGACGACCGCCTGCATGGCTCGCATCCTCGGTTACTCTCTTCAGCAGGTCGCCTTGTTTTGCTTCGTTCTGTAATTTCGGCTCTGCCATTACATATCCTTGCCACTGGTGGTTTTCCCAAGTCAGTGGTCAGAAATATAGGCTGGAAAATAGCAACATTTTATTGGGGACGTCGCCATCACTAGGTTGCATGGACTTCTATCACTATGCCTTGTGAGGAAGGTGGTTTGGGACTTCGTGATCTAAGCACGTTACAACGGGCTTATCTTTGTCGCATTTGGTGGTCTTATCAGCAGAATAATACACTTTGGAGTAAATACATGCATATAAAATATGGTAGCCGTAGGGATTATCTTCCTAGGCTGCCAGATTCACCCGTTTGGAAGATTATGTGTAGAATTCATGCTACCTGCCTTACTCAGACTGAAGGTCATGGCACATATCTCAGCTGGACACCCTCACCCTCGGGGGAATTCACTTTGCGGTCGGCCTATGATATCTGCCGCTCAACCCGTTCGACACTACTCTCGGCAAAATTCATTTGGTTCAAGCACCACTCGCCCGTCACTCAACTATTCTTATGGCGACTTTTTCATTCTTCTTTACCATTTGAGGACTACATTAGTAAGTATACTTCTTCTCGTCCAACACAATGTCCATTTTGTAAGCAAGCATCGGCCACGGTGGATCACGTACTTTTATACTGTGCTGGCGTTCGTCCGATATGGGATTTCTTTGCATACGAGTTACATTGTCCCCCCTCATCGCTGCATCTTCGCCAATATATACTATCTTGGTTGTATCGCTCTACGTTTTCGTCTCTCTTTGGGGTTTTAAAAATCGTCATTCCGGCTATTATTGTGTATAGCATATGGCATGCTTATACGTCGTTAGTATATGGTGAGAAGCACACTGTTGCTATGATTTCCCTTCAGGCCTCCATTCACTATGAGATTGCTATGTGGAGCAAAACAATTGATGGTTCGAAACTAGCAGCAGGTTCACTGCGAAAGATTTCATGGTTCCCCAGAATTCAGCCTCCACGTCCTCAATTGGTTCGTTGGCGTACTCCGTCTTCAGGTAGATTAAAGTTAAATATAGATGCGGCAGTTGGCAGATATTATGCAGTAGGGGGTGCTATTTTACAAGATCACGCTGGTTTCTGTGTGGGGGCAATTTCTTTTCGCTTGCCACCAAGTACACCTCTCACTGTCGAAATACAGGCAGCGGTTTTCGGCTTATTATATTTTCTTCCACTATATCGATCCCTTATTCTTGAATCGGATTGTGCTCAGATGTTAACTCGCTTGTCGTAGCCATAGTCGGTATTTGAGAACTATCATCTGCGGTTACTGCAGACATTACTGCTTCTTCATCGAATGGACTTTCATCATATTTATAGAGAGGCAAACATGGCTGCTCACTACCTGGCTCAGCAGGCTATGTTGAATCCTTCTACACAATTGCACACTTCTCACACTCTCCCGCCATTAGTTCGTGGTGCTGTATCATTGGATCTCTCATCTGCAAACTTGCGCTTCCCCTGATCTTTTCACGTCTTCCATATGGATTGGCTTTCATCTCATCATTCTGCCAGTACCTTGTGGGGTGCAGGTAGACTCGGTATGCTTTGCACTCTATTGGTCTTAATGTTTTTGTTATGCCTCATATCCCTGCTTAACTTATCCTTTTCCTTCGCATGTGCATGGACTGGAAACCCTATCATGGTCATCTTTATGTTCTCCGCGGCTGAGGCAACCTCTTCTATGCGCGTCCTGCAATCGACTTCAGCGCTGGCTTCTTTTTTGGCGGAGCATGAACGACATACTCTTTTGTATATTTGCCTTGCATGTGATTCTACAATGTACTGTATTTCAAATCGACACTCTACTTATATAAATATGTACGCTTTTTTCTTCGCCAAGTTTTTATCCATGAGGGTGGTTTTACTTGGCAAGATTTTAATGCGGCATATCATATATGATTGGAGACTGCAAATCATCACCTTTTTGCATTCGCTTTACTCTTACACTGACTAAATTATGTAATAAGGTTTTCCTCCGCAAAAAGTGAGGTTTTACTTGCAATAAAATTTGTTTCGATAAAAAAAATATGTGTATGTATACATGTATATATAGACACGCATGCAGAAGACTCTTTCAACGGTTCACATTTCAAGTGGCTTCAAGGACAACAGAAGTTCACTTCTTCAACTCTATAAAAGGAAGTGATTATGCAACCTAACTGCATCTGAGGAGCGTGAGTAAAAAATCTGTGAGATGAAAAATAGCCCGAGCAACTCGGCCTTGTAGGTCTTCATTCTCTTTCTTGCCTCGTGTAGTGATGAACCAAAATAAACTACCTGTTAGTCAACAACAGTCAACGGTGGACGTTGGGCACAAAAATGTAAAGTCCCGCAGGTCGGCACAAAAGCACTGCTGCTCGGCTAGACTGCACTTCGATCGTATTTTTGTCATCAGAAGCTGCACCTCGGCATCCGAACTGAACTGCAGTTCGGCAAGAATGCACTTCAGCACATTTCTACTAAAAGCTTACTGAGATAGCTAAAGCAAACTCACCTACTTCTGATTCAGCCCGGCCACATAGCCGAGACAAGCCAGTACTTGTTAATACGTGAAGAACTGTTGAAGTGTAACGCCACAAAATGACTCATCTCAGCTCAGCGAGGTCATATATTTATAATCAGCCTCGGCAGAATGATTCAACTCGGCCTCGTCCACGTACCGGCTCGGCCGAATAATGCCAAGAGCTATCAGATAAGATCAGGAAAAGATATCGTCCATTATGCTCTGGGACCCACTTAGCGGCTCTACAGAATACTTTCCAGATGTCAAGCAGTAATTGGCTCAGTACAAAGCCATCATTACAGGCCGACCTACACAACAGCTATGGTCACAGGCTTTAGTCCCATTACTCCAGTTCTGCAACGGACTAGACCGCCATCTCATACATATCACCATCTCATCATTTGGCAGGGGATCAGACCTCCTCTTTTTCTAGTATAAATACCCCTCGACTCACAACGGGAGAGGGGTGGGGATTTTGGGAGAATAAGTGGAGCATCACCTCCAGAACTCCATCTTGGCCACAACGCAAAACTCACAAACTCAGTGAGATATTTCTCAGGTTTCTTCCAGCCTATATATTCCAGCATAAATTGCGTAAATACTCATAACTGACTTGAGCGCCCCGGGACCTCTAACGTTTTTCTTCTTTCTCAGGTTCCGATGAAGGATTCAGACGGGAGATTAATGGCATATACTCCGGGTCATCTCTGACCCTCATGATGACCAATCTCGGCCTCATGTAGGTTTTACAAAGAACGCCATTTCTCTCATTTGTTATCATTCACAGCAACACACTGTTCATCCATTCTTCTTTCCACGTCCAAAATACTTTTTGAATTCCGTGGTACTTCTGCTTCAACTATTAATTTACTTTTAATGTCTCTTTCTTGAAGGTGAGCTTGGAGTATGCGAAGATCCCATGGCTACAACAATCAATCAGCGCGTTCCGGCTAAATCAATTGTTAGAAAGCTACTCATGCCCGGAGTTAACTGTAACATGGATTGCCAGTGGGGCACTACTTCATTGTGTCCACCTGGTTGCGGATGCTATGAGGTAGAAGATGATTATGGGCCTACTGGAGATTGGTATTGCGATGTTCAAAGAGGTGCCTAACAGAACCTTTTACATTGAGCCTACCCGTTTCTGCATTTGACAATTAGCAGATCATTTGCAGGAACAACAAAAGAGGTTTTGCTTGATATTCTTAATTTTATGTTTTTGGATTCATAATCTTCGTGTATGAAATTGACTAGAGGATCATTTGCAGGAACAAGAAGTGTATGTTTGATTATAAGCATTATATGTGCTATTATCTGCTAATTATTGAAAGGTTCACTAATATGACAGTGTGGTGCATTTTCCTTGTTCTACTTTGTTTTTGATTACATAAGCACTTTTCATTTAGTTATAGTGGCCTAGATTGTGTTGATATTGCTGGGTGTTTCACTCTATTCATACTGCATTTTTATCTTAACAAATAAACTCCTGACCGTTTGTATCTCGGCCGAAATTTTCCATGACATAGCTCTTTAAATGTATGTCAATAGGGAGAGAAAATTTCTATTGATCTGCTTATTCACTCCAGTGTTTCATCATGTGTTAAAACAGCGTTTCCGGTGCATTAGACTCCCGCGTTTATGCAGTATCTGAGGAGACCTCAGATGCTTGGCGATATGATGTACGCAACCTTACTCTACACTTTGTGCAAGATGCCGTTTCCACCGCGTGAACTCGTGACCTCAAAGTCACAAAGCAACAATCTTACCAGTTGCTTCTAGGCCGGCCTCTTTCATTATGTGTTAAAATGCATAGAGAAGAATGTTGATGTGAGAAAATGGTCACCCTTTTTGACAAAAAAAGGAAGAATTTTATTATGCCTCACTTATGGCGGAGGAATACCATAATACACCATCTAAAGTCATCGTAAGAAAATAGGGAATGCAAAGATCTAAGTATTATCAACCTACAGTCAATATGATATGCCGCATTAAAACTTTACCAAGTGAAACCACACTTGTAGATAAAACCTTGGCGAAAGAAAAAAGGTGCATATTTATATGATTGGAACAGTGACATAGTACAAAAATGCTATTTGTAATCCGGTGTGAGAAGAAACTAGGGTTGTGATTGTAATCCCATGTAAGAATATGCTCTCCACAAAATGTTGCGGTCCCGACCACGTGAGAAATGCGGATGGAGAAACCAGGGCTGTCCATATTAAACGAGAATATGGACAGTTACAGTGTAGGAACCATGGCAGCTCCACAGCTGAATTAAGGCCTAAAGTGTGAAATGCCATCCATGAGTGCACTATCGCGTGCCATGCCTGGCAACTGATGAACGTGCTGCCATTCAAAAAACCGTTGGTGCAGCTGGCCTTATTAGACGAGATAATGTGCCACCATATTTACTTGTCCATATGCAAACGAAATGGAGTGTTGCCCTAATGCCAAAAAAGACCGTCGTACTCGTGCCCACTGTATATTGCAACTATGAGCCTGATCAACTACTCCAGTGGAATCAACCTCCACATCTATCGCAGTGTAGGACCTGGCAAAGAAGATAAGAGAAATCGCCGCTGCAGCCATTCAGCTAATGATGGAGATGTTATATGTAAGGGAAAAACGTTGGCCCAACAAAACAGTCCGATGATGTCCGAAGAACTGCTCCCTGTTGAGAAATTAGAAGATGAGCTGGTTGAGTGAAGAATGGCGGAGTGTTTCTTGCTTGAACAGAAGGATCAGAGGATGGCTACGGAGTAGAAATGGTGCTGGAGCCGAAGTAAAGAAGGAAGAAGAAGGAGCTCAAAGGCGGGAATTTAAATGGAGTAAAATGACCATCTTGTCCCCGACTTAAAATGTACAACATGAAGTAATCAGAGAGCATTCTTGTAATACCGTTTTATTTTCTCTTTTCCCGCTTTCTCATTCGGTTATATTGTAAACAGAGGTAGTTACCTCAAAGTTAGTTTTTCAATTCTAGAAAAATCAGTTTTCGTTCCTCTTTCTTTCTCCTCATTTCGTTGTGCTGCTCTTTCGGTTTTCTTCAATTTTGCCCTTGGTTAGTATAATTTTGACATGGTATCAGAGCGAAATTCATGCAAATTGATCGCTTCTCTGTCTAGTGTTCCTCGTGATTGAGTTGGTGGTTGAATCCTCATTTGAAATTGACTGCTATGGCAACGCATAATGATAGTCCTTCGGGTTCGAGGATGAATCAAGGTCAAGCAAATGATAATTCACTGCAGAATATAATGTTTGGCTCAAGAGGTAATCAAGCTTCTCATTCTGAAAGTCTTATGCAAAATTCTTACTATTTACACCCAAATGATAGTCCGGCGATTGTGCTAGCACAACCACCCTTGAACTCTCACAATTATCATACTTGGAGCAGAACCTTTGAAATGGCTTTAGTAGTGAAAAATAAGGACGGTTTCATAGATGGAACTATTGTGCAACCGTCTGTCACAGATCCGCGGTATGTTGTTTGGAGGCAGGTTAATACGATGGTGTTATCGTGGATGATGAATTCTGTGTCTCAGTCGATAGCACAAAGCATTATGTGGTTTGATAATGCGAGTGATGCTTGGAATGACCTTCAATTGAGGTATGGCAGCACGGATCCATTTAGGTTGTCAGATTTGATTGAGACGTTCTATGGTATAAAACAAGATTCATTGACTGTGAGTGAATATTTTACCAAACTAAAAATTGTATGGGAAGAACTCATGGCTGTAAGGCCAATACCTACATGTACATGTAGAGGCTGTAGGTGTGACGGAGCTATTAAGATGAAAAGGTTTGTGGAAGGAGACTATGTTATCAAGTTTGTTAAGGGCTTAAACGAGAGTTTTGAACCGGTTAAGTCGCAAGTGTTTGTACTATCTCCATTGCCTGATATAAGTACAATGTTTTCCATGGCGTTGACATACGAAAGGAAGGTGCTAGCTGATAACGGGGGAGGAACGTTTGACAATAGTCCCACTGCATTGATAACAGAAGCACAAGCTTCAGACGGATTTGTTGCTTATTCAGGAAGGGGCAAGGATCAGGCTATAGAAGGGGTGCAGGAAGGTTTAGTTCAGAAGGGGGAAAACGATTTCAGTGTACACATTGTGGTATGCAAGGACACACTGTTGATAGATGTTACAGAAAACATGGATTTCCCCCGGGCTTTAAATCAAGAAATCAAGTAAACTGCAATGAAGCAGTAGAAGTTGATTCTGGTGAGTCACATGAGTCTCAAGTGAGCCAGACTATGCAGTCGTTGGTTTTGACGCCTCAACAGAACCAGAAATTATTGAATTGGCTGAGCAAGAATGATGGCCAAACAGACGAAGGAGGAGTTGCTGTTACACAGAATGCTGTTATGTCTGCTCAAGTTGGTAAGATGAAAGGTACACTTGCTTCAAATAGCTTAAGTTCATGGATTTTGGATTCTGGAGCGTCTGATCATATTGCTTCTGATCTTTCCTTGTTTCTGTCTTATAAACCAACCAGTAACATTGTTATCAATCTGCCAAATGAGGCTACTGTGTCTGCAACTCATATTGGGACAGTAGCCGTCAATCCCCTGTGTAGAAATAAGAGGGTTTGAGTGATTTCAAAATAAGAAATTTGAATATATATATTTATAAACGTTGAATATATATATATATACAAACGTGCATAAGTGTACATGTATGCATGATAACTTGCCATTACTTGCCTTATTTAGCTTATATATTATGTTGCCGTACTAACGAGCCATGAAGCATTAAAGCTTACATCATATGGCGAACATTTGTTGAGTTTATACTATTTTCAGGTGCCACCATTAATGAACTAAAGTAGTTCATTAAGTGAAGTACTTAGTTTAATAAACTAAGTAGTTCATTAAAGGAAGATTCATTTGGAAAAGGCACAAAGGCAACAAGGCCAAGGAAGGAAAGTTCTCTCCTCCTCCCCATCTTATTAAACACGCCATTTATATATATATACACTATATATTTTCAGATTTTTTTTTAAATAAAGGCACATACACATGTGTTCCAACGTACTACCGACACGTTATATATCTTACGTACGTACGTTAACGTCACATCACTATACTTAACTCATGTTTAAGAGTATATTCAGGTCTTATATCATATGATATAAGTTATGGTGATGATAAATTAAATACGACACGATAAAAGGTTCTAAACCGAAATTCGTCGTATCGGGCGAATACCGAAACTTTGCCAACGTGTCACGTACTTGCCATAAATAAATGGCCAGCCCATATACATCAAAAATTGATAAAAATTTCGTGCTACACATGGTATGATCAGCCAAAAATACTTTCCATGTTGGCACACACAAATCACCCCACATTTAGGCCAAAATGTGAAGATTCCAATTTTAATTTTGTCACATGTTTATGGTACCACTTTAATCAGCCAAGTGCTGAGATTTAAAGTATATATTATATATATTATGTATAACATAATATATATATCATGTGCAAAAGTTGGAATTCAAATTAGAGAAAAATCGGGTAATCGATAAATATCGAAAATTCGGTTTTCTACGCACATAACATGGAACATTTTTCTTGAACATCATGTGACACGTATCTAGACACTTTTTACATATGATATACATCTTAAAGTGTTTTAGAAAATTAAATTAAGGGCTGATTAGAATATTACATGTGTGTATTATTAAATGTGCACTATTTTACAAAGTTAACAAAAATAAACTTCAGCACATGTATATACACATTCCAACGTTACATACAGCTGAGATGGAGCACATGTGGAGCCTTGTTGGCATATTGATTGGTCAAGGATCAATCATACAATGTTGAGAAATCAAAGAGAGAAGCTACAAAAGGTAAGTATTCACCATATACCTCTCTTATGTCACATGCTGAAAATTTCAGCATACTACACATATCTTGGCCGATTTCTTCATGATTAAGGTAACATATTTTGTCAATTTTTTATTAGAGGATTAATTGAAGATGTTATGGAAATGATTTGAATATTATGTAAGGTAATTAAGTGTGATATTCTACATATCACACATGCTGAAATTTTTCAGCATGTGTGAAGGTGTGCTGGCCGAATTCTTCACCAATATTGTGTCCAAGTTCATTCATCAATTGTTAGCAAGATTTACCATATATGATGGATTCATTTTTATGATAAAAATTCAAAGAAAAATGGTAAATAATCTGAATTTTATTCCATAATGCACATGCTGAAAAATTCAGCATGGCAAGATACTTATGGCCGATTTTTTGAGCTTGAAAAGGAGAGATTTCTTGTCTTGCAATTTATGATGAAATATTTGACTTATGGTATGATTTTATGATTGATATTGGCACATGTTTAAAGTGTTAATCTCAGATTTTTTCCATGTCATCTTGATGACAACATTGAGCCAATAAAGAGGTGCCAAGTAAGCGAAGACTAAATGATGATCCAATAGAATGATGCCAAGTAAGCAAGGCATTGTCACCATGATGTCTTACACTCTCTCAAGCACTTAAAAGGAAATTTTCAAGAGGGAAGAAGACTCCATAGGGACGGCTGCAATCTATAAGGAAGAAAGAGGAGAACAAACAAATAAGAGACCAAGAATTGCATTCTAAAGTGATCAAATTGCCAAGCTTCTTTTCTTCTACATTTTCTTTCTCTCTTTTCTTGTAAAAAGCCTATTGTACTTTACATCTTTCAATCTTGAATAGGCTTCATATAAACCACCATTCACTCATCTTTGTAAAAGATTGATCAAGGTGTGATCAATCTTCATTCTAGCAAGGTGGTGGTGTTCGTGCTAATTGTACTAGCAATACAAGGTTTGTAAAGGATTGGAGTTAAGGTGTAACTCTGTCAACCCTGTGGTAAGGTGTGTTGTGTGTGTGAATAGTGTGAACCAAGGAAGGTGTTCCTTGAAGACTGGAGTAGGTTGTTTATAACCGAACCAGTATAAAAATCTCGGTGCAATTTACTTTCTGCATTTACTTTTCAGTTTCTGCACTGTTTATCCGTTTTGTTTACGTTCGTAAAAATAGTAAACGATTTCCAAAAATTATAAAAATTTCCATAAACATACTTTCACGTTCTAGGGTTAATTGGGCACAAGTTTCAACCCTTTTGGACAAGTATAAGTCAATCAAACATCAAACGTTCTGAGACTAGTGCAGTCTGATTTTCAGACTTGCAAAGGGTGAGACTTTGGTTGTATTTGACCTACTTCCCAAACGAATTTTTCAAAAATGTTTCAACCCATTTAAATATAGTGTGTGAGGAGTTATTGGTCAAATTTTCAGATCATTTGGACGTTCACACAAATAAGAATTAATTTTTCAAAACCATCTACCGTTTCTGGCAGATTTGCACAATCTGAGTACCAACGGTTTTTGAAGGGGTTAAAGGTTGAATTTTAATTTGAAATTTTTAGGGGACCCTCATAACATCTGAGGCTAAGTTCTCTCAAAATTTCATAATTTTTGGAGACCTCTAACCTAGTTTTAAAAACGCTTTAATACAGGTCCTGAAAACAGAATCTGTTTTCAGAACTTGAATTGGTTTGGTTTAAAGAAATTTTAAAAACCATATTTTCCGCACCATCTATTCAACCCCCCCCCCTTCTAGTGGTGCCTTGCAGATCCTACACCCTGCTTACACTATATAATGTGCTCTATGTACCCTCATTTGCTTACAACTTAATTTCTTTGAGTAAACTTGCATCACAGTCTGATCTTCTTATTCAATTCTTTGGCTTCCATTGTTTGATCCAGGATCAATTGTCCAAGAGGATGATTGGTTCAGCTAGCTTGTCTGGCGGTCTATACTATTTGAATGGAACTGCCTCAATGCAGAAACATGTCTGTCATACCGTAGCTGGTCTTGCTTCACCTGCCATGCTTTGGCATTGTAGACTGGGGCACGCCTCATTACCCAGAATAAAACAAATTCACAAACATGATGTTTCAGTTTCAGCAAAAGATTTAGATGAACCTTGTATGATTTTCCCAATGGCTAGACTAAAGAAATTACCATTTCCTGTTTCTATATCTCAATCCAATCACCCCGTTGATCTGATTCATATTGACATCTGGGGACCAAATAGGTACCCCACTCTGTATGCCCAAAAATACTTTCTTACTGTTGTGGATGACTTTAGTAGATTTACATGGCTGTATCTTCTTAAATCTAAATCTGAAGCAAGACACATTGTACAAAGCTTTTGTCATCATATACGTACTCAGTTTGATGCACAAGTTAAGGTGCTCAGATCTGATAATGGGGTGGAGTTTAAGATGCCTGATTTTTATATGCAACATGGGATCATACATCAAACCAGTTGCACCTACACTCCACAACAAAACGGGTTGGTAGAGAGAAAACATCAACATATTTTAGGGGTTGCCAGATCCATCAAGTTTCAAGCCAACCTACCTATGTCTTACTGGGCATTTGCTGTGTCCCATGCAGTATATTTGATAAACCGTATTCCTACTCCTGTCCTGTCCAACTTAACTCCTTTTGAATCACTTTACAGAAAGCCACCAACATATCACCACCTTAGAGTATTTGGGTGTTTAGCCTATGCCTACAACACTACTCCTGATAAACACAAGTTTACACCCAGAGCCGTCCCTTGTCTCTTTTTGGGCATGTCATCCACCACCAAGGGCTACATCCTCCAAGACATCAAGACCAGAAACATTCTTATCTCAAGGGATGTGCAGTTTATGGAAACGAACTTTCCTTACGCCAGTGACTGTGTGCAACCTCCACCAGAAACTCCTCTTCCCTTCTTTCCATCTCTGCACACAGATAGTCACATAGAAAACCAGCCTACCACTTACGATACTCATTCTTCAATTCCCAGTTCTTCAGCTCCTTCTTCTTCTACTGCTCCTGCTCAGCCACAACATGAATCTGCTAGTCCTCCTCTATGTCAGCCTCCTTCACCACATTCTGCCATTACATCACCACCTCAGACATTCAACACTGATCCATCTCAAAACATCACCGTGGACATCCCACTGGTCATTCATGGAGAGGATACTGACCTGCCCTCCCATCCTGCTCAGCTTCCCACTCGTCCTACCAGACTCAGAAAACCACTATCATACCTACATGACTATCATTGTAGTCAATTGTCTGCTTCACCTGTCTCTCCTACTTCTTTGGCATATCCTCTTGCACATTATTATTCTTTGAATCAGTTAGCTCCACAATTCAAAAATTATGTGCTTAATGCTAGCTTGCAGCAAGAGCCTCAATCTTATCAACAAGCAGCCACATCAGCAGACTGACTCCAAGCAATGAATCTGGAGTTGGCAGCCTTAGAGGCTAATGATACCTGGACCATGGTACCTTTACCTCCAAACAAGCAACCTATAGGATGTAAGTGGGTGTACAAGATTAAAAGGAAGGCAGATGGCACAGTTGAGAGGTTCAAAGCCCGATTAGTTGCAAAAGGTTATACTCAGCAACCGGGTATAGACTATGGGGATACTTTCTCACCTGTGTCCAAAATGACCACGGTTAGGTTGGTTCTGGCTTTAGCAGCACTTAAGGGCTGGTTTCTCCATCAATTGGATATCAATAATGCCTTTCTACATGGGGACCTTGATCAAGAAATTTACATGTTTCCCCCTGAAGGTGTTCCTGCAGCTCCAGGCACTATTTGCAAACTTAATAAATCTTTGTACGGGCTAAAACAAGCAAGCCGCCAGTGGAATGCCAAATTGACATCCTTTCTCTTGTCCGAAGGATACACTCAATCACAAAATGATCACACTATGTTCACTAAACTCTCCAATGGAACTTTTTTGGTCCTTCTTATCTACGTGGATGACATTGTGCTTGCTAGTGATTCACTTCAAGCCATCCAGACCCTTAAGAACCGCTTACACTCCACTTTCAAAATCAAAGATCTTGGTCCCTTGCGCTATATTTTGGGTTTGGAGATTGCCAGGTCTCAAGGGGGGATCATGGTGTGCCAAAGAAAGTATGCATTGGAGCTCTTAGAGGATACCGGACACCTGGCTTCGAAACCTGCACATAGTCCCATGGAACAGAACCAGAAACTAGCTCACAAGGACTCACCATTGTTTGACGATGTATCCAGATAAAGAAGACTAATTGGTAAGCTGCTATACTTAACAATTACAAGGCCAGACATTAGTTACACAGTGCAGCAATTGAGCAAGTTCCTAGATACGCCTACAGAGATGCACTGGAGTGCTGTTCAGAGGTTGCTGAGGTATTTAAAGGGAACCCCCGGCCAAGGTATCTTCTTTCCTAGTAAAGGATCACTTAAGCTGACTGCATTTTCGGATTCAGACTGGGGGGTTGTGTGGAAAGTAGGAAATCAATAACGGGCTACTGTATGTTCCTTGGCAATGCGTTGATCTCGTGGAAAGTAAAAAAAACAAACTACGGTCTCCAAGTCTTCTTCAGAGGCAGAATATAGAGCTCTTTCCTCAGCAACGTGTGAGGTTCAATGGATTCTCTATTTGTTGAAGGATTTAAGAGTGTTGCACAGTGAACCATTTGAGATATTTTGTGACAACAAAAGCGCGATTTACATAGTGGAGAACCCCGTATTTCATGAAAGGACCAAACACATCGAAATTGATTATCACATTGTGAGAAACAAGTTCCAAGAGGGTGTAATTAGGCCAATGCCCATCAGAACGGAGCTGCAGTTGGCTGATATTTTTACGAAGGCCTTGGATGCTAAACGACTAGGCATCCTGACTGCACCATTAGGTGTTTGCAACATGTTTGTGCAGTCAGGATTGAAGGGGGGTGTTGAGAAATTAGAAGATGAGCTGGTTGAGTGAAGAATGGCGGAGTGTTTCTTGCTTGAATAGAAGGATCAGAGGATGGCTAAGGAGTAGAAATGGTGTTGGAGCCGAAGTAAAGAAGGAAGAAGAAGGAGCTCAGAGGCGGAAATTTAAATGGAGTAAAATGACCATCTTGTCCCCGACTTAAAATGTACAACATGAAGTAATCAGAGGGCATTCTTGTAATACCGCTTTATTTTCTCTTTTCCCGCTTTCTCATTCGGTTATATTGTAAACAGAGGTAGTTACCTCAAAGTTAGTTTTTCAATTCTAGAAAAATCAGTTTTCGTTCCTCTTTCTTTTTCCTCATTTCGTTGTGCTGCTCTTTTGGTTTTCTTCAATTTTGCCCTTGGTTAGTATAATTTTGACACCCCCGCAGATGCATTACGATGACCATGGCTTGCATCGACATTGAGCTTCTAGCGTCCCTCCGGAGGGAGCAACCATCGAATAAGATGAGGACGTCATGCACAAAGTGACGGTGAGAGACCACATTCAACCAAGTATAATGCATAGCCTGCATATTTGGAACCCATCAAGGAAGAACACCAATCATAAATAGAACGACAAATAGACTCACACACCCACTGCCTTGCCCAGGTTGTAGAAATATGAGGGTTTGAGTGATTTTAAAATAAGAAATTTGAATATATATATATATATAAACGTTGAGTATATATATATATATATATATATATACACAAGTGAACATGTATGCATGATAACTTGCCTTATTTAGCTTATATATCATGTTGTCGTACTAACGAGCCATGAAGCTTTAAAGCTTACATCATATGGCGAACATTTGTTGAGTTTATACTATTTTCAGGTGCCACAATTAATGAACTAAAGTAGTTCATTAAGTGAAGTACTTAGTTTAATAAACTAAGTAGTTCATTAAAGGAAGATGCATTTGGAAAAGGCATAAAGGCAACATGGCTATGGAAGGAAAGTCCTCTCCTCCTCCCCACATTCATTTCACACGTTTTTATACATATATATATACTATATTTTCAGATTTTTTTATAAAAGGCACATACACATGTATTCCAACGTACTACCGACACGTTATATATCTTACGTACGTACGTTAACGTCACACCACTATACTTAACTCATATTTATGAGTATATTCAGGTCTTATATCATATGATATAAGATATGGTGATGACAAATTAAATACGACACGATAAAAGGTTCTAAACCGAAATTTGTCGTATCGGGCGAATACCGAAACTTCGTCAACGTGTCACGTACTTGCCATAAATAAATGGCCAGCCCATATACATCAAAAATTGATGGAAATTTCGTGATACACATGGTGTGATTAGCCAAAAATACTTTCCATGTTGGCACACACAAATCACCCCACATTTAGGCCAAAATGTGAAGATTCCAATTTTATTTTTGTCACATGTTTATGGTACCATTTTAAATCAGCCAAGAGCTGAAATTTAAAATATATATTATATATATTATGTATAACATAATATATATATCATGTGCAAAAGTTGGAATTTAAAATTAGAGAAAAATCGGGTAATCGATAAATATCGAAAATTCGATTTTCTACGCACTTAACATGGAACGTTTTTCTTGACCATGATGTGACACGTATCTAGACACTTTTTACATATAATATACATCTTAAAGTGTTCTAGAAAATTAAATTAAGGGCTGATTGGAATATTACATGTGTGTATTATTAAATGTGCACTATTTTACAAAGTTAGCAAAAATAAATTTCAGCACATGTATATACACATTTAAACGTCACTACAGCTGAGATGAAGCACATGTGGAGCCTTGTTGGCATGTTGATTGGTCAAGGATCAATCGTACAATGTTGAGAAATCAAAGAGAGAAGCTACAAAAGGTAAGTTCTCAACATATACCTCTCATATGTCACATGCTGAAAATTTCAGCATGTTACACATACCATGGCCGAATTCTTCACCATTAAGCAAGGTATTTTGTCAATTTTTCATTAAGGGATAAATCAAAGCAGTTATGGAAATGATTTGAATTGTATGTAAGGTAATTAAGTGTGATATTTTTCATATCACACATGCTGAAATTTTTCAGCATGTGTGAAGTGATGGTGGCCGAATTTTACCCTCATTTGGTGTCCAAGTTCATTCTTCATTTGGTAGCAAGACTTACCTTACAAAATTGATTTATTTTTATGGCAAAAATTCAAAGGAAAATGGAAAAAAATCTGGATTTATCTTATGTTGTAAATGCTGAAAATTTCAGCATTGAAAAACAAGTGCTGGCCGATTTTCATGTGATGGAAAGAAGGGATTTTTGTGTCTTGTACTTTATGACAAAAATGTGACAATTATGGCATGATTTAATAATTGATTATTTGGCAAATATTTAGTGTTTATTTCAGATTTTCCATGTCATCAAATGATGACAACATTGAGCCAATCAAAAGGTGCCAAGTAAGCAATGACTAAATCATGGTCCAATGGAGTGGTGCCAAGTAAGCAAAACATTGTCACCATGATGTCTCACACCCTCTCAAGCACTTAAAAGGAAATTTTCAAGAGGGGGAGAAGCATAGGGGGGACGGCTGGACTTCATAAAAAGAGAAGAGAAGAACAAACAAAAACAACACCAAGATTTGCATTCTAAAGTGATCAAAGTGCCAAGCCTCTTTTCTCCTACATCTTCTTTCTTTCTTCTCTTGTAAAAAGCCTATTGTACTTTACTTCTTTCATTCTTGAATAGGCTTCATAGAAACCACAATTCATACATCTTTGTAAAAGATTGATCAAGGTGTGATCAATCTTCATTCTAGCGAGGTGGTGGTGTTCGTGCAAATTGTACTAGCAATACAAGGTTTGTAAAGGGTTGGAGTTAAGGTGTAACTCTATCAACCCTGCGGTAAGGTGTACTGTGTGTGTGAAATTAGTGTGAACCAAGGAAGGTGTTCCTTGAAGACTGGAGTAGGTTGTTTATAACCGAACCAGTATAAAATTCTTGGTGCAATTTATTTTCAGCATTTATTTTTCAGTTTCTGCACTGGTTACTCATCTTGTTCACGTTCGTAAAAATAGTAAACGATTTTCAAAAATTGTAAAAATTTCCAAAAACATACATAAACGTTCTAGGGTTAATTTGGCACAAGTTTCAACCCTTTTGGACAAGTATAGGTCAGTCAAATATCAAAAGTTCTGAGACTAGTGCAGTCTGATTTTCAGACTTGCAAAGGTTGAGACTTTGGTTGTATTTGACCTACTTCCCAAAAGAATTTTCAAAAACTGTTTCAACCCATTTAAATATAGTGTGTGAGGAGTTATTGGTCAAATTTTCAGATCATTTGGGCATTCACACAAATAGGAATTAATTTCTCAAAACCATCTACCGTTTCTGGCAGATTTGCACAATCTGAGTGCCAACGGTTTTTGAAGGGGTTAAAGGTTGAATTTTGATTTGAAATTTTTAGGGGACCCTCATAACATCTGAGGCTAAGTTCTCTCAAAATTTCATAATTTTTGGATACCTCTAACCTAGTTTTAAAAACGTTTTAAAACTGGTCCTGAAAACAGAATCTGTTTTCAGAACTTGAATTGGTTAGGTTTAAAGAAATTTTTAAAAAGCACACTTTACGCACCATCTATTCAACCCCCCCCTTCTAGTGGTGCCTTGCAGATCCTACAAGTGGTATCAGAGCAGGAATACTCACTACAAGGAATCCAACGATTCAGTGAGATGGCATCCACAAATCTCAAAACCGAACAAGAAGGTATGTCGAGCCAAAGGCCTCCACTTTTGACGGTGAGTCTTTTATTCAATGGAAACTTAGGATGAAACTTTTTCTTATGGCTATAGATATAGATCTTTGGTCAATAATTGAAGATGGTCCATATGTCCCATCTAATGTATCCACTGTAGACGGAGTTACCTTAGAAGTTATTAAAACTAGACAAGAATATACTAGTGAAGATAAAAAGAAACTGAGTATGAATGCTAAGGCCATGCAGTTACTCTTAAATGGTTTAAGTAAGAGTGAGTCTAGTTATGTGTCGAATTGTTCGATTGCACAAGAAATGTGGAGAATCTTAGAAATGAAACACGAAGGCACAAGTCAAGTAAAAGAGCCTAAAATTAATATGCTCATGTCTACTCTTGAGTCTTTTAAGTTGTTGCCTAATGAGTCAATTGTAGATATGGATTTTCGTTTGACTAACATCTATAACTCTCTTGAGTCTCTTGGTAAGGCTTTTACTACGCAGGAAAAGGTACAGAAAGTCCTACGGAGCCTTCCTTCGGAATGGGATCCTAAAGTGACTGCTATAGAAGAAAGCAAGGAGACTAAGTCAATAAAAATGGAAGAACTCATTGGTTCACTCAAAGTTTATGAAAACAAACTTATTATTCGGAAATCGGAATCAACCAAACAAGGTAAGACAATTGCTTTTAAATCTAATGAATACGTCTCCCCTCCCTCCGATCACATAGATAATAGTGATTCCGAATCAGATAATGATGATTTAATTCTATTGGCTAAAGGACTAAGAAGATTCATGAGAAAGTCATTTAGAAATAAAAACAAGGGCACTACATCTAAGAGAAATAAAAACAAGTCAAATGATAAGGACATTAAATGTTATGAATGCGGCAAACTCGGACACTTATCATATGACTGCCCAAACAAAGAAAAGCAAACTAATAAATACCCTGACAAGGAGCGGAACAAAAATAGACTCGTCTCAGATCCTAAACAAAGGAAACGTGCACTAAAGGCCTCCACATGGTGTGACTCATCAGATTCTGAAACTGAGACCGAAGAGGAGACCGCTCAAGTTTGCTTCGCTTCAAAGGCATCTAATGAGGTATCATCCGATTCTGACTCTGACTCTGAACCTTCTTATGATGATCTTTTTAGTCAGTATCTTGAATTACATAAATTTACTAAGACTCTCGCAAAAGAAAAGAAACGTTTAATTGAAGACAAGAAACTGTTAGAATCTTCTAACGAGAATCTTGTCGCTCAATTAAGCGATTCAAAGAAAGAGTCTTCATGTGTCATCACTGCATTAAAAACCGAGATCTCATCATTGACTTCTCAAAATAATGAAATGAAATCCGAGATTTCAAATTTGAAATCAAGGAATACAGACTTAATGATGAAACAATTCGATACAGGGTCAAACATGCTGCATCGCATCATATTATCGCAAAAGCATGACAGTGACAAAACTGGATTGGGATACGTTGATACTAATGAAGTATCAACCAAACCAACCAAGTTTGTTGTGTCTAAGAAAGTAGACACCCCTAAGCATCAAGTGGCGTCTAAGATGACGCAAAAAGCGCCCCCTTCCACACGCCCCACTCCCTCATATCATGTGAAATATAACGTTGTACCATATAGATATGAGAAGAAAAGAACAATGCATACACGAAATACATATCATCCACGCACTACGCACACGCACACAAGGACATATCAAAAGCGTCCTTCATTCAATGAGTATAGAGGAGTCCTTGGGAAAAGACCCAAAGTACATGCACCATATGTATATTATATCGCACCTTCATGTTTGCCATTTGATAGACCGAGAAGGATCACCCAAGTATGGGTACCAAAAGGTACCTTTACCAAAAGGTGATTAACTAACTCGAAAGGACCCAAAATTAAAAGGGTACCTAAATCACCTTTTCACATTGCAGGGAGACCACTCATCAAAAGACACATCAATAAAGTGGTTCCTTAACAGTGGGTGCTCGAGGCACATGACGGGTGACCCGAGCCTGTTCTCCAAATTAAAGAAGGTCACAAAAGGCGGATCCGTGACCTTTGGAGACAACAATGAAGGGAAGATCATTGGAAAAGGTTCGATTGGCAATCCGAATACACTTCAAATCTCCAACGTATTTTTGGTAAGCAACTTATCTTATAATCTTCTTAGTATTTCTCAATTTGTTGACAATGGTTTCAATGTGTGTTTTACTCACCCTTATTGCAATATAATAAATAAAAATAGAGAAACCGTTTTAAAAGGAAAACGTGAAGGGAATATATTCACACTATCTATGGATGATGTAGTAGACGCCAAAGTTAAATGTTTTATGTCAAATGAACCCAATGTGAATTTGTGGCATAGACGTTTAGGACACATAGGTATCTCTACACTAGAAAAATTGCAACGAAAGAACCTAGTACGGGGATTGCCTACGCTTGATTTAGACAACTTTCAGTTGTGTGAATCTTGCATAAAAGGCAAACAAACACGTGAGTCACTTAAGCCTAAAAATGAGATAAGCACGACTAGAATACTAGAACTATTGCATATCGATTTGTTTGGTCCTAGTCGCACTACAAGCCTTGGTGGGCGTCACTATGCATGCGTGATTGTTGATGACTTTTCTCGTTATACTTGGACTTTATTTCTTGCACATAAAGATGATAGCGCCGTAGAAATTGCTAAATTAATTAAACAACTTGAAAATCAATACGGCGTAAATGTGAAAAGAATAAGAAGCGATAGAGGCGGTGAATTTAAAAATAAAGAGATGATTTCGTTTTGTGAAGAAAAAGGAATTAAACATGAGTTTCGCCACCTAGAACTCCACAATTAAATGGAGTAGTAGAAAGAAAGAATCGCACACTACAAGAAATCGCTAGAACCATGCTTTGTGAAAATAAATTGCCTAGATTTCTGTGGGCAGAAGCCGTAAATTGTGCATGCTATATTGTGAATCGCCTATCTATAAGAAAGAAAATAAACAAGACGCCTTACGAAATTTTGAATGATCGCATGCCTAAGATAGATTATTTTCGTGTGTTTGGATGCAAATGTTTTGTCTTAAATACAAAAGACAACTTAGATAAATTTGAATCCAAATCAATTGAGTGCATTTTTATTGGGTATTCCATAAATTCAAAAGCATATAGATGTTATGATCCTATCACTAGACAAATCATAGAATCTATTCATGTTAAATTCAATGAATTTGGAGAGATTGATAAAGAAAAGGAACATGATGATGATTTTGAATTAAAACCCGTTTTGGATGAAGATAATGATTCTTTTGATATGCATGAGATGAATGAGACACTAGAAATGCATGATCATATAGAAACGCATGATAACTTAGAAAATAATCAACCAAGATGGCATAGAGATCACCCACATGATCTCATCATAGGCGACATCACTCACGGTGTGCGACCACGTAGAAGAATCACTTCGGATGAAATAAATGAATTTCATGCTATGATTTCTGAAATTGAGCCCAAAAATGTGCATGATGCTTTGAGTGATTCATCTTGGATTGATGCTATGCATGACGAACTTAATCAATTCGTTAGAAATGATGTATGGGACTTAGTGCCACGACCACAAGATAAGACAATAATAGGCACAAAGTGGGTATTTAGGAACAAAATGAATGAAGAAGGAAAGGTCGTTAGAAATAAAGCAAGACTCGTAGCTCAAGGATATAATCAAGAAGAAGGAATAGACTACGATGAAACATTTGCACCCGTAGCACGTTTAGAAGCTATACGACTCTTACTTGCTATTGCTTGCTTGAAAGATTTTAAATTATATCAAATGGACGTCAAAAGTGCTTTTCTAAACGGATTTATACAAGAAGAAGTATACGTGAAGCAACCACCCGGTTTTGAAGATTTGAAACATCCAGATCACGTGTACAAACTAAAGAAGGCACTATATGGCCTAAAGCAAGCACCGAGAGCATGGTATGATCGTTTGCCACTTTTCTTTTAGAAAATAATTTTAAACGTGATACTATAGATAGTACACTATTTTTGAAACAAGAAAAATCAGATTTACTTATTATTCAAATTTACGTAGATGACATTATTTTCGGTTCTACCTCACATAGACTTGTTAAAGATTTTGAAAATTGTATGAAAGCTGAATTTGAAATGTCTATGGTTGGTGAACTTAATTATTTTCTTGGCTTGCAGATTAAACAAACGAGTAAAGGAATTCATATAAGCCAAGCTAAGTACGTAAATGACATGATCAAGGAGTTCAATTTTGAAAATTTGAAACCATCCACCACGCCTATGAGTGTTACTACTAAATTAGACAAAGATGAACATGGTAAAGACGTTGATAATGGATTATATCGATCTATGATAGGTTCTTTACTATATTTAACTGCTAGTAGGCCTGACATTATGTTTAGCGTATGCATGTGTGCTCGTTTTCAAAGTCAACCAAAGGTGTCACACTTAAATGCGGTAAAAAGAATATTCCGCTATATTAAGCACACGTCCACCTTAGGTATTTGGTATGATAAGGACTCTACATTCGATTTACATGCTTACCCTGATGCAGATTATGGTGGCTGCAAGATAGATAGAAAAAGCACGAGCGGAACTTGCCAATTTATAGGAAATTCCCTTATTTCATGGTTTTCCAAAAAGCAAGCAAGTGTTGCTTTGTCCACTACTGAGGCTGAGTATATAGCTCTTAGCCTTTGTTGCACACAGTTGTTGTGGATAAAACAACAACTTTCGGACTTTGGAATAATCGTAAATAAAATTCCTATATATTATGATAGTATGAGTGCAATAAATTTGTCTAAGAACCCCGTATTACACTCTAAGGCTAAGCATATAGAAGTTCGCTATCATTTTCTTCGTGATCACGTTAACAATGGTAATATTGTCATAGATCACGTACGCACAGAATCACAAGTAGCGGATATATTTACAAAGGCCTTAAATCAAGCCACATTTGAATCTCTCCGTTCTAAATTAGGCATGATTCCTGTTAATGTGATTTAATGCGATATTATTTGATTTTACTTTCCTTTTTGACAGGAATCTTTTGATTAACTTTCCAAAATAAAGGGGGAGAGAGAAGCATGATTTAAGGGGGAGAGAGAGATTTAAGGGGGAGAGAGATCACTGATTGATCCTAATTGCATGAATCAAGGGGGAGCCGGATTTGAAATTCGAAATTCAAATTTCAAATCTGTGCATAATTCAAGGGGGAGAGATAACACTTAAATCATGTACACTAGTTATTTTGAAAATCATCAAAAGGGGAGATTGTAGAAATATGAGGGTTTGAGTGATTTTAAAATAAGAAATTTGAATATATATATATATATATATATAAACGTTGAGTATATATATATATATATACACAAGTGAACATGTATGCATGATAACTTGCCTTATTTAGCTTATATATCATGTTGTCGTACTAACGAGCCATGAAGCTTTAAAGCTTACATCATATGGCGAACATTTGTTGAGTTTATACTATTTTCAGGTGCCACAATTAATGAACTAAAGTAGTTCATTAAGTGAAGTACTTAGTTTAATAAACTAAGTAGTTCATTAAAGGAAGATGCATTTGGAAAAGGCATAAAGGCAACATGGCTATGGAAGGAAAGTCCTCTCCTCCTCCCCACATTCATTTCACACGTTTTTATACATATATATATACTATATTTTCAGATTTTTTTATAAAAGGCACATACACATGTATTCCAACGTACTACCGACACGTTATATATCTTACGTACGTACGTTAACGTCACACCACTATACTTAACTCATATTTATGAGTATATTCAGGTCTTATATCATATGATATAAGATATGGTGATGACAAATTAAATACGACACAATAAAAGGTTCTAAAACCGAAATTTGTCGTATCGGGCGAATACCGAAACTTCGCCAACGTGTCACGTACTTGCCATAAATAAATGGCCAGCCCATATACATCAAAAATTGATGGAAATTTCGTGATACAAATGGTGTGATTAGCCAAAAATACTTTCCATGTTGGCACACACAAATCACCCCACATTTAGGCCAAAATGTGAAGATTCCAATTTTATTTTTGTCACATGTTTATGGTACCATTTTAAATCAGCCAAGAGCTGAAATTTAAAATATATATTATATATCTTATGTATAACATAATATATATATCATGTGCAAAAGTTGGAATTTAAAATTAGAGAAAAATCGGGTAATCGATAAATATCGAAAATTCGATTTTCTACGCACTTAACATGGAACGTTTTTCTTGACCATGATGTGACACGTATCTAGACACTTTTTACATATAATATACATCTTAAAGTGTTCTAGAAAATTAAATTAAGGGCTGATTGGAATATTACATGTGTGTATTATTAAATGTGCACTATTTTACAAAGTTAGCAAAAATAAATTTCAGCACATGTATATACACATTTAAACGTCACTACAGCTGAGATGAAGCACATGTGGAGCCTTGTTGGCATGTTGATTGGTCAAGGATCAATCATACAATGTTGAGAAATCAAAGAGAGAAGCTACAAAAAGGTAAGTTCTCAACATATACCTCTCATATGTCACATGCTGAAAATTTCAGCATGTTACACATATCATGGCCGAATTCTTCACCATTAAGCAAGGTATTTTGTCAATTTTTCATTAAGGGATAAATCAAAGGAGTTATGGAAATGATTTGAATTGTATGTAAGGTAATTAAGTGTGATATTTTTCATATCACACATGCTGAAATTTTTCAGCATGTGTGAAGTGATGGTGGCCGAATTTTAACCCTCATTTGGTGTCCAAGTTCATTCTTCATTTGGTAGCAAGACTTACCTTACAAAATTGATTTATTTTATGGCAAAAATTCAAAGGAAAATGGAAAAAAATCTGGATTTATCTTATGTTGTAAATGCTGAAAATTTCAGCATTGAAAAACAAGTGCTGGCCGATTTTCATGTGATGGAAAGAAGGGATTTTTGTGTCTTGCACTTTATGACAAAAATGTGACAATTATGGCATGATTTAATAATTGATTATTTGGCAAATATTTAGTGTTTATTTCAGATTTTCCATGTCATCAAATGATGACAACATTGAGCCAATCAAAGGTGCCAAGTAAGCAATGACTAAATGATGGTCCAATGGAGTGATGCCAAGTAAGCAAAAAATTGTCACCATGATGTCTCACACCCCTCTCAAGCACTTAAAAGGAAATTTTCAAGAGGGGGAGAAGCATAGGGGGGACGGCTGGACTTCATAAAAAGAGAAGAGAAGAACAAACAAAAACAACACCAAGATTTGCATTCTAAAGTGATCAAAGTGCCAAGCCTCTTTTCTCCTACATCTTCTTTCTTTCTTCTCTTGTAAAAAGCCTATTGTACTTTACTTCTTTCATTCTTGAATAGGCTTCATAGAAACCACCATTCATACATCTTTGTAAAGATTGATCAAGGTGTGATCAATCTTCATTCTAGCGAGGTGGTGGTGTTCGTGCAAATTGTACTAGCAATACAAGGTTTGTAAAGGGTTGGAGTTAAGGTGTAACTCTATCAACCCTGCGGTAAAGTGTACTGCGTGTGTGAAATTAGTGTGAACCAAGGAAGGTGTTCCTTGAAGACTGGAGTAGGTTGTTTATAACCGAACCAGTATAAAATTCTTGGTGCAATTTATTTTCAGCATTTACTTTTCAGTTTCTGCACTGGTTACTCATCTTGTTCACGTTCGTAAAAATAGTAAACGATTTTTAAAAATTGTAAAAATTTCCAAAAACATACATAAACGTTCTAGGGTTAATTTGGCACAAGTTTCAACCCTTTTGGACAAGTATAGGTCAGTCAAATATCAAAAGTTCTGAGACTAGTGCAGTCTGATTTTCAGACTTGCAAAGGTTGAGACTTTGGTTGTATTTGACCTACTTCCCAAAAGAATTTTCAAAAACTGTTTCAACCCATTTAAATATAGTGTGGGAGGAGTTATTGGTCAAATTTTCAGATCATTTGGGCATTCACACAAATAGGAATTAATTTCTCAAAACCATCTACCGTCTCTGGCAGATTTGCACAATCTGAGTGCCAACGGTTTTTGAAGGGGTTAAAGGTTGAATTTTGATTTGAAATTTTAGGGGACCCTCATAACATCTGAGGCTAAGTTCTCTAAAAATTTCATAATTTTTGGAGACCTCTAACCTAGTTTTAAAAACGTTTTAAAACTGGTCCTGAAAACAGAATCTGTTTTCAGAACTTGAATTGGTTAGGTTTAAAGAAATTTTAAAAAACACACTTTACGCACCATCTATTCAACCCCCCCTTCTAGTGGTGCCTTGCAGATCCTACACAGGTGCCCTCACTAAATGTGATTGCCGCGTAAGGTTTCCAAATGTTCCACATAATAAGTGTTGGAATAACCAGACGCGAGTAGCCTCGGAGTGAAATTCCCTTAGTAGAAGTCCACCATGCAAGAAGATACCCATATATACTAGATGTAATCGGTTGTGGTCCATCCACTAATGATGCAAAAGCCCCCAGATTCATTTAATCTCCATACATTGAAGAAATAGGTGTTGCTTCGTTGCCTGCGATGTTAGACAAAAGGAACATTGAGTTGGTTGCGCCACCATAAAACGGTTTAGGTTATTCGATACCGGTAATGCCGAATTGTGCATGCTATTTCTTATCTGTTGCGGAATGACTTTCCATTTCGTGTTGAGGCGCAAGCTGTCCTACTTGCTCTCAGTACTCCATTATATGGGACTTTCCTTATAGATGTGGATTGACCGAAGTTGGTCACTGTTCTTGCTCTTCATGATTCCTACGTTGCTCCAGCCCCCGACGTCTTCGATCTCCCTTCTCCGCATCATCCTTTTGCTTATGTCACGCCCCCATAGAGACTAATGATTCAGCACACTTTCTGGCTCAGGCTGCTTTGAAACGATCTGCCGTTGAGTCATATACTTCGTTGTTGTCACTCCCATCGATATCCGAGGATTAATGCTCACGAATGCATCACTTGCTTCATTTCGTCATGCTAGTACGGATATCTTTCATGGCATCTGACCCTACTGATAGCCGGCTACTCCATCCTTGCTGCGTAGTTGGATTTTGTACATTTTGCATTAGCTTGTGTCCTGTACTATTTCACACCTGTTCAATTGTATAAATATGTGTGCGTTTTCCTTCGTCCAAGGTTTCTCCACAAGGGTAGTTTTACTTGTCAAGGTTTTAATGCAGCATATCATATACGACTGGTACTTGATATCATTGTTTATTTTCTTCCTTTTGTAACGTGTTTCGTCTTCTCTTTCACTTTCCATCATTTTGTACCATTGTATTCCTCCGCATAAGTGATAGTCCATAATCTGTATTACATCTTTTCTCCAAAAAAATAAACATATACATATACTATATAAGTATATGTGTGTGTGTGTATATGTAAATATATATATATACATATACATATATATATGTGTGTGTGTGTGTGTCTATATATATAATCGGATAAAGAATGGTTGAGGGGATATTGGCGACCACCGGCGATCACGCGGCACCTGCCACCGCCGCTTAATTCCGTCGTGTCTCTGTACGCTTCCGGCATTACCTTCGCTTTTCAGTTCCTCTCCCGGCGGTATTTCACGATTTCTGACTTACATTAGCACAGCAGCCATCGTCGTTACACACCAGCGATCTTCCGTCCAAGCCGCTCATCATCATGGAGTCAGCGCCGCCGCCATCATTTCCGGCGGTAGTTTCCGGAGAATCATCATCGCAAAAAATCAACATTTCGCCAAAGACAGTTTCTCGATACAAAGGTATCCCCTTAATCTCCTTCTTGGATTCAGAAATTGATGCGCTTGCTGCACCATTCAAATACTCTTTGGTGGGTAAATTCTGGTATGGTCGACCTCCATTGAAAGTCATACGAGATGTATTTGAAAAAAATAGGTTTTCACCATGATATCCGCATCACCCTAATCGATCCGACGCACATATTGTTGAATTTTTGGAATGAGGTTGATTATTTGCGTTGCTTCTATCGTCGATCATGGCACATCTCAGGTTGTCATATGCGTATTACAAAATGGACAGTAGACTTTGATCCTACCACTGATGTTCATATTGTCCCAGTTTGGATAGCTTTCCCTGGTCTCCCTATTCACCTCCATCGTAAAGAGGCGCTATTTGAAATAGTTCGGCCAATTGGATCCTCCCTCAAACTTGATGTAGCCACAACAGATGGACTGAGGCCTTCAGTTGCTAGAGTATGTGTGGAAGTTGATGTTTCCCAGGAATTGCCTCAAAAAATTTATTTGCAAGCTAAGAACCGATTCATCCTGCAGTCTGTAGTATATGAAGATTTGCCTTTATTTTGCACATCGTGCAGACGATTAGGCCATGCAGTGACCTCATGCCCCCCACAAAAAACCAGCAACAGGACCGACTCCGCCGTCACCCCCCACCCACCTCGCCCGCCAACACAGCGCTGGACACTAGTTAAGAAGAAAACGGCCGCACAACCTGGCCCATCTTCGGTTGATCATCCCCCGGATGTTTCTAAGCCCCAAGCTGAACAGGATCCGCCTGTCCAAGATGGTGATTTAAATGAAGATCTAATTGGTGGGACTGCCGACCCCCCATTACAGGACCTTTCGGATAATTGCAAACTGGGGCATTCTTCAGATAATGATCTACCTATGGAGGAACATCACTTGGACATGCCAACCGTCCCGAAGAGGTAGTCCGCCGCATGCAGCTGATACCTCCTTCACCGGACATGGATACTCTTATTTCATGACTGCAGGAATCAACAGACTCTACAGAATTTATTCCAGTAGTTCCTCGTAGAAAGCGTCAAGCAAGAAAAGATTTACCTCCATTGTTGCCGTCTACTATCCTCACACGCCGTGCTTCTCATGCCATTCAGGAAAGTGACACTACTCTTTCTCAATGAATGTTATGATATGGAATATAAGAGGCATGCGTGCCTCTCTGCCCAGGATGCATCAGTTGATACGTGATCATCGCTTAAATTTACTTGTTTTGATAGAACCTAAACATTCATCTTCTAGTATTGCTCGTTATGCTTTAGAATTTGGTTTTTCAAATCATTTTTCATCTCAGTCAGAACGCGTTTGGTTTTTCTGGCATGACTCAGACTTTCACTTGGTGTCAGTGCAGGATCAAGACCAGGTGGTACATTTTACCCTATTATTTCGGTCCCTGCAATTCACTTTGTATTATCTGTAGTTTATGGCAAGCACACGACCTTTCTATGCCGCTCATTATGGCATTCTTTGTGTACATTCTCGGAAGCATCTACTTTGCCTTGGATGGTAGGAGAAGACTATAATACTTTTCGATCTCTGTCTGATCATGAAGGCCGATCGCAGCCCTCCCTCTCTGCATTACAGGATTTTAATGACTGCATAGAATCATGTTGTTTGATGACGCCGCAGTTTCACGGGTCAAGATTCACTTGGACCAATGGTAAGGGCCTTGGAAGAGTCCATCGAAGATTAGATTGGTTATTTATAAACTCTGCTTTTCAGGACAAGTTTGATGATTTACAGCTAACGCATCTTCCTCGCATTACTTCTGATCACACACCCTTGTTGTTTTTATGTCGTTTATGCCAGTCTGAGGTCCGTCGTTCTTTCTGTTTTCTAGACTCTTGGTTGCTACAATCCGGATTTCCATAATTATATGCAAAATGCTTGGGCATCTTATCCTACGACTGGAGGCATGTATGGCTTTTACTCCAAGTTGTTCCGTCTGAAGAAAGACATACAGAGGTGGAAAAAGGAAATCTTTGGTAACATATTCTCCAACGTCAAACAGGCAGAATCTAATCTCTCACGTGCTGAAAACATCTGGGACGCAGCTCCTACTGATGCGAATCGGATGGAATACCATAGGGCAAAGGCTGAATCTTCAGGCCTCCTCTTATGAGCTGCACTTTTGGAAACAAAAAGCTCGTGTCCGATGGTTAAAAGAAGGTGATGCGAACACACGATACTTTTATTCTATTGTCAAAGGGAAACGGTTGCAATTACGTATTCAGCAAATACACACGAGTGCAGGCGCCTCCTGCACTATGCCTGATACTATTATGGCCGAAGTTGTAGCCTTCTACACGTCTTTATTTTCTCGCGAGCCTACTCATAGCTATGATGATATTCTTTGTCATATTCCATGTTTGATTTCTTTGGATGACAACTCTCTCCTAAAGCAATTACCAATGGAGGCGGAGGTTAAAGATGCGGTTTGGTACCTGGACCCTCATAGTGCAGCGGGCCCCGATGGTTTTAATGGTAACTTTTATCAATCCTGCTGGTCAATCATTCATACTGATGTGGTAAAAGCGGTGCAGGAATTTTTCCTTGGTATTCCTCAGCCTACTGTTATGGCTAGTGCATTGGTCACATTGATTCCCAAAAAGCCTTCCCCTGCTACCTTCAGCGACTTTCGCCCAATATGTCTCGCCAATTTTTTTAGCAAGTCTGTACAAGAATCACTGCTAGTCGCTTGAGTACATTGCTCCCACGCTTAATATCTCCAGAACAAACGGGCTTCCTGCCAGGATCAGATATTTCATCTCAAGTACTTATGGCTCGAGAGATGATACATATGATGGATAAGGGTGGTTCACAACTATGTTTGAAGCTAGATATGATGAAAGCATTTGATAGAGTCAGTTGGGAATACTTGGAAATATTACTACGCACTTTTGGTTTCTCTGACTTCTTCATTCACATTATTCTAAATCATTTGCGTGCCACCACTTTAGCAGTTTAATCAATGGCCAGCCTTCCTCTACTTCTCGTCCATATAGAGGGGTAAAGCAGGGAGATCTTTTATCTCCATTACTGTTTATTCTTCTTCTGAGGGTTTCAACAGAGGGTTGAAAGCTTTAACAAGCTTCTGGAGTATTGCAGCCTTTTCGCTTAGGGCGAATTCCATTTACTATCACACATTTGGCCTATGCAGATGATTGTTGATATTCTTACGAGGTACACAACGAAACCTTCAGCGCTTTCATACCTTCCTTACATAATACGAAACTGCTTTTGGTCAAAAGGTTAATTTCCAGAAAAGTAGTATTATTCCTTCTGCAAATATATCTCCACAGCAGCGACGCAATTTTGAGGACATCATAAGCATGCGATGTTCCAACTTACCCTTCTGATACCTTTCTTCTTATTTGCATAAGGGCATCGCCCGTGCCAGATACTGTGTCTCTCTATTGCAGCATATTGATGATAGCTTCAGGGATGGCACTCTCGATTACTTTCCTCTGCTGGTCGTTTAGTTTTGTTACGCTCTGTGCTAGCGGCCTTACCATTACATATCCTCGCGGCAGGAGGACTACCAAAATCAGTGATTAAGGTAATAAATCGAAAGATGGCATCATTTTATTGGGGGCGTAGACATCACTGGGTATCATGGACTTCTATCTGCACGCCTCGTGAAGAAGGAGGCTTGGGTCTTCGAGACCTCAGCATGTTAACAGCGAGCTTATCACTGTCGTATTTGGTGGTCGTATCACAGCAGCATTCTATGCTTTGGAGCAAGTATAATGCACGCCAAATATGGTCACCCGCGGAGATTATCTGCCTCGTTTACTAGATTCACCTATCTGGAAGATTATTTGCAGAATTCATCCTTTCTTCTTTTCTCACACAGATGGCCAAGGCGACCACCTCACATGGTTACACACGCCCACAGGAGAATTTTCTTTGCGCAACGCTTATGATAACTGCCGCACATCTAGTCCACAGCTACTTTCAGCGAAGTTTATTTGGTTTAAGCACCATTCCCCAGTTATCCAGTTATTTCTTATGGCGACTCTTCCATTCTGCGGTGCCATTTGAGATTATATTGGTAGGTACTCTACATCTCGCCCTACGCAACGTCCATTCTTTAAAGGTGCGTCGGCCACAGTGGATCATGTTTTCTTATATTGTTCGCAAGTGCATCCCCTATGGCATTATTTCGCTAGTGAGCTACACTGTCCTCAACCATCCTCGTTGCAGCTTCGCCAGTATCTCTCTCTTGGTGGTATCGCTCCTTATTTTCCTCTCTTCTTGGGGTTTTTAAAATCGTTATTCCAGCGATTATAGTGTATAACATATGGCGCGACTATGCCTCCTTAGTCTATGGGGAACGAAGTAATATTACAATCACATCACTTCGGGCCTCCATACGATATGACATTACTAGGTGGTGCAAAAAAATAGCGGGATCAAAACTTGCAAGCTGGCTTCTAGGTGATATTTTCTTGGCTGCCGTCCCTGCAGCCTCCGCGGCCTCATCTGATTCGTTGGCTTACTCCACCTCCAGGTCGGTTAAAATTAAACATAGATGCTGCAGTTGGCAGACATTATGCAGCAGGGAGTGCTATATTGCGCAATCACATGGGTTCATGTGTGGCAGACATTTCATTCCGACTGCCTCCAAGTACACCACTCAATGCGGAGATTCAGGCCGCTGTGTTTGGACTTTCTATTTTCTTCCACTGCATCGCACAATTATAACTGGAGTCAGATTGTGCTCAGATGATATCTCGTTTGTCACGCCCGCAGCTTGTCCATAGAAACTATTATCTTCGGTTACTTCACATGCTCGTTCATCTCCATCGCCTAGACTATCATCACATTTATCAAGAGACAAATATGGTAGCGCATTACCTAGCTCAACATGCCATGTTGAACCCCAGCACACAATATTATACTTCTCGTACTCTTCCTTCGTTAGTGCGTGCTTCTATCTTATTGGATCTCTCGTCCTTCCAATTGCGCGTACCTTGACACTCTAAAGTCTTCCACATGGATTGGCAATTTTTCCATCTTTCTACCTGTATCCTAAGGGATCCAGGCAGGCTCGGTATGTCTTGTTATCTATTGGCCTGGTTTTTAATCTGCTTCATACGCATTGATAACTTGCTCTTTTTATTTCCCTGGGCATGGATTGGTTTTCATATCATGGTGGCGAGACTATTTACGGCAACACAACAATTCCATCATGCATGCGCGGACTCCACGACTGTGGCTCAACTGGCGAGTCACAACGGGGATTTCTTCCTGTTTCATGCCATAAACAAGTCATTCACGCGGAAATCTTGCATCGCAAGCATCGCAAGCTGGAACATCAAGGCCCAACTAATTGGAACCAATAACATAACACCGTCGCCTTGGCTCCAGCTTAGCCAAGGCGACTTGGGTATGCGTTTGACTTTTATGCTTACTCTTACTACTTTTCTTATTGCCATCAATATAACTTCTTCCTTGCAATCTCACGAGGTACAAATCATACTGGATCCATCAAGACCAAACAGCGGCCCTTCCAACGCATTCTGTGCTACAAACTGCTAACTCAAACCACTACAGAAATCATATCGTTGTACTCAATCTTATATTCATTTGATATCAATGACAGCCGTATAAATATGTACACTTTTTCCTTCGCCAAGGTTTTATCCACAAGGGTGGTTTTACTTGGCAAGGTTTTAACGCGGCATATCATATACGACTGGAGATATGTCATCATTAGTTCGTTATTTCATTTATTCGCATACTCTGATACTTGTAATATGGTTTCCTCCGCCCAAAGTGAGGCTTTTTCTTAATAAAATTTCCTTTTATAAAAAAACGTGTGTATGTCTGTATATGTGTGTGTGTGTGTGTCTATATATATATATATATATATATATATATATATATATATATATATATATATATATATATGTACATAGTAGTATACATCGAATAATTTCTTACCTTCATTAACATGTGAAAAAGAAAAGACCTCCATTATTAGCTTCATCATCAACACTGTTGCCCAACACCATCAGTCCATCACCCCCTTTGCCCAACCCGGTGCTAGACATTTCTTTTGCTCTCCACTATTCTCCTTCCGCACTCAGCACTCCCACGCTCTCTGTTGAATATTAAAAGAATTTGCATTCATTCAGGTTAAGAATATTTACAAGATTGTTTCTCTTTATACGGAATGAATTCTAAATCTAACGGTTGTTTTTCGCCAGTTGAACTGTGGTTACTGTTTATCTACAGTGATCTACAGTGAATTCTAACGGCAATGAATTCTAAATCTAACGGTATGTACAGTGAAATTATTCTAAGTTACAATATTTACACGCTTAAGTATAACAGCTTGGCCTGTTGCGTTGCTACCTTGATTGTACTTCACCTCGTCACCTAGGCTCAGAACTGTTGAGAAAAAGAGTTTGAGTGATTCATAAAAATGCATGATTTAAATAACGTGTGCAAAAGAAATGCATGACACAATTTATGACTTGACACATTTTTGCGACAAACTTGCCTTATATAATTTATATGTAATGTTGTCGTACTAACAAGTCATGAAGCTTTAAAGCTTACATCAAAAGGCAAACATTTGTTGTGTTTGAACTATTTTCAGGTGCCACCATTAATGAACTAAACTAGTTCATTAAGTGAAGTACTTAGTTAAATGAACTAAGTAGTTCACTAAATGGAGATATACTTGGAGAAGGCATGATGCCAACAAACATGGAAATAGAAAGTCTCCTCTCCTTATTATATCACACGTTTATATATATATATATATATATAATATATATATATATATATATTCAGATTTTTTTAAGAGACACAATATATATATATATAATACACCGATGTACTATCGACACGTTACATCTATTACGAACGTACGTCAACGTCACACCCACTATACTTATCTCATATTTATGAGTATATTCAGGTCTATATCATATGATATAAGTCATGGTGATGACGAAATTATAACGACACATTACAAGGTTTCTAAACCAAAAATTGTCATAATCGGGTGACAACCGAAACTTCGTCAACGTGTCACTTACTTGCCATATATATATGGCTAGCCCCTACACTTCAAAAATGGCCACAAATTTCGTGGCTTACATGGTACACTCAGCCATAAAATCATTCCATGTTGGCACATACAAATCACCCCCAATTAAGGCCAAATTGTGGAGATTTCAAATTTAATTTTAAGCACGTGGGCGACACTTTTAATCATCCATTAGAGCTGAATATTCAATTTATTTTATGTATATTATGTGTGACATAATATATATATATATAACATGTGCAAAAAGTTTGAATTTAATCAGAGAAAAATTGCATATTCGACAAAAGTCGAAAATTCGGTTTTCTATGAACACAAACATGGAACGTTTATGGCTTGACATGTAACATGTATTTTGGCACTTTTTACATATTCAATACATACTAAAGTGTTCTAGAATATTCAAATTAGGGTCGATTGGAATATACCATATGTGTATCATTATTGTGCACTATTTTATAAAGCTTACAAAAATGAAATTCCGCACATGGTCAGGCCTTCATACACGTCTAATGCAGCCTTGGTGGAGCTTATGTGGAGCTTAGTTGACATCTCAATTGGTGGAGAATAAGCCACATAAGGTTAGTGACATAATGGAGGAAGCTACACAAGATTTTTTCAGCCATTAGTGATGACACAACTCATCCAATCAAGGAGTGCCAAGTAAGCAAGGCCAAGACAACATCCAATCAAGTTGTGCCAAGTAAGCAAGTTGATGTCACATCTATACAAGGCATTCTTCCAAGGACTTAAAATAGAATTCTCGAGATGGAGATGATGCCCTAGGGGTGGGGGCCATTTTCAACTGAACAAGTATAAAATTCCTTGTGTTCTTTACTTTACTGCACAGTACTTTCAGTTTTCCAGCACTTCGCATCCATTTCGTCGCAATCTTAAAATAGCAAATGAATTTCAAAAATTGTAAAAATTTTCAGAAACATAGCCACATCTCTTAAGTTCCATTTGGCGTAATTTTAAACCCTTGTGGACAAGTATAAGTCATTCAAACGTTAATAGTTCTAAGACAAGTACAATCTGATTTTCAGACTTGCAAAGGTTGAGAACTTGAACGTATTTGACATACTTCGCAAAAAAAATTTCAAATCTGTTTCAAACCTATTTAAATAAACATAGTAAGGGTATTGTCATTAAGTTTTCAGACCATTTGGAGTTACGATTAATCGGAATAAATTTTTTAAATCAAACTACTGTTTCTGGCAGATTTTTACAATCTGACCACAAACAATTTTCAAGAGGGTTAGAGGTTGAATTTTGATCTAAAATTTTTAGGAGATACTCAAAACATCTGATAGTACAATCTGTCAAAAATTTCAGAATTTTTGAAGACCTGTAAACCTAGTTTGTTCAGACATTGCAAAACAAGATCTGCAAATAGAAACTGTTTCTAGAAGTTGGGTTTTTGGGTCAAAACATTTTAAAAACCAAATTTTCTGCACCACTATTCAACCCCCTTCTAGTGGTGCCTTATAGGTCCTACAATTGGTATCAGAGTGCAGGCACCTCACTACAAGGAGATCCAACGATCTAAGTGAGATGGCAACCACTAGCTTCAAAAACCGAACAAGAAGGTATGTCAAGTCAAAGGCCTCCTCTTTTTATGGTGAGTCATTTATCCAATGGAAACTCAGAATGAAACTTTTTCCTATGGCTATTGATATTGATCTATGGTCTATTATAGAAGACAACCCATTTGTTCCCTCTAAATTTACTCCTGTAGATGGTGTCACACTAGAGGTTGTAAAATCAAAACAAGAATACACTAGTGATGACAAAAAGAGACTAAGTAAGAATGCTAGAGCCATGCAATTACTTTTAAACGGGATAAGCAAAAGTTGAGTCTAGTTACGTATTAAATTGCTCTAGTGCTCAAGAGATGTGGAGAATTCTTGAGATGAAACATGAAAGGACTAGCCAAGTAAAGGAGTTCTAGATTAATATGCTTATGTCCAAACTTGAGTCTTTTAAATTATTGCCAAATGAGCCTATTGTTGATATGGATTTACGATTGACTAATATTTATAACTCTCTTTAGTCTCTTGGCAAAGCTTTCTCTACGCATGAAAAGGTCCAAAAGGTATTAAGAAGCCTTCCATCCGAATGGGATCCTAAGTCACAGCAATAGAGGAGAGCAAAGAAACAAAATCAATAAAAAAGGAGGAACTAATCGGATCACTAGAGGTATACGAAAACAAACTTACATTAAAAAAATCGGAATCAACGTCAAAACACAGGTAAGACCATTGCTTTTAAATCAAATGAATATGTCTCTACTTCTTCCGATCACGTAGATGATAGTGATTTCGAATCAGACAATGATGATCTAATACTATTGGCTAAAGGTTTGAGAAAATTCATGAGAAAGTCATTTAAAAACAACTTAAAGGCTACTTCCACTAAAGAAATAAAAATAAAATAAATGACAAGGACGTAAAGTGCTATGAAATGCGGAAACTTGGACATTTGTCATATGACTGCCTTAACAAGGACAAAACAAACAACACACACCCTGACAAGGATCAGACCAAAACGAGATTCGTCTCAGAACCTAAACAAAGGAGAAGAGCTCTCAAGGCCTCCACTGGAGTGACACATCCGACTCTGAGACTGATACAGAAGAAGAGACAGTACAAGTATGCTTTGTACAAAGTATCAAACGAGGTATTTCTGATTCTGACTATGATTCTGAACCTCATATGATGATCTATTTAGTCAATATTTAGAATTGCATAATTCACAAAAACTCTAGCAAAAGAAAAGAAACGGTTAATTGAAAACAAGAAGTTGTTAGAATCGTCTAACACGAACCTTGTTTCTCAATTAAAACGATTCAAAAGAAGAGTCATCTGGTATCATCAATGCATTAAAAATCAGAGATCTCATCGTTAACTACACATAATAATGAAATGAAATCCGAAATTTCAAACTTGAAATCAAGGAATACGGATTTAGAGAAAATGGTGAAACAGTTTGACACGGGAACTAACATGCTAAATCGCATCATTTCATCACAAAAAGAATGATAGTGATAAAACCGGATTAGGATACATTGAGAAAAACGAGATATTAATAAACCAACTAAATTCATTTTGTCTAAGAAATAGAAACATCCAAGACATATGTGGCGCCTAAGAAGATGCCTAGACAACCGTCTCCCCTCATCTCATCATGCTTCTTCTTCTTATCATACAAGATATAATTATGTGACGTATAGATATGAGAAGAAACCATTAATGCATACACACATTCATTCCATGCATCTAGATCATGCACTATGCACACAAACACAAGAACATATCAAAAACAACAACCATACAATATGCATAAGGGGATACTTGGCCATGGCCAAACATATGTTGAGAAAAAGGGTTTGAGTAATTCACAAAAATGCATGATTTAAATCACGGGTACAAAAGAGATGCATGACACACTTTATGACTTGACACGTTTTTGCAACAAACCTGCCTTATATACTTTATATATAATGTTGCCGTACTAACAAGCCATGAAGCTTTAAAGCTTACATCAAATGGCAAACGTTTTTGTGTTTAAAACTATTTTCAGGTTCCACCATTATGAACTAAAACTAGTTCATTAAGTGAAGTATTTAGTTAAATGAACTAAGTAGTTCATTAAATGGAGAAATATTTGGAGAAGGCACAAAGGCAACAAACATGGAAATGGAAAGTCTCCTTCTACATCTGAAACCACACGTTTTATATACTTATATATATTCAGATTTTTTAAAAGGCACTATACACATATATTCCAACGTACTGCCGACATGTTATATATGTTACAAACATACGTCAACGTTACATCACTATACCTACCTCATATTTATGAGTATATTCAGGTCTTATATCACATGATATAAGTCATGGTGATGACAAAATTATTACGACACGTTACAAGGTTCTAAAACCAAAAATTGTTTATCGGGTGACTACCGAAACTTCGCTAACGTGTCACGATACTTGCCATATATAGATGGTCAGCCCCTACACTTCAAAAATGGCCACGAATTCCGTGTCTTTACATTGTATATTCAGCCATAAATCATTCCATATTAGCACACACAATCACCCCCAATTAAGACCAAATTGTGGAGATTTCAAATTCAATATTTTTGTCACATGGGGCGCCACTTTTAATCACCTTTAGAGCTGAATATTCAAGTTATTCTATGTAATAGTTATGTGTGAAATAATATATATAACATGTGCAAAAATTTTGAATTTAATCGGAGAAAAATTGCGTAATCGACAAAAGTCGAAAATTCGGTTTTCTACGAACACAACACATGGAACGTTTTTGGCATGACATGTACATGTATCTAGACATTTTTACATATTAAATACTTATTAAGTGTTCTAGAATATTCAAATTAGGGCTGATTGGAATATACCATATGTGTATAATTGTTGTGCACTATTTTAACAAATTTTACAAAAATAAATTCAGCACATGTTCAAGCTCAATTCACACGCCCACTCAGCCTTGATGGAGCTTATGTGGAGCTTAGTTGGTATCTTGATTGGTGAATATTGGACTATACAAAGTTAGTGAAGTAATAGAGGGAGCTAACACGAGGTAATGTTTCAAACTAGGTCACATATATAACACATGCTGAAAATGCAGCATGTGTGAATTAGTTGGCCAAAATTTTGCTCCTTAATGGTGATAAATTTGCCTCTTCATTTTCAAGGGATTGATATAATACTAATATGGCAATAATTTGAATATGTTAAGAATATTGCACATGATGAAAATTTCAGCATGTGTTGAAAGGTGATGGCCGAATTTTTGGATTAAATGGAGACAATTTTCTTTGTATATTATGTGGGATTGATTATGTGATATTTGGCAAGGTTTTAATGAATAATTTGGCACATGTTTTAAGTGTAATTCTCACATTTATACAGTCATCAAGTGATGACAAATCTCATCCATCGAGTGACAAGTAAGCAAGGCCAAGACAATCATCCAATCAAGTGTTGCCAAGTAAACAAGTGATGTCACAATTATACAAGGCATTCTTCCAAGGACTTAAAAGAGAATTTTCAAGGAGAAGAAGATCCCTAGAGTGGGCGGTCAACCTAAGATAAAAAGAAGAGAAGAACAAACAAAAATACAAGACAAGTCTTACAAATTCTAAAGTGCAAAAAGTATCTCTACTCTCTTCTTCTACATTTCTTTCTTCCCTTTATCTCTCAAGCCTATTGTATCTATATTCAAATAGATTGTATAGGCTTCATTCATACCGCCATACATGCCCTATTGTTGTAAAAGGTTGATCAAGGAGTGATCAAACCTTCATCCGTTCGGTGGAGGTGTTCGTGATCATTGTGATTGCTTGTTTCGATTGTAAAGGGTTGGAGTTGGTGTGTAACTCCATCAACCCTGTGTGTTAAGGTGCTATTTTGTTAGTGATAACCGAGGAAGGTGTTCTCGAAGATTGGAGTAGGTTGATTACCGAACCAGTATAAAATTCCTTGTGTTCTTTACTTTTCTGCACAGTACTTTAAGTTTCCTGCACTTTGCATCTATTTCATCGCAATCTTAAAATAGTAAACAAATTTCAAAAAATTCTAAAATTTTGCAGAAACATATCCACATCTTTTAAGTGTCATTTGGCGTAAATTCAATTCAACCCTTTTGGACAAGTATAAGTCATTCAAAACGTTAATAGTTTTGAGACTAGTGCAATCTGATTTTCAGACTTGCAAAGGTTGAGAACGTGGACGTATTGACATACTTCCTAAAGGAAACTTTCAAAACTGTTTCGACCCAATTAAATAAATATGTAAGGGGTTTGTCATTAAATTTTCAGACCATTTGGAGCCACGGTTTAAATCGGAATAATTTTTCAATCAGACTACTGTTTCTGGCAGATTTGCGAAATCTGACCATAAACGATTTTTCAAAGGGTTAAGGTTGAATTGGATCTGAAATTTTTAGGAGCTACTCAGAACATCTGAGGCTAAAATCTCTAAAAAATTTCAGAATTTTTGAAGGCATGTAACCTAGTTTTTCATACGTTGCAAAACGGGTCCTGAAAACAGAAACTGTTTTCAGAAGTTGAGTTTTTGGATCAATACATTTTAAAAAACCAAATTTTCGCACCCACTATTCAAACCCCCCCTTCTAGTGGTGCCTTGCAAGGTCCTACACATATTCTCCACCCTATATCTACTATGTTACTTCTTCATCTACATTCTCACCATTTGCTAGACCAAGAAAGATCACCCAAGTATGGGTACCGAAAATTACTTTTACAAGAGATGAATAACTTACTCGTAAGGACCCAAAATAAAAGGGTACCTAAATCGTCATTGTATATTGGCAAGGAACTCATACATATAAAGGCACATCAATCAAGTGGTTCCTTGACAGTGGTTGCTCGAGGCACATGACGGGTGACCCGAGCTTGCTCTCAAAAGTTGAAGAAGGTTACAAAAAGTGGATCGGTGACCTTTGGAGACAACAATGAAGGAAGAATCATTGGAAAAAGTACAATCAAAAGCCCAAGTACTCTTCAAATCTCCAACGTCTTCCTAGTAAGTAATCTATCCTATAATCTACTTAGCATCTCATAGTTTATTGACAATGGTTTTGATGTGTGTTTCACTCATCCATATTGCAACATAATAAATAAAAATGGAGAAACAGTATTAAAAGGAAAAAGGGAAGGAAATATTTTTACGCTTTCTATGGATGACATTTTAGACGCTAAGGTTAAGTGTTTATGTCAAATGAACCCAACGTTAATTTGTGGCATAGACGATTGGTCACATTGGTATTTCTACACTTGAAAAACTTCAACGAAAGAACCTAATACGAGGATTGTCAAAATTTGATTTAGACAACTTTCAGTTGTGTGAATCTTGTATTAAAGGCAAACAAACGCGCGAGTCACTTAAAACCCAAAAATGAAATTAGCACGTCTAAATTTTTAGAATTACTACACATTGATTTGTTTGGTCCTAGTCGTACTAAGAGTCTTGGTGGACACCATTAAGCATGTGTTATCATTGATGATTTTTCTCGCTATACTTGGACTTTAATTCTTGCAATAAAGATGATAGTGCCATTGAAATTGCGAAACTAATAAAACAAACTTGAAAATGAATATGGTTTGAATGTGAAAAAGATTAGAAGCGATAGAGGCGGTGAATTTAAAACAAGGACATGATTGCGTTTTGCGAAGAAAAAAGAATCAAACACGAGTTTTCGCCACCTAGAACACCACAATTAAATGGAGTAGTAGAAAGAAAGAATTATACACTATAAGAAATTGCTAGAACCATGTTGTGTGAAAATAAGTTGCCTAGATTTTATGGGCGGAAGCCGTAAATTGTGCATGCTATATAGTTAATCGTTTGTCAATTAAAAAGAAAATAAATAAAACTCCTTATGAAATAGTAAATGATCGCATGCCTAAAATTGATTACTTTTGTGTGTTTGGTTGCAAATGCTTTGTTTTGAATACAAAAGATAATTTAGATAAATTTGAATCTAAATCAATTGAATGTATTTTTGTTGGATATTATGTGAATGCTAAAGCATATAGATGCTATGATCCCATCACTAGACAAATAGCATGAATGGGAATGTATATGGCCGATTTCCAGGTCTTGTTGATGATAAATTTTTATTCCAAAAATGATAAGAATGTCCTTGCACTAAATGGTGATTTATTTCAAAGATTAAATCAAAGTAAATTTGGCATATTTTGAATGAAATGTAAATGTTACACATGCTGAAATTTCAGCATGGTGCAAGTGGTGTTATGGCTGATTTTTACATGGTATTTTGGAGTTATTTGCCTAGCTAATTTTGTGTGATGATCTTGTGAATTATGGTAACTATTTTAATGATTATTTTAGCACATGTTTTAAGTGTTATTCTCAGATTTGTCTAGTCATCACGTGATGACAAACATCCAACCAATCAATGAGTGCCAAGTAGCAAGAGCTTAATGATCATCCAATGAGGAGATGGCAAGTAAGCAAAGACATGTCACAATGATGCCATATACTCTTCCAATGACTTAGAAGATAATTTTCAAGAGGGGAAGAGCAACAAGGGGGGGCAACATGTTAAAAGGAAAGGAAGAGTGCAAAACAAAAAAAGGACAAGCCTTGAAAATTTGAAAGATCAAAAACGTTTTAGCCTTCTCTTCTACACTCTCTTTCTTTCTTCTCTCTAAAAGCCTATTGTACTCATATTCATATACTTGAATAGGATTCATATAGTCCACCACATATTCTTTATCATTGTAAAAGATTGATCAAGGTGTGATCAATCTTGCACTTGCAAGGTGGTGGTGTTCGTGACAATTGTATTCTCATACAAGGTTTGTAAAGGGTTGGAGTTGGTGTGTAACTCCATCAACCCTGTGGTAAGGTGTTACTTTGTGTTGTGTGTTTAATGCTAACCGAGGAAGGTGTCCTCAAAGACTTGAGTAGGTTGTTTATAACCGAACCAGTATAAAATTCTTGGTGTCATTTACTTTCAGCACTTAATTTCAGTTTCAACACTGTTTATTATTTTTGATCACGTTCGTAAAAATAGTAAACTAATTTCAAAAATTACAAAAACTTTGCAGAATCATATCCACACGTCTTAAGCTTAATTTGGCACAAGTATCAACCTTTTGGACAAGTATAAGTCATCCAAACGTCCAAAGTTCTGAGACTAATGCAGTCTGATTTTCAGGCTTGCAAAGGTTGAGACTTTGATCATATTTGACTAACTTCCCAAAAGAATTATTCAAAACTGTTTCAACCCATTTAAATAAAACTAATAAGGGGTTAGTCTTTAAATGTTCAGAGCATTTGGAGTTACGTGCGAATAGGAATTAATTTTTCAAATCAGTCTACCGTTTTTGGCAGATTTGCGCAATCTGACCACCAACGAAATTTCAAGGGGTTAGAGGTTGAATTTAAATCTGAAATTTTAGGAGATACTCAAAACATCTGAGGCTAAGTTCTCTCCAAATGTCAGAATTTTTGAAGATTTCCAACCTAGTTTTCAAAACGTTTTAATACTGGTCCTGAAAACAGAAACTGTTTTCAGAAGTTGAGTTCTTGGTTTAAAAACTATTTTAAAAAACCACATTTTCCGCACCAACTATTCAACCCCCCTTCTAGTGGTGCCTTGCAGATCCTACAAGTGGTATCAGAGTGCAAGAACACTCTCAACAAAAAGATCCAACGATCTTAGTGAGATGGCAACCACTAGCGACAAAACCGAGCAAGAAGGTATGTCAAGGCAAAGGTCTCCACCCTTTGATAGTGAGGTAAATTCCGATTCCGATTCCGATTCTGAACTATCTTTTAATGATTTGTATGTTGAATATCTTGAATTACATAAGTTTGCTAGAACTCTTGTAAAAGAAAAGAAACGCTTAATTGAAGACAAGAAATCGTTAGAATCCTCTAACGCAAATCTTGTATGTCAATTAAAACGATTCGAAAGAAGATTCATCATGCATCATTACTACTGCATTAAAGACAGAGATCTCATCTTTGACCACACAAATAATGAAATGAAATCCGAGATTTCAAGTTTGAAATCAAGGAATACAGACTTAGAGAAAAATGATGAAACAGTTTGATATGGGATCTAACATGCTAGATTGTATTATCTTATCACAAAAGCATGACAGTGATAAAATGGGATTAGGATATATTGAGAAAGATGAGGTATCCATTAAACCAACCAAGTTTGTATTGTCTAAGAAAGTAGACACTCCAAAAGCACATACGGCGTTTAAGATGACGCAAAGACCCCCTCTCCCCTCATCTCGTATACTTCTTCTTCATATCATGCGACATATAATTTTGTGCCATATAGATATGAGAAGAAAACAAATGATGCATACACGACATTCATTTCATCCATCTAGATCACGCACTACACACACTAACACAAGGACATACCAAAGACGTCCTATATATAATGAGTATAAGGGAGTTCTTGGCCAAAGGCCTAAAGTGCACTCACCACATGTCTACTATATTGCACCTTCATCTACATTCTTGCCATTTGCTAGACCGAGAAGGATCACCCAAATTTGGGTACCAAAATGGACATTCTCAAAGGCTTGAATAATAACCCTAAAGAACGCACTTTTAAGATTATTCGAAATGCATGATTTTTAATCTTTACATATGCTTTTGATTGTCTTTCCAAAATAAAGGGGGAGAGAATGCATGATTTAAGGGGGAGAGAGAAAGATTGATTGCACAAATCAAGGCATATTAAGTGAGAGAAAATTTAATGAAAATGCCATTGTTTCCCGAGTTGAGCCTAAGAATATTTAGCAAGCTATAAATGATGAAGATTGGGTGTTAGTTATGCAAGAAGAGCTAAATAAATTTGAAAGAAGTGATGTTTGGGAATTAGGGGTTAAACCTAGTGATCATCCTATAATTGACACTAAATGATTATTTGGAAACAAAATGGATGATAAAGGAAACATAACTAGAACCAAATCTAGGTTAGTAGTTCAAATATATCGACAAGCAGAAGGCATAGACTATGATGAGACATTTGCTTCCGTAGCTAGATTCGAAGCTATTAGGATGCTACTAGCATACGCATGTTATAATGATTTCAAACTATGCCAAATGGATGTGAAATCCACTTTCTTGAATGGAATAATTCAAGAAGTGTATGTAGCTCAACATCCGGGGTTTGAAAATCATGATTATCCAAATCATGTATTCAAACTCAAAACGCTCTTTATATGGACTTAAACGAGCTCCTAAGGCATGGTATGAGATATTAAGAAACTTCCTCCTTGAAAATGTTTTTTCAAGAGGAAAAGTCGACACTACTCTTTTATTAATGAACAAGGAAATAATCAATTACTTTTTCAAATTTATGTTGATGATATTATATGTGGTGTCATTAATGATTCTCTTTGTGAGCACTTTGCTAAGTTGATGGTAGGAGAATTTGGGATGAGCATGATGGGTGAAGTCAATTACTTTCTTGGACTTCAAATCAAGCAATCTCAAGTTGGAGTATACACATCCAAACAAAATACACCAAGGATCTACTCAAGAATACAAGTTTTATGATGGAAGGAGTGTGACCACACAAATGAGCACAAATACAAAGCTCGACAAAGATGAAAAAGAAAAGCCGGTTGAGGTAACTAAATATAGGGGTATGATTGGTAGTCTACTTTATTTACCTATTAGTAGACTGGATATTTTGCATACTGTGTAATTATGTGCTAGATTTCAGAGTATGCCTAAGGAATCGCATCTAGTTGCCGTTGAACGTATTTTTAGGTATTTGAAAGGTACTTTGAACTTTGGGCTATTTATCCTAAAAATTGGTGTTTTGACTTAAAAGGGCATAGTGACTCCGGCTATGCCGGAAGCCTAGTCAATAGAAAAAGCACCTACGGGACATGTCAATTCCTTGAGGATTGCTTAATTTCTTGGTTTTCCAAGAAACAAAATAGTGTACCACTTTCAACGGCAAAATCCGAATATGTATCGGTTGCTTCAAATTGTGCCCAACTACTTTGGATGATAAACACCTTAAATGATTACAATGTCAAGTTTGACAAAGTCCCCGTCTTATGTGACAATACTTCAGGCATAAGTATAGCGCAAAACCAGGTACACCATATTAAAAACCAAACATATTGAAGTGAAACATCATTTCATAAGGGATTGTATTCAAAAAGGGTTGATATGTGCTGAATTTGTCTACAGAGGACCTTTGAAGAAATTAGAACGAGATTAGGGATGACTAACAACGTTTAAAAAGGGTTAACATTACAAATTTTATAAAGAGGCATACATGATTGATCCATGTATGAAACTAAGACATCCATGTACATCAATCGCTGACATTGATGGATCGGTGTACATCGATCGATCGATGCTGTCGATTTATGCACTATAACTTCTGTCAAAAACACAAGCTTATTCATTTCCACATTACCAAAATCGATCGAACCCCTCAAACCCACAGCGCCCTTTTCTCCAAAAATCATCCCACTCTTCAATTGCATCACAAAATCCGAATTTCATCCTCTATACACTTGATTCTTGCTTTCTACTTTCAACATTTCTCCTACCTACCCTAGAAAATCCTCTGTCCTCACGCCCTAAATTTCTTCAAAATGTCAACAAGGAGCAAAAACACCACCAAACAAGCAAGAACAACTCAAAGTGAAGAAGGAGAGTCAAACAACCCTCCCCGCGGACAAACCTCACAACCACAAGCGAGAACTGAGCCTAGGAGGAAGCAACCCCTTGATTTTAGCCAAGACAATGTGTTGGCTGACCTCGGAAGTGGGTTGACATTCACAAACTTCCAATAAAAGACTAAGGAGGCAAAGAATTCCATGAAAGAACCTTTCCACCAGGTAACCTTAGATATATTGCTCGACATTCCCAAAGTTTGTATGATAGATGGCAGAGAGATGAACGAGCTACTATTCCCCTTAAGTTACTTAGGATTAATGACATCATGAGCAATAGTGAACTAAGGCAAATTATTGACTAGTTAGATGTACAACAATGGAGAAATATTTGGCTTGAGAGGGAGATGGACAAAATGTCCACTAGGTACACAAGGCTTTTTATGCTAATCTTTAAGTACAATATATAAGTGATCTCCCATTAGCCACACATACTGTGATAAATGATACTCATATTGAATGGGATGTTGGAACTATCTGTGAGTTAATTGGGGCACCAAACGAGGGTTATTATGAGTTTGATGATTGGAAGTGGGATACGAACTAATGAAAGGTCACTGAGGATGAGTAAAGACCTACTTTGGTGTTCACCCAACCAAGAATAAAAATGTCATGCCCTTAATGTACCGAACCCTACTTGCCATAGTTACTTTTTGTATAAATGGCAAGTCCACAAAAGGGCCTAGCAACCTAGACATCTACATTTCCTCCGCTTAGCAAACCGAGAGAAAATAAATTTTGGGGAGCTTTTTCATGATCAGTGTAATTGAGGCGGCACCAAGCAAAACAAAGTACTTCCCGTATAGCAATTAATTTATCGGATTCTATTGAAATCAGGTTTATATATAGATGATACAGATCTTGACCATATCACACACAAGGATTATTATGATAAGGTCAACATCCAACAAGTGCTGAAGGATAGGAAAGAAGCTACAAAAGCAAGGGCACAAGATGAAGAAGTAGTTGAAGAGGCAGGAGATCCAGAAGAAGCACAGGTTCCTATACCCGAAATCCAAGGAGGAACTAGTGGCTTGAGCTCAAATGTGTCAGAACTTCAATCGCAAGTCATTACCCTTCAACAAGAGGTGGGAGAGCTACAAAGCAAAGTGATGGTGCACGAATCGAGATTTGCCAAGCTCAAAACACGCATTCCCGGATTGGCTTTCTCCTCGAATGAAGACTAGGCTTCATATTCCCCGTTCATATCCCATTTCCCTTTTTTAACTATAGGTTCGACCTTAGCATGGAACATATTTTATGTATTTGTTAAACTTCTTGTTAATTAATTATATCTTGTGCTTCTATTTAATTATTGGTTTTGATACTTTCAAGAAAATGGAGACTTTGGTATTTGTGTGCATAGTTGGTATGTATGTTGTGCTTACGTAGTTGGCATTTGTGCTTACATTTTCGGAACAAGTTTATATAGTGTTGAGATTGTTTACTTCCTTGCTTGCTTGATGGATATGCACATGATAAATATGATATACTTGCTTGAGGTAAAAAAAAAGACTATTTTGACATATTTGGCACATGTGTTGAGTGATTAGTGTAAATGGAAAAATATGACATGATGCACACATTGCACTTGCATTTAAAGTATGTTTTGGTCGAGGGGAGTTTCTTGAAAAATTTTATCATATGCATTGGTTTTAGGAAGATTACTTATTGAGGGGGAGTTTTGGATATGTTCACATGGTTCGTGCCTTTAAGGGAGAATAGAATGCATGGAGAAAGGGAAGATGTAAAATTTCAAGTTTTTAACGCTTAGTTAGCTTAAATATAGATTTTCAAGTGAAGCTTTACATCAAATGGAAAATGTTTGTTGTGTTTGAACTATTTTCATGTGCCACCATTAATGAACTAAACTAGTTCATTAAGTGAAGTACTTAGTTAAATGAACTAAGTAGTTCATTAAATGGAGATATATTTGGAGAAGGCATGATGGCAACAAACATGGAAATAGAAAGTCTCCTCTCCTTATTATATCACACGTTTTATATATTTTTATATATATTCAGATTTTTTTAAAAAGACACAATATATATATATATATGTGTGTGTATATATATATATATATATATATATATATATATATATATATATATATTATATATATCCGACGTCAAAGGGACGGTTAATATTGCAAAACATAGTTATGAGGACCTCCCGTTGTTCTGCAAAGACTGCCGCCGCTTGGGACATGCATCTGGTAATTGCGCCTCCACCGCCGCCGCCGCCGCCACCTCCTATTTCTCGACCATCCAAGACCCGCTGGACACCTGTCAAGCGCAAGTCCACTGCGCCTCCCTCAGCCCAGGATGGTGTCGCAGAGGTGGACACTCTTATGGATCCCCCCTCTAGTGAAGATATCCCGGTATATGATAACGCGCAGCAGCCATCTGAGCCTGGAGTTGCTTCGGCTCGGACCATACCACCCCCTGGTGGCACTGATCCTATGCCAAACCAGACAACTTCGATGCCGGCTGATCCTCCTTCTGAACCTCCTTCGCACGAAGAATTTAGTGATGCGGCAGACTTTCCTGCCACGGAGGAGGCTGCTCAACTTGATATTGGACATGTTTCCGACAATGATCTGCCTGCCGACTCGGTATTTCAAGAAATCCCTCAGGTATCTGCTGACGTGGCACATCGCATGCAGCTCATGCAGCCGTCTCCGAATGATGAGTTTGTTGATCTCGCGATTGCAAGACCATACTTCGGGCGGCCCGTTTATTCCAGTGGTACCGGAGCGTCGTAAGCGTCGATCCCGCAAGGATCTTCCTCCTCTGCCACCTTCCACAGTCTTGACATGTAGTGCTTCGCAAATTATCCAGGGAAGTGTTTCTACCTTAACTCAATGAATATTTTAATATGGAATATACGGGGCATGAGAGCCTCTTTGCCACGGTTGCGTATTCGATCCGCGAACATAAGTTACATCTTCTAGCTTGATTGAGCCCAAACATACCCCATCGCATATACTGAGATATGGGTTGCGTTTAGGTTTCCCACATAATTTTGTTTCACAGTCAGAAAAAATTTGGTTTTTTTGGAGAGATCATGAATTCCGCATTCTTGCTGTGGCAGGATAAGGACAGGTGATACATTTTACTATGCAGTCGCTTTCGATGCAGTATACTTTTGTCCTGTCATTGGTTTATGCGCATCATACACCTCCACAACGTCGGATTCTTTGGCAATCAATGCGTGATTTACATGTTACATCTCATGCCTTGGATAGTGGGGGGAGATTTAACACTTTCAGATCTTTGGACGACCACAGCGGCCAATCCTCCCCTTCTCTGTCAGCACTACAGGATTTAATGAGTGTATTGAGGACTGCTCGCTTATGGCTCCCTCGTACCATGGCACTAGATTTACATGGGCAGATGGTAGGGGTCTTGGCCGGGTCCGACGCCGCCTCGACTGGGTTTTTTGTTAACTCTTTGATTCATGATCGGTTTGAGGATTTTAAATTATCTCACTTGCCCCGGGTAGCCTCTGATCACACTCCACTTCTCTTGCAATGTCGGATAAGTTTCTACAATGCCTCATCGTGCGTTTCGGTTTTGGATGCGTGGCTCTTGCATTCGGAATTTCCAGCTTATGTCCAACACGCTGGCAATCATACCCAACAACGGGGGGCATGCGTGGTTTCTACGATAAATTATTTACTTTAAAAAAAGATATCCAGCATTGGAATAAAGATGTCTTCGGAAATATCTTCAGCAATCTTAAGCATGCCGAAAATTTATTGTCCCAGGCCGAAGCTCGTTGGGATGCCGAACCCTCCCAGGAAACACGTCAAGCTTTTCATAAGGCAAAGGCAAATTATTTGCTTGCGTCAAACTATGAATTACAATTTTGGCAGCAGAAAGCACGGGTCAAATGGTTGAAGGATGGAGATGCAAAACACTCAATATTTTCATTCACTAGTTAAAGGTAAGCGCACGCAGCTGCGAATCCAACAAATACGGAATTCTGAGGGCCTTTTGCTTACATCTCAGGATGATATCATGGCCTCTGCGGTTGAGTTTTATACTGCTCTTTTTGCAAGGGAGTCAACACACAATCATTCGACCATTATTTCGCATATTCTGTGTTTATTAACAACTCAGGATATCTCATGTTAACTGGTCTTTTCCGACAGAATCAGAGATTAAAAACAGCAGTGTGGAGTTTAGATCCACATAGTGCCTTCCGGACCAGACGGTTTCATGGACATTTTTATCGCTCCTGCTGGAATGTGATACATTCAGATGTACTTAAAGCTATACAAGAATTTTTTCTGGGCATCCCGCAGCCGATCCATCATGGCTAGAGCATTGATCACATTGATCCCAAAGGTTAGCTCCCTCAAACATTCGGTGATTTCAGGCCCATTTGTCTTACTAATTTCTTGAGTAAAGTGGTGCACTCGAATTATGGCCACAAGATTAGGAAAGCTGGCTTCCACGTTTAATATCGCCGGAGCAGACAGGATTTTTGCCCGGGCATGATATTTCATCACAAGTGTTACTCGCCCAGGAAATGATTCATATGTTAGATAAAGGAGGTTCCCAGTTGTGCTTGAAGTTGGATATGATGAAGGCTTTTGACAGGGTTAGCTGGGAATATTTTGGAGCTACTATTGCGTCAGTTTGGTTTTTCGGACTTCTTTATACGACTGGTCCTTAATCATCTTAGTGCCACTCGGGTAATCAGTCTTAATCAATGGTCAACCCTCTTCTACATTTCGTCCATTTAGAGGAGTCAAGCAGGGGGACCCTTTGTCTCCGCTACTCTTTATACTATCCTCGGAAGGTTTTAGCCGAGGACTGAAATCCCTCTCAGCAACCAGACAACTTCGGTCATTTTGGCTAGGGCGTATCCCACTAACTATCACTCACTTGGCATATGCGGATGACCTACTTGTTTTTCTTAAAGGTACACGTCGCAATCTTATACATTTCCGGACTTTCTTGACACAGTATGAAAGGGCTTCAGGACAAAAGGTGAATTATCACAAAAGCAATTTTATCCCATCCGCAAGTGTGACTGTGTCCCAGCAACGAATTTTAAAGCTATACTTGATATGCGCCTCTCTTCACTTCCTTTCGCTATTTGGGATCATATCTTCACAAAGGTATCAATCGAGCAGTATATTGCACTTCCTTGCTTCAACATATAGATGGCCACTTGCAAGGTTGGCACACGCGACTCCTATCACATTCTGGTCGCTTAGTCCTCCTCAGATCCGTGATCGCGGCTCTTCCATTGCATGTGTTAGCAGCGGGTGGATTACCAAAATCGGTCATCCAAATATCATCAAAAAATGGCTTCTTTCTTTTGGGGTGATCGGCTGCATTGGGTTTCTTGGTCTCGGATTACGCAGCCTTTTGATGAAGGCGGGCTGGGCCTTCGGGATCTTACTCAGTTTACACACGCGCATATCACTGCCGTATATGGTGGGCATACCATAAGAGAGATACTTTGTGGAGTACTTACATGCACCTAAAATACGGCAGACGCAGTGATTTTAGGCCACGTCTTTTGACTCTGCGACATGGAAGTTGATTTGCCGCATCCATCCTCTTTGTATATCCCACACGACCGGCGCAGATACCACCCTCTCATGGACACCATCCTCAACAGGTGAATTCACTCTTAAATCAGCCTATGAGACAATGTCGGAACCTCCATTTCTACGCAGCTCTCTTCAAAGTTTATATGGTTTAAAAGCATCACTCACCATATACGAGACTTTTACTCTGGCGAATTTTCCATTCCGCTCTACCTTTTGAGGACTGCATTGGCCGTTACTACTCAGTGTTTCGTCCTACACGGTGTCCCTTTTGCAAACAGGATTCGGCCACCCTAGTCCACGTCTTTCTTCCGTTGTAACTGCATTCTTCCAATTTGGATGTTTTTCGCTACTGAATTACATGGTTTGCTTCCGCTCGAACATCGTTTCGACCATACCTGTTATCATGGTGGTATCGGGCCAACACCTCAACCTTATTAGGCGTTTAAAGTTGTTATTCCGGCAATCATTGTCACCAATATATGGAAACAATATGCTCAACTCATTTATGGGGATTCTTCCTCCTTCTCGCCATCCAGGATGCGTAATGCCATACATTTTGATATTAATCTCTGGGTTCAGTCAATACAAGGTTCAAAGCTGGCAAATGGCCCACCTCTTTCGCTCTCCTGGAGTCCACGTCTTCGACCACCGCGAATTCGACTAATTAAGTGGCAATGTCCGCCATCTGGCAGATATAAATTGAATGTTGATGGTGCAGTCGGTGCTAGATATGCGGCGGGCGGCGCGATCTTACGCACTTCTACTGGAGCTTGTGTGGGAGCTGTCTCTTTTAGACTACCACAAAGCTCACCTCTGATGGCAGAAATCCAAGCAACATTTTTTGGGTCTCTTGTACTTTTACCATTTTTTCCGCTCACTGCTGGTCGAAACCGATTGTGAGCAATTGGTCATGAGACTTCGAGCCCCGCAAAGCATACATGGCAATTTTCATCTACACCTCCTACATTCGCTCTTACATTCGGCTGGAGTGGAAAATAACGCATATATATACCGCGAAGCAATATGGCAGCACACTCATTAGCTCAACATGCCATGCTTCACCCAGAGACAGGTCATTTCAGCCCTACTAATCTACCCTCAATAGTGCGTGCCACAGTTCTTCTTGATCTTGGCATCTCCTAATCTGCGCGTTGGCTGATAATATGTCTTCCTCATGGATTGGCATATACTATTTTAGCTGCCCGTATCGTCACAGGTACGGGCAGGCGCGGTACGCTTCCTAACCCATTATTTGCAGCTCTGCTTTTCTCATTCACGGCACTTATGCTTTTTATTATACCTCGCACGCTTCGGTTGGTGGATACATTCAACGGCATCTCTGGGTTGCTGCCATCATGTCAACTCGGCACAAGCCTTCCATCGGGATTGGCGATGCTTTATGTCCTCTGCCTGTGCTCGAATGAGTACAGGCAGACTCCGTATGATTTTCCTTCTTTTATACAGTTGCACACTAGAATATGCTTTATTTCCTTTACATATTTCTGTGTTCTTGGACATGCGGTTTCTGCCATTACGTGATGTCTCACTCGGGCTCATGAGTATACTCACTATACTACCTTTTGTGCTTAATGGAGTGGTTATTTGGACGCCTTGCGGGTCTGCATTGGTCGCACAATTGCAGGGCTGTGCGCTCAATCACTGGCTGCCAGCACATTCATTTGTGCTGGCAAGGCGCGGTATGCTCCTCCTCTGTTCCTTTTATAGCGTTTCACTCTCTACATTATCCCGGTTATACTCAGAGTTTCATTTCCTTTCTACATGCTTTCGACATCGCATGGCTTCGGAGGTAACAATGGCATTTTGGATAGTATCACACAAGAATTTCAAAGGACTCAACTGGCCCCAACATCATGTATCCACAATTGTAGCGACAACTTCTGTGTACTCTAGCATAGACTATATACATATCAATGACAGCCGTATAAATATGTACGCTTTTTCCTTCGCCAGGGTTTTGTCCACAAGGGTGGTTTTTCCTGGCAAGGTTTTAATGCGGCATATCATATACGACTGGAGATATGTAATCATTACCTCTTTATTTTATTATTCACATACTCTGATGATTGTAATAAGGCTTTCCTCCGCCATAACTGAGGTTTTCTTTTTTCATTAATAAAATATCCATTTTCAGAAAATATATATATATATATTCCGACGTACTATCGCATGTTACATAGATTACAAAACGTACGTCAACGTCACACCACTATACTTACCTCATATTTATGAGTATATTCAGGTCTTATATCATATGATATAAGTCATGGTGATGACAAAATTATAACGACACGTTACAAGGTTCAAAACCAAAAATTGTCGTATCGGGTGACAACTGAAACTTCGCCAACGTGTCACGTACTTGCCATATATAGAGGGCCAGCCCATACACTTCAAAAATGGCCACAAATTTCGTGGCTTACATGGTACACTCAGCCATAAAATCATTCCATGTTGGCACAATACAAAATCACCCCCAATTAAGGCCAAATTTTGGAGATTTCAAATTTAATTTTTAAGCACATGGGCGACACTTTTAATCATCCATTATAGCTGAATATTCAAGTTATTTTATGTATATTATGTGTGACATAATATATATATATATATAACATGTGCAAAAAGTTTGAATTTAATCGGAGAAAAAATTGCATAATCGACAAAAGTCGAAAATTCGGTTTTCTATGAACACAACACATGGAACGTTTTGGCATGATATGTAACATGTATTTTGGCACTTTTTACATATTCAATACATACTAAAGTGTTCTAGAATATTCAAATTAGGGGCCGATTGGAATATACCATTGGTGGAGAATATACCTTCATACACGCCTAATGCAGCCTTGGTGGAGCTTATGTGGAGCTTAGTTGACATCTCAATTGGTGGAGAATAAGCCACATAAGGTTAGTGACATAATGGAGGAAACTACACAAGATTTTTTCAGCCATTAAGTGATGACACAACTCATCCAATCAAGGAGTGCCAAGTAAGCAAGGCCAAGACAAACATCCAATCAAGTTGTGCCAAGTAAGCAAGTCGATGTCACATCTATACAAGCCATTCTTCCAAGGACTTAAAATAGAATTCTCAAGATGGAGTTGATGCCCTAGGGGGGCAGCCACTTTCAAATAAAAGGAGGAGAAGAAAGAGCAAACAAATACAAGATAAGTCTTACAATTTCCAAAGTGCAAAAAAGACTCTCTACTCTCTTCTTCTATATTTTTTCTTCTCCTTCTCTCTCAAACCTATTGTATCTATATTCAAACATATTGAATAGGCTTTATTCATACACCATACACGCATCATTGTTGTAAAAGGTTGATCAAGGTGTGATCAAACCTCTATCCGCTCGATGGTGGTGTTCGTGATCATTGTGATTGCTTGTATTGTTTGTAAAGGGTTGGAATTGGTGTGTAACTCCAGCAACCCTTGTGGTAAGGTGTTATTTTGTTTAGTGATAACCAAGGAAGGTTTCCTCCTCGAAGACTGGAGTAGGTTGATTTAATCGAACCAGTGTAAAATTCCTTGTGTTCTTTACTTTACTGCACAGTACTTAAGTTTCCAACACTTTGCATGTATTTCGTTTCAATCTTAAAAACAGAAAACAAATTTCAAAAATTGTAAAATTTGAAGAAACATAGCCACATCTCTTAAGTTTCATTTGGCGCAAGTTTCAACCCTTTGGACAAGTATAAGTTATTCAAACGTTAATAGTTCTGAGACAAGTGCAATCTGATTTTCAGACTTGCAAAGGTTGAGAACTTGAATGTATTTGACATACTTCCCAAAGGAATTTTTCAAAACTGTTTTGACCCATTTAAATAAATATAGAAAGGGGTTTTGTCATTAAATTTTCAGACCATTTGGATTTACGGATTAATCGGAATAAAATTTGAAAGTCAGACTACTGTTTCTGGCAGATTTACGCAATCTGACCACAAACGATTTTTTAAAGGGTTAGAGATTGAATTTTGATCTGAAATTTTTAGGAGATACTCCAAACATCTGAGAATACAATCTCTCCAAATTTCAGAATTTTTGGAGGCATGTAACTTAGTTTTTCAAACGTTGCAAAATAGGATCTGAAAATAGAAACTGTTTTCAGAAGTTGGGTTTTTGGGTCAAAACATTTTAAAAAACAAAGTTTTCCGCACCCACTATTCAACCCCCTCCCCCCTTTTAGTGGTGCCTTACAGGTCCTACAAAGCACTTTTTCACTTAAGTCTTCTTCAGCATGTCTGATCTTCTTCAGCTTAGTCTGTCCTTCTTCCATCTTTATCTTCTTAGTCCCAGCCCTCTTCTGCATGTTAGCTCGGCTGACTGACTTTGTCACTTCCTAAATTTGTTCTGGCCTTGTCGAGGTCAGCCTAATTCAGCTCAGCACACCTTCATCCAAGTCCATCTTCTTCAGTTTAGCTCGGCACACCTCAGCTAAACTTATTTCTACACTCTCCCCTCAAGTTAGTTGTATATATTCATACAACGAAGCTTGGACATTAAGTATTGAAAAACCATTGTTGAGACTGGTTTGGTCAAGATGTCTGCTATCTGATTTGTTGTGGGAATGTATTGTAATGCTGACCTTGTTTCTTTCAATTTTTTCACAGAAAAAATGTCTATCTATTTCTACGTGCTTTGACTTATCGTGCTGAACTAGATTTCTGACATACTTATGGCAGAAACACTATCACAAAAGATTTGTTAACTGTAGGGATCTTCCAGAACTCTTCTAATTCATATGCCCTTCGCAGATTCCAAGTGCAAGTACTCTCAGCTCAGCTTCCGCACTGCTTCTTGACATAACTGGTTGTTTTCTTGCTCCGTCATGTAACCAGGTTGCTCTATAAGAATGTTCTATAACCATTGTTGATCGTGGATCAGTTTTGCATCCAGCCCAGTATGCGTCTGTGTAAATCTGGATGCCCTGATCTAAGTTCTTCCTGAAGCATAGTCCATATCCTGGTGTATGTTTGAGATATCTAAGGATTCTAAATGTAGCTTGGAGATGTTCATTAGTAGGACAGTGCATAAACTTGATACAAAACTCACTACATAGAAAAATATTAGGCCTAGTATGAGACAAGTAAATTAATTTTCCAAATAATTTTTGATAACTTAGTTTATTTGTTGGGGGTGTTATCTCATTGATCCCTAGGCTTGTATCTCGGCTCAACCAGGGTGCTGGCTGGTCTGCATCCGAGCAGACCAGTTTCTTTGAGAAGGTCCAGTATATACTTCCTTTGTGATATATAGAGTCCATCTTTGTTTCTTGCAATTTCTATTCCCAGGAAAATACCTTAATTTTCCTAGATCTTTCATTTCAAATTGTTTTGATAGTTTAGTCTTGATATTTTCTATGCCCTATTTATCACCTGCAGTTATTATAATATCATCTAAATATAAATATGACACTCCAGCTCCCCCTAAGCTGAATTCTGGTTAATAGAGTGTGGCCACTATGTTTTTGATTAAATCCTAGCTCAGTCACTGTCTGAGTGAATGTTTTAAATCATACCCGAGGTGATTGTTTTAGTCCATATAAAGACTTTCTCAGCATGCAGACCTGACCTCTATTAGTCTCATTGTTAAATCCTGGTGATTTAATCATACAAACCTCTTCGGTTAGATCTCCGTTTAAAAAGGCCTCATTTACATCCATTTGGTGCAGTTCCCAGTCAAGGTTAACTGCAATAGAAAAATTACTCTTATAGTGCTTAACCACTGGTGCAAATGTTCCTAGTAATCTATTTCCGTAGGTCAATGTGAATCCGTTAGCTGCTAATCTAGCCTTATATTAATTCACTGTGCCATCATTATTATATTTAGTAGTGTTCCCTACTGGTCTTATCCTAGCTGAGCTGAGAGTAAGTTCTCAGGTGTTATTTTTTGTAAGGAATACATTGCTTCCTACACAGTTTGTCTCCACTCAGGTCGGCTAAGTGTTTTTCTCTATGTCATTTCGGAATAATGTTGTCATTGAGTGAACACAAAAATGTTCTAAAGCTTGGAGTTAACTTAATGTAGAATATATATTCTTCCTGTGGGATATTTAGTGCATGTCGGATTCTTGGTGCATTCATGGGTTCCTTTTCTTAGTGCAATTGGTCTATCATCAATTTGAGTCCTATGATCGTATTCGGTGTTTTCTTCCTGAGTCACAGGTGTTTGGTCAGATGTATTAGGTCGGTTACAATATCTCTGATCTTCCTGATCATTTGATATGATAGGATAATCAATCCTGGGTTGATTTCAGTAATGCCGAGCTGAGGTGCCCCACAACAGAGCTGTTGTGTGCAGCTTGGCTAAGCAGTTTAGCTCGGCATATTTGGTACTAGGAAACTGGGCTAATATTTATTTCACCTTAATTCTTCTATTTCTTATACAGATCTATAAAACGCTAGTTTTCATCAAATGAAACATCTAATGTTATATACACTTGTCTATTAGCTAGGCAGTAAGATGTGTATCCTTTTTTGAATTAGCATATCCTAAGAAAAATGCATTTAACATATGGTTGTGCATCCAAACATATGTTTACTCATATGTTTACTCATATGGTTGGGCTGAGCATGCACATATGTTGTGCATCCAAACAGCCTATGTGGTAGTTCTGTAAGTAGATTGGTATGCGGGCAGTGAGTAATGTATTTCTCTATGAGTTCTAAATGACAAAGTCCTAGATGACATCCTGTTTATTAAGTAAGTGGGCAGTGAGTAGGGCCTCACCCAGTACTATTTGGGTACATTCATTTAAGCATGATTGATCTAGTTACTTCAAGTATATGTTTGTTTTTTCTCTTAGCTATACCATTTTGTTGGAAGGTATAGGTACATGATGTTTGGTGATGTATGCCATTAAATACAATAAAATTTTGAACTGTTTTATCTAAGTACTCAGCTCCATTATCTGACATCAAAGTTTTAATGGTACAAGCCGAACTAATTTTTAATGACTGACATGTATTTTTATCACTGTTTCCCCTACATCACTTTTATTTTTTAATAAGTAGACCCAAGTTACTCTAGTGTGATCATCTACGAATGTTATGAACCATTTAGCACTGTTAATGTTAGCTATTCTAGATGGTCCCCATATATCGGGATGGACTAGATTAAATGGTATTGATGCTTATATGCTTTGGCGAGATAATTATGTTTAGTATGTTTGGCTAATTGGGCAAGTTTCACAAGTTTTTTAACATCAGCTGAGTTGAATAATCTTGGTAAATAATCGTTTAAGATACAAAAAATTAAGATGACCTAGTCTGTCATGCCACAACAAAATTTCCCCTATACATGGATTTCTAGGGTGCAAAATACTAGAGTCTTGATCACTTGACAGCTCGACTGAGCTTACTAATGCTTTGTTTTCTGACTCCAGTATGTGTAGGCCTGTATATTCCTAGCACTGTCAATCATCATCTTCACTTTTTTTCCTGAAAACAACATTCTGTGGATGAGAAGCAGGCTAAACAATTATTATCCCTAGTGAGTTTGCTAATAGACAATACATTGAAGCTTAAACTAGGGACAAGAAGGACACTTTTCAGTGTGATTTTATTGTTAATTATGGCAGAGCCTATTCCGATAACTTCATAAGGTAATTTCATTTGCAATTTTACCTTCTTAGGCACAGAAAGTAAAGTATATGAGTTAGAAGTGTACCATTATTGGTCATGTGATCAGTAGCCCCGAAGTCCACAATCCATGATTGTTAGAGCTTGGTTGGATGCATTATGCCATAGTTGCCTGGTGCAGGTCAGCTCGGCCACCCTTGTTCGTTCAGCAGATTAAGAATGGTGGCAATTTGGTCCTTTATAATTGTAGGACCTGTATAGCACCTTTAGAAGGGGAAGGTTGAATAGTGAGTGCAGAAAAATTGTTTTTAAGACTTTTTGTTACCAAATTACTCACTTCTGAAAACAGATTCTGTTTTCAGATCTGGTTTTTGATTAACTAGATGATCAGGTTATAGACTTCCAGAAATTGTGAAATTTGGAGATAAATTACTTTCAGATGTTATGTATATGTCATAAAAATTTCAGATTAAAATTCAAAGTATAAGGCGTTGAAAAAATGTTTATCTCAGATTGTGTCAACCCTGCCAGAAACTGTTCCTCAAAATGAAAAACTTTTTCCTATTAATTTACAAACCCCAAATGATCTGAAAATTTCATGATATTCCCCTTAGGATATTTACTTTAAATGGTTGGAACAGTTTTTTAAAATTCCTTTGGCAAGTATGTCAACCATGTTTATGTTCTCAACATTTGCAGATCTGAAAATCAGATTGCACTAGTTCTCAGAACTATTAACGTTTGACTGGGCATGTACTTATCCAAATGAGATGAAACTTGTGCCAATGAAATCTAAGATATGTGGATATGTTTCTGAAAAATTTTATGATTTTTAGAAAACGGTTTCTATTTTCTGTGAGTATAAAATTGATGCAGAAAACTGAAAACTAAAAGTAAAAGTGATGAAAAGTAATGACATCGAGATTTTATACTGGTTCGGTTAAATCAACCTACTCTAGTCTTCGAGGACATCTTCTTCTGTATTCACTAAACACAAACAACAACCTTGACACAAGGGTGACTGGAGTTATACACCAACTCCACCCTTTCACAATCAAATAAACAAACACAACAACACGAACACCACCACCAATCGAAATGAAGGTTTGATCACACTTTGATCAACCTTTTACAGAGATGAACGTATGTGGGTGGTTTACACAAAGCCTATACATTATATAGAAGATATAAACGATAGGATTGAGGCTAAGAGCAAAAGAAAAGAATGTGAGAAGAAGAGAATAGCTTGCTTTGAACTTGTAAGAATATGAACTTTGCTTCGCCTTGCTTGAATCATCTTTGCCTCAATTTATAGTGTGTTGGCCGCCCCCAAGGATTAGAGTCTTCTTTAAAGATTGTCTTGAATACCCTTAGACGATTACTTTGTATAAATGATGACAAAACCTTGCTTACTTGGCGCAACACGATTGGACGAATGACTTGTCTTTGCCTAGTTGTCACATCTTGATAGGTCATCTTTAATTCACCTTGGCACTCCTTAAATGAGATGGAAATTCCCCTTAAAAATATGAAATGCATGGTTGAAATCAAGGTTGTTAATTACAGATTAATCATGATATGATTCCCCACAATTTTGGAAGAAATTTGGAACATAATGATGCTGAAAATTGCCCCCTATTGCAACATGTGGTGAAACTTCAAGCTTGTCTTGAATTTGAAATCCTTCCATGTGTGTCTTTACCTTCTTCAACGCCACCAACCAATGTGTCGCTTATTCTCCACCAATCAAAGTGTCAAATAAGCTCCACCTAGGCTCCAGCAAGTATGAAATAGGCGTGTAATACTCCTGCACATGTGCTGAATTCTCTTTTGGTAAATTTTGTCACTAATGCACAATCTTCACACACATGGTAAATTGCAATCAAACCCTAATTTGATTTTTCTAGAACTTCTAATATGTTTTCAATGTGTAAAAAGTGTCTAGATACATGTGAAATCAAGGCCAAAACGTTTTCATGTATGCTTAAGTGTAGAAAACCGAATTTTCGACTTCGTCGATTACGCGATTTTTCTCCGATTAAACTCAAACTTCTTAGACATGTAATATATATTATGCCACACATATATACATAAAATAAGGTGTATATTTAGCTATAATGTCGGAGGAAAAATGCCATGTGCCTTTAAAGAAAAATAAATTTGAATTCTCCACAAATTTAGGTCAAATTGTGGGTGATTGACACGTGTAAACATGATATGACTTTGGGTCTGAATTTTTCATGTACATCACGAAATGTTTGAGTGTTTGTGGTGTATATGTCCTATCCATCTTTATATGGTAAGTACGTGACATGTCGGTGAAGTTGCAATGTACTCGATGCGACAATTTTTGGCTTAGTGACCTTGTGACATGTCGTTATAATTTTGATGGCAATATGACTTGTAATATATGATATAAGACCTGTATATACTCATAGATTGAGGTGTATATAGTGGTGTGACGTCGACGTACGTGTATAATATATATGACGTGTCGGTGGTACGTCGGAATATAAGTATATGGTTTACCGTAACACAAATATGGATATATAATATGTCTGTGTATGTGGCGTGTATATATAGTGCGGAGAGGGAACTTTCCATTCCAAATTTTTGTCCAATAGCTCTTTCCACATATGTCCCAAATATGTCTTCATTTAATGAACTAGTTAGTTCATTTCCTTAGCACTTCACTTCATGAACTAGTTTAGTTCATTAATTATGGCGCCTGAAAATAGTATAAAGACAACAAATGTTTGCCATATGATGTAAGCCTTAATGCTTCATGGCTTGTTAGTACGGCAACATTATATATAAACATATAAAGCATTTTTATCACGTGCATATATCAAGTAACATTTATTTCATGCATTTCGTAAACCGTAACATTTAAATCATGCGTTTTCGTAAACACGTAACATTTAAATCATGCATTTTCAAATCACTCAACCCTAATTTCTCAATAGTAATCACCTCAGCATCATCTACTTGGACCTGGGTTGAGATGGGTTATGTTAGTCAGAGCTACTCCAGGCTGAGTTGTGCTGCTTACCTGATGTGCAGAACTATATCCAGCAGTAAAATGGTTTCTGTGGTGGCCTCTTGGATGCATTGCTGGTCTTCAGAGGTGGCTTTCCTTCTCTGACCAGCTTCGCGTGTAGTTTCCAACAGTCCATCGACTCTATGGCCTTCCTTTTTGCAATATTTGCACACTTGCCTCTAGCAGGGGCAACGTTTCTTTTAACAGCTAGTCCAGAGGACTCTGCTGGCTTCTCAGAGTGCAGTGCGGAGGACTTCACAGTTTTAGGTCCTCCCATCAATGACCTTCTTCCGGCTTTCTTCGTGTTTATTCAGCGAAGGCAGCCCTCAGAGTTGGCAGTGTTTTAATGCTTAGAATTTGACTTCGTGCAACGTCAAATTCTGGATTCAGTCCAGCCAAGAAGGAAACCCTCGCTTCTGTTCTATGATTTCTTTGAATTGTGCTTCAAAAGTATCTATCTGCTGCCACAAACCTTGGTGAGTAACGTATAATATTTGTGGACAGCAAAAGTTCCTTGTTTCAGCTCATGAAGATGAGCTTCAACTTCATATAATTCTGAGATATTATCCTGTTTGGAATAAATCTCTTTGCCTGCTGCCCAGATTTCTGCTGCAGTATTGTATATTATGAAATCATCAGAAATGTCTGGCTGCATAGAGCGTATCAGCTAGGATATTTTCATACTATTCGGAAGTTTGCATCAGTTTCAGATGGGACAAGGAACTGTCCCATGTAAGTATTCTTCCTTGCCTTTACCAGTGATATACACTTCTACCCCTCGGGACCATGAGAGGTAGTTGTCTCCATTAAGTTTGTGGCTGGTAATGGCTATGGAGGAATCACCAGTAAGTTGAGGACCACGCACTGCTCTTGATGATTGATCAGAAGTACAAGTGGCCTCAGTATGTTCAGCAGAGTTCAAGGGTATAGTCATTTTGAAGAAGTTTTAAAAACAAAAAGAAGAAAATAGAGTATGCATTCGCATGTATTTTGAATCAGATGAGCTCTGATACCATGTTGAATATTGAAAGAATTTGCAATCATTCAAGCTAAGAATAATTACAAGGTTGTTTCCCTTTTATAGGGAATAAATTCTAACTCTAACGGTTGTTTTTCGTCACTTGGAATGTGATTACTGTTTATCTACAGTGATCTACAGTGAATTCTAATGGTAATGGCAATGACTAGTTACCAGTGTAGCTCTGCTATGTACAGTGAAATTTTTCTAAGTTACAATATTTACAACGCCTAAGTAGGACAGCTCGGGTTGTTGCGTTACTGTCTTGATTGTGCTTCATCTTTTCACCTCGGCTCAGCACTTCTTCACTTAAGTCTTCTTCAGCATGTCTGATCTTCTTCAGCTCAGTTCGTCCTTCTTCCATCTTATATTCTTAGTCCAGCTCTCTTGTTCAGGTCAGCTTGTCTGACTGACTTCGTCACTTCCTAACTTCGTTCTGGCCTTCGTCCAGGTCAGCCTAGTTCAGCTCGGCACACCTTCGTCTAAGTCCGCCTTCTTCAGTTTAGCTCGGTACACCTTCATCCAAATCTTCCTTCTTTAGTTTTGCTCCCTCCACCAACATCTGGCTCCTCCCTGCTTCTAAAGCAGACGTCCAACCATAACAAATATTGTCGGGGAACAATAAGCTAGAAGTCCTTATCAAAAAATCTCTAAATTTAACGGGTGATTGCTTATTCTTCCATCTAAGGAACCCGGGTTCAAATCTTTTCTTCAATTTAAAAAAAAAAAATCAATTGGATGTCCTGGGTTTTGTCAACATGTAGAAAGCCAATTTCAAAAAAAAGGTGGATGCTGGATGTATGGTTTGGTAGTAATTCCCAGTGCACTTTGGTTCGATGCAACAAACTCAGCAAAGCATAAGAATCTGTGTCTACCAAAACACCATGAAAGATTCAACCAAAACACCATGAAACCTCAAATACTTGTTGGATTAGAATATCGTACATAAAAGTCGTTTTTCATCAAAAAAATTTTATCTACATTTCTTTACATATAGTGTTTAACTATCGTTAATTAAGGTAAATGATGATTATAAAGAATCAATCGTAATTACAAAGATTTGACTTAATCGTAATATCATGATTGATGCGCCTATGATTATGATTTGGTTGATTTGGTTTGACTCTGTCTCACTCCTCATCAAATTGAGTAGTAGAGTCTCCAATAAACAACTTGCATAGTGTCGAGTCAAACACTCTTTTGTTGACTGCTTTGATAAGAATGTACGTTAACTGATCTTCTAATCGTAAGAATGGAAGCTCGATAACTCATTCGATCTTCTAGTTTGCAAAGTGTCGGTCAACCTCAATATGTTTTGTCCTAGCATGTTGTACTGGATTCTCTGATATGCAAATAGCTGCTTCGTTGTCGTACATAAACTGGTTGGATTCTTGAGTGGGAAGCCAATTTCTGCCATTAACTTCTTAAGCAACATAACCTCCTTAGTCCCTTTCGCAATGCACCGAAAATCAGCCACAACACTAGATAGAGCCAACATATTCTGTTCTTGCTCCTCCAAATAAGGCAAAGTTCTCTTACATAGATCGCCTATTATTTGGGTTACCTGCCCATTCAGCATTGGTGAAGACCTCAGTGTCCAGATGTCCATCCTTTTCAAACACAGTGCTCTTGCCTAGTGTACCTTTTAAGTAACGTATAACCCCATGGCTACCTCCATGTGTTGTCCTTGAGGCTGATGTGTGAACTGACTAACAACACCAACAGCACATGCAATATCAGTATGAGAGAGATATACCAGCTTCCCTACTAATCGTTTAGACTGTTCTTTTTTAAGCAAGAAAACCCCTAATCTATCTTCAGTTCGTGATTCGTCACCATCGGAGTATCGCTTGCTTTGTAGTCAATCATCCCTGCTTCAGTCAGTAAGTACAGGATGTACTTTCGTAAAGAGATGAAGATCTCTTCATTTGATTGGAAAACTTCGATTCCAAGAAAAAATTTTGACCTCCCTATATCCTTCATTAGAAATTCCGTAAACATATTCTTTCTGAGCCTTTCGATCTCTTCTTTATCGCTCCTTGTGATGATTATATTGTCCACATAGATTATCGAGTACATAACCAAGATCTCTTTGTTGAAAAAATAGAGCATGGTCAGCATTACTCTGTTTATAATCCGTTTTGTTTCATCACTACTGTAAACCATTAGAACAAAGCATGAGGAGACATTTGAGCCCGTAAAGCACCTTCTTCAAGTTACACACTTCATCCCTTTTGAATTCTATAGCCCTACAAGGGATAACTAGTTTACAAAAGCCATGATAAGTCTTCTACTGAATTTCTATCTTCTAAGCATAAGATCAATCTTGCACGCTATTTTTCGGTTATCTAGATGCCGAATCTGTCAATGAGGTCTCTAGAAAGTTGTAACCCCAGATGTGTAGTTTCTATAGCATTTTGAATCACCTCAAAATAACGTAGGATGAGTGAGTTATGGCCAAAATAACCGAGACAAAATGGTCATCCTATGAAAAACCCTACTTTTTAGGCCCTTTTTCCAAATTTTCGAAAGCCTTTTTCCTATATTTTTACTAACGTTTTTAATATTTAAAACAACTTAAAATATTATAAAGTGACCATGAATACTTTACAAAATAATACAAGACATTAAGTCGAAAACTAGGCCATGCAAGGCCTTCTACGCACAATTGAAACCCAGCATGCCTAGACGTTGCATCATCCAGCCCTTCCTCCATCCATGATCTTTCTTTCTTCATCAAACTGAATTTGCGGCTCCAAAAATAGCATCAATGCCCAGCTATATTTTTCTCCTTGGTGTAGCACAATTTCCTCCGCAAGTGTCGCGATCATGTCCCGCTTCAATTCCTCTCGCTTTGCTTCTCGTCATTGGTCCCTTTGAGCTTCCTTAGACATATTCCTCTCTCTCCAACCCTCTGCATGTCTTCTACTTGGATTTGTGCTCCACGTGCTTCATCAAGCAGAGCCTAAGAAGGAAAGCAAACAGACACAAATGAACGCCTATCTACTCAGCAGCGCTCAAGTCGCTCCCTCACTGAAGAGTTTATGCAGGCTCTTCTAAGTCAGACTATACAGCGTCGTCAGATGAGGGTTCTTGGTTAAGTGAGGGCTCCACTTTGGCGCAAACATCAATGACTTTGTCCTGTCCATGCCCAATAAGTATCTATGTAGAATCTCCAGGTTTCTGCAAAAAAAACGATTTTCTGAAATCAGCAATTGTAGATTTCTTGGCCTTGGTGAGTTGCTATCAAAAGGTGTTGGTCCTCTCTCTTTTTGTAGACAACTACATTAGTTGACCCTACACTTCAGCCTCAGACTGACTCTCTTTGCTTCGCCTAACTCTTCCTTCAAAGTGTTGACAAAGATTGGGCTTGGGTCGAGTATTTCTCCAACTCAATCATCACTTCTTCTTGAAGTTCTCCACCTCAGAGTTGGAAGAAGCCAATGCAGTCTTACTCTTTCTTCTCACGATCAAGTTTCTCTAACTCAGCCTCGAGTCAGCAATCTTTTTCCCTTTCTCCTTGAAAGCTTTGGCATAGGTAATCCACTTCTTCACCTTAGCATCCGTGAGCTCAGCCATGTCTTTGGCTCTGCCTATAAAATCCATTTGTCTGGGCCTGAAACCACGAGAGATAACCAAACAGGTTAGAAAAGAAGACAATGTGACAAAAGCATTATGTAAACTCAGTAAAGGCTCACCAGTGTCATATCTTGATGCAATTGTGTCTGCTAGCTAATGAAATGCCAAGTCTTGAGCCTAATTCATTTCAGCTGGCAATGTAGAATTCTTGTTAAGAAGTTGGGATGTCTCAGCATCCTCGACAGTGTCCTCAGTAAAGGACTCTGCTTATTCTTCTCTAGTTGTCTCCTCAGCTAGAGGGGGCACCTCAGCCACCGAAGGCCCTATTGGAGAGACTCACTCGTCTATAGTGAAGTGAGGCTGAGTCAGGCTCCAAAGCTTTTGCCCCTTATTTTTTTGGCCCCTCGTTGGGCAAGAGGTGTATCTTCGTCCTCTTCTTTATCTGAAGCGGTAACCTTTACAGCAGCCATCGTGCTAACAGGCTCAGCCCAGATGGCCAGTTCTTGCCCAGTAGTTGGGGGAAGGACCCCAGCATCTTGCAAGCAAACCTGTCGTATGCGAAAGGCACCTCAATCTAGGTCTAAAAATAAACAAAGAACATCGAACTGACTGAAGCATGATGCGTTCTTCTTACTATAATTCCTGCAGTTGCTGAGCTTGCTACAGCACCTCTGGTGGCTGACTTGTCTCTTTTATCGCCACCCAGGTTGGTCTTTCTACCACCTGAACAGCCATTTCACCGTTGTAGGTTCCTAAGCAGCCACCATGTCGGTCTATTTCTCTTTATTCCTTTCCTTTATCGCAACAGAGATATTAGCAGACAGACCTGACATTGCTCTTGCAGTTACAAGTGCAACAAATTATATCAAAAACAACAAAAATAAAGTGCAAAGTGCTCAGACACCTACTCTTTGACAACCACGGAGTCCTTCTCATTCATCACTCTGAAGCCTATGGCACTCACTAAGAGATCCAGGTTGGTTTTTTTTTCAAGGTGCATTCATTTACTTTCAAACAGTCACTGATGGTCTCAAAGCTTTGGAGACTTTGGTCCACCACTTGGTGATGTTTACTTAGTTTTTTGTTAGTAGCCTTCGACATGCGCCAGATGTTGCTGCTTGCCACACCGCTCTTCTTTGCATAGAGGAACCGGTCTTTCTAGTTTTTGGTGGAAGACGACATGTTCCCATTTAAGCTAAACGCTCTATTCAGGGTCCTCTTACTAAAATAGAACCAACTTTTAAAGGACTTACACGTGAAGAAGCCCCTGAAAGTCTCAATATCAAAGCTCACTTGGATGGCTCTAAGGAAAAAATAACATGCAATGATTCTCAGACCATTGGGCATTATTTGTTGAAGTTTGACCTGATGATATCCTAAGATCTTCTTTAGAGAATAATAGATAGGCAATCTAAGACCAATTTTAAAATATTAATCATACAGAGCCTCATACACCTAAGGTGGGTTGTAGGCTATCCGACCAGAAGAAGGCAAAATTAGATCAAGCCTTGTGCAATCTATCCGGTAAACTTTATAGGTACGCACCAGGTCAACCTCATTCAAAGTATAATGGGTCTGCTGAACTAAATTAGAAGCAGACCCTCTACCTATGGTTCCAAAAGACAAAGTTGAGTGATCTACGGTGAGGGAAATGAAAGAAATGACATGTTACTATTCGGAGGAGGAACCTGGGAGCAATGCCAGTGGCTCTACCACCGGAGCATCATCATTCGGCCCAACAATGACACTAGGCCCTATAGCGGCGACCACCACCCTTAGCTGCCTCTTAGTGAGACGTAGTTCTCTTTAACCAAGTGGCAGATTCAAACCCCCTCCTACTCTGCCAGCGTAGGAGGCACCTTCAGAGATATTTTGGGAGTCAGAAAAAAGAGGAATCATCATCATCATCATCATTCATACCCAGTATATCCAACGACAGCAAAAGCTATTGTTAGAATCTGGGGAGGGTAAATGGTAGGCAGACAATACCTCTATCCAAAGGATAGAGAGTCTGCTTCCAGTGGGACCCCCGGCTCTATATGTGCCTGCATAAATGACATAATAATAGAGATATGATGTGCTAGTGTGTTATTGAGGGAATTCAGGAAATACAAAGAAGAGGCTTTCGATATTAAAATACACATCACGTGTATATGTACATGTAATGCAAAACAACGGTAAAATAAAAGCAACCAAGTATAGAGTCAACCTAAAATACTTGAAGGAAGAAACAAAGACTTACTTGATAAAGACGGACGGAGGTGAAAGAAAGGTTGAGATCGCAAGAGTTGGGAGTCTGCAGGACGATCGAAGACAAGAAAGAAGATAAACAGAATCAACGGTAGACTCGTGACGGAGAACGTGAAGAGAGAAAAGGAAGTTGTAGAAGGTGAAAGTGAGGATGAAAGAGAAGAAGAAGGCGGATGCTTTTAATCAAAACATTCAGAATAAAATGACCCTAATTGGGATTTCCTTTCCTTGGAATTTAAAGGGTGTTGTGCAAAACGTGCACGGACTATCTAAATGATGTGGTTAAAACCACCCAAAAACAGCGCCAGAGAATTTAATCATAATCGCCTCACACGCGTCCAATCAGGTGTTGACATGTTGGAGGCGTGCACCAGTTGAATAGTCAGGGGACTTGTCTGTTACCAAAAGATCACCTTCCTCATTTAAGGTTAACAAAGCTGATCTTGTTGCATATCATGAAGACAAATCCAGCACGCTACGAAAGCTACAAATGTAACCACCTCGACACCTCTCAATTAACACTACCTGACCATCAAGGGTCACATCAACCACTCATGTTCTAATACAGTCAAGCCGGCATGACCCAAAAGACGTATGACGCCCCCTCAACGTCGACTCAACCCTCAGGGTGCTGCCAATTGCCAGGTCAACCGCAGCCAGTTACCAATCACTTCGGCCACAACCTTCACCTCAGCCACACGGGTCTAGGCAGTCAGAACCACTAGACCAGCTTTGCTAATGAACACCCAAAAAGCCAATGCAAGTCACCTCGGCCCAACAAAGCCAACCCATGCCACATAAGTAGCTTTGCCATGTAGCATGACACGTGGTACACTTGACAATCATGCACAAACAAGACAAAACACGTGGCAGCATTCCAAAGTCTTCGAACATGTACTGGCCAACCAAAGCATATAAAAGGGATTATAACCGCCAGACAGAAGGCATGCATAAACTGAGAGGCAAAAAGTGTCATAGAAAACATTCTTATCGATAAAAGCAACTTACTGAAAAAAGAGACACGTCTTCTCTAAACTCCAAAAAAACTCAACTATCAGTTATAAACATGCCCGTAAGTGACTTAAGCGTCGAAGGTTTTTCTAAAATAATAATTCCAAGTATGTAACGTTGTTTGTTTGTGTATAATAAAATCATCGAATTATACGTTTTATAACAAAGATGAAATGTACGATCTAAATGATGAGTCACCCTCACCAGTGGGGTTTATGATGATCTCTTTCAAGCTCCCAATTCCAACTCCCAACTCAACAATAACCCCAAAACAGGAAAAGATTAGAAAAAGGAAACTGCAGCTGCAAAAAAATGGGAGGGAACAGGAAGAGCACTCCTAAGCTTCACATCCTATACTCCTTCAACGACCCGCTTCTCTTCATCGATTCTTTCTTTTCCCAAACGCTTTTCTCTTCACAAAAATCCATTCGTTCCACCACCAGCTAAGAGGGTTTTTGTAGGTTTTAGGCCCCTTTGTTCCACCACTGCAACCACCGACATCCCCATTGCTGAAGATGCTTTACAGCCCCTTAAGCATTCAATTCTTCTAGATAAACTCAGATTAAGGCACCTTAAAGATTCTGCAAGAACTGCCAGCACAGAGGAGAAGAGGTTAAAGACTGAATCTTTTGGGGATAATAGTGAAAATGGAAAAGATGAGGGGTCAAAGAAGAAGATTAAGAAGAATGAGGTGTTTGGCAGAAAGTTTTGAGGAGTTGGGGTTGAGACAGGAGGTTATGGGGGCTTTAGTGGAGATGGGTATTTCTGCTCCTACTGAAATTCAGTGTATTGGGATTCCTGCTGTGCTTGGAAGGAAGAGTGTAGTTTTGGGGTCTCATACTGGTTCTGGAAAGACTTTGGCTTATATGTTGCCTCTTGTGCAGGTTGGTTAAGTCTTGCTTAATTTGATGGTTTCTTTGTGCTTTGGCACTGAATCATGTTAATGTGACAGAGTTGAATTGATAAAATGACATGTCTTTAGTTTGTTAGATTCTTCGGAATGTTACAATTTCTCTTATTGGAATCATTATTCTAAAAGACATTTGATTTCCAAGTATTGATTTTCATTTTGCTGATGCTTGGTGATTCTTTTGTTGGTAGCTATTGAGACAAGAAGAGGAATTGAATGGCATCTTTATGAAGCCCAGGCGGCCACGTGCCATCGTACTATGCCCCACCAGGAGCTTTGGTGAACAGGTTTTCCTCGCCGTTTCAAATTGTTTGAGGGGCGAAGTCTTTGTAGTAAATTGATGTACTTGTGCTCGTGCAGGTGTTCCGGGTGGCAAAGTCTATCAGTCACCATGCAAGATTTAGGTCTACCATGGTTAGTGGTGGTGGGGCGTTTAAGGCCACAGGAAGATTCACTGAACACCCCAATTGACATGGTAGTAGGAAACTCCCGGTAGGGTTCTTCAGCATATTGAGGAGGGCAACTTGGTTTATATGGTGACATTAGATATTTGGTACGAGTCCCTCATTATTCTGTTATGATAAATTTCCAGAACCCACCATTTGAGTCAATTTCAGTATTACAGAGGTAAGGTACCTTTATCTCTGTGTTTCTTGCTAAAAGTGTGCTCTTTTAATAGGTGGTTGGATGAGGCAGATACAATGTTTGATCGTGGCTTCGTCCTGATATCCGGAAATTTCTTGGTCCTTTGAAGAATCGTGCAACCAAAGCCAGTAATGAAGGCTTTCAAACTGTCTTGGTCCACTGCTACAATGACCAAGGTATTCCTTCAACTGTTATTAGCTGTTTTGCAAAGTTATTTGTTTGATTCATGCCTGTGAAGTTAGATTTGCCGATTTCTTCTTGAGAAGATGGCCAGATTCGTGATGTATTTCATAATAACAAATACATGCTCGTATAATGAGGTTTATCTTTTTTATTACTTGAATTGATCATTCAGATATACTGTATGGATAACTGTACTTGTTGTGAATGAGACATGGGAGATACGACGACTCTTTGAGAGTTTGTTGGATATAACTCTATGCAAGAAGTACTTCTATCATGGAAAAGAGTGAAGCATTTACATTTTAACCTTAAATCTGGGAAAATTGTATTGGGTGACATTCCTTAATTTAAAAGTTTGCTCTTGGACTTGTGAGAACTTGTTATTCAAGGAAATACCATACGGATTTGCTCTATAGTTGAGAGAGCAAATAGATTTACGAAGAAATCTGGTTCCTTTTCCTCTCATTCTTTACATTGTTGATTGTAATTCTGCTACAAACATAAAATGGTGTGGCTCGCTTACCCAAAAAAAAATGTGTGGCTTGAAATGTTGCAAAAACTTTTAATCGTCCATGGTATAATTCCATATGAGGTAGAATGATAGAAAGTGAAAGCTACCAGCATCCCTAGAGGAGCCGTATGAGGCGGAAGTTTAAGAAACTATCTGTCCTGTTGGATTCCCAAGAGTGTTATGCATCTCACCAAGGCGATAGGTGGGTTAGGGAAAATATCTTATGACCTGTCTCTGTGGAGCGTTTTTGTGGGTCAAGCCCTTACTGCAGGCGCTGAAATAAATAATGTTGGAATTGGCTTAAATGAAACATAGAATTTTTACTTGTCAAAAAGTCCACTCTGACATTAATGATGGGACTACCACTTCTAGGTGAGAAAGATGCATTGTTGGAACTGAATTGGTGCGACAAGGAAGGTTGTGCATGACGATCTAGTTTAGTCCTTAATGAGGAAGAAGGGAGTAAGGGTCAATGGATCTGTCTGTTTCTCCAACTAGTAATTTATCAGACTTCCTCTTCAACTTTGACCTAGCATTCAGTGTGTCAATATCTGTTGGTTTCTAACTTTGACCTAGTATTCACACTGTGTCACTATATTAATATAGATGACAGCTAACATCAGTATTACTGCACCACTATTCTGCTTAATGAGGACTTTGTTCGTTTATAGATCCAGTTCAAAAGAGACGTTTCATTTCAATCAATTTTGTAGAATGAGAGCCTGCTGTTGTGAAGCAATGAATCTTCTTGATATACGGAATTTGAATTGGCAAGGTGGTAAAGGCTATTGCATTTCTTATTGAAAAGCAGAGTCAAATCCTATCTCCTGATTCTCTTCCTCCGAGTGTGTGTAGTAATTTTTTTTTTTGTTTAAAAAAAAAGAGAATTCTTGACGTGAGTTTTTTGTGTAACTTAGAAGTTCTACTCTATCTGTAGACACAAATGTGTATTCTAGCATCACATTTCTTTGTTCACAGTTGTACAACAATAAGCTGTATAAGGTTTTGTAGGCTGTGCAGAAGCTAGTTGATGAGGAGTTTCAAGGGATTCATCATCTCCGTACTTCTACACTGCATAAGAAAATTGCCTCTGCTCGTCATGATTTTATCAAGCTCTCAGGGACAGAGAACAAGCTCGAAGCACTTCTCCAGGTTTGTTTCTTGCTTCCTTTCTCTGTAAATTCCTCTAGCTAGACTGCAGATGGACATTCTTCAAACAGTGTATTTTTTTCTTTTCTTTTTTTTTGTTGTGGGGGGAAGGGGGGGGGGGGATGGGTGTGCGTGTGTGAAAATGAAATGGTTGAAAACAGCTTCTGTTCTGGCTGTCATGACTTCCTCCTGTCTTCTAATAGAGTCATTTTGAATCGACAAGGTTTAGCTTAAAGATGTCTAGTGTAAACTTGCTGAGGAGAAAAGGAAACACTCCTTTTGAGTACAGTCAATTCAAACTCTTCAGTCTGTATGTTCACATTAGGGACTCTCGTTTTGAAATTTTCGTTCTGCTAGTTAGCTTTGTTCCATGGTCTGATTTGTTTCAGATTTGGAGCTCTCTGCTTCAGTTACAAAAAAGTTTTAGACTTGCATGCTCTAATTAATGGGGAACTTTTGTGATTTTCCAGAATGCTTTCTTGATTTTTAAGGTTGTCCTGCTCCTTTTTATACTATTCTATTTCCCTTGTGGATTTTGCTTAGGAGTGAATTTAGCATTGGGTTAGTAAGCTAGGCTGCTCATGTTAAACAATTCCATTGGGTGCCCTTGTTCTTATGATTATTTCCCTTTCATATTGTGCTTGTCTAGAGCTTGTCTGGTTTGTACTTCTTTAGATTTAGGATGAACTCGTTGTACCTTAACCATGGTGGTAAAATTTGTAGTAGGAATCCTCAGTGATGGTTAGCACTTCTAGTTGTCAATTTTAAAGTTAAACTCTATTAGTTTTAGACATAATTCCGGAGGTTCAACCTTTGTCTGGGAAAAATTATTTCATAACGCGGGTTCCAATAGTATTTTTTCGTAAACGCAGGTCCTTGAACCAAGTTTGTCAAGAGGAAATCGTGTGATGGTTTTCTGCAACACTTTGAATTCTAGTCGTGCTGTTGACCATTTCCTGAATGAGAATCAGATCTCTACTGTCAATTACCATGGAGAGGTTCCAGCAGAAGAAAGGTGAGACAGGAACAGGTCACAGGTGGTTCCCCTACTTATTGCTTGTGTCCAAGACCAAAGCTGAATTTGTAGGATAGAGGTTTTCTTCCCCAAACTATATTTTGTTCATGATTTCCTTAGCAAGTGGTTAGATATTGCATCTTCAAAATTTCTGGATGAGATGCTTCTCTGGATGAATTTAACTTGATTCAGCATCTTTGCTAGTATTACATGTCCAGACTTCGGAAGTGCTTATCCTGGTTATTTTGTTATAATCTCCTCATACCGCCATGGAAGTAATCTTTACTTTAAATAGGGTAGAGAACCTGCAAAAGTTCAAGAATGATGATGGAGATTGTCCGACATTGGTCTGCACAGATTTGGCTGCTAGAGGACTGGACTTGGATGTTGATCATGTCATTATGTTTGATTTTCCAAAGAACTCCGTAAGTACAGTTCTTTGCTGTTTAAGATTTATTCTTGCAGCTGTTAAATATCTTTTCCCTTTCTGAAATCATCCTTTTTTAATGGAAACATGTAGATTGATTATCTCCATCGCACTGGAAGGACTGCTCGTATGGGGCAAAAGGTATGTATAGATCGGTTTTCTTTTTGTTGAAGTAAAGTCAAAAGCTGCAGAATTCTTTAGTTATGTCGAGCCTTATCTTCCAAAAGAATTTCAGCTGTGCAACAAGAAGCATCACATGTGTGAAACATGCCAAGTTTTTTTGCATTTGTCGGGTAGGGTGGGTAGGAGAGGGGAAAATGAAGATCTTTGTAAGCAAATCTCGTTTTCCAATTGATCAGTGATTGTGGCTTTGCTTTATTGTTTTAGAAGACAAGTATTGTTCTTTGCAAGTATACATTAGAGCATTGTTTCTTTCTCTTTCTTTTCTCAAAAAGAAACAAAATAAAAACTATATACAATGCTCAGTAGGTTTTAGAATAGCAGAAATATAATCTGTTGCATATTACAGGGAAAGTAACAAGTTTGATTGCCAAGAAAGACGTGCTTTTGTCTACACGTATTGAAGAGGCGATGCGAAAAAATGAGAGCTTGGAAGCCCTCTCTATAGATGGTGTTAGGAGGGACATTGCAAGATCTCGCATAACTGAGCAGAAGGGAAAGAACGAGAAGTTGATAAAAGCTTCAAAAGGTAATCTCAAGGCGAAAACTGAGAAACCCAAATCGACATATACAAAGGTCAAGCCGAAACTATCACAAAAGACTTCTGGAAGAAGTGGTGCAAGGACAACCACAAAGGACACTTCAAAGGTTCCAAAGAAGTCTTTTGCCTTGAGCAGCTCGAAAGCAAAGCCCGGTTTTAAGAAACGAGCAGAGAGCAAGAAGCCAGGTGAGTCGCGGTCCGTGTCGAAGCTTAACGTTGTTGGTTTCAGAGGACGGAGTTCATTAGGTCAAAAAGTTTGAAGCTTGATGGAAAAGGCAGTTCATCAGATGTTCCTACTTTGATGTGTTATAGTGTTTCCCCTTTTGTTTTCTTTTCTCACAGGAGTCTTGTTTTAGGTGATTAGACTTCAGAGTCCAGTGTAATGAATTTTGATTTTGCAACCCTTTGGCCTTGTTGATTTTTAGAAAGGCCAGCAATTCAAGGCAGTACAGATGAGAATATTTATGGTTCCAAGTGATTTCAATTATTTGAAAGGTTGGATGACACTCTTTCTTGACTTTGGAATATAATGGAATAAAGCAAAATACAACAACAACATTACATCATTGCCTTAGAGGCTCCCACCTATGGCGAGGTATTGGGGAGTCAGATGTACGCAACCATACTCATGTGTTAGAAACACACAGAGGTTATTTCCCGATGACCCGTAATGAGCGTCAAGCTGTGTCGATCAACTGCTACTTCACAATATAAGAAGCGCAACCTTGGATGCGCTTCTTATATTGTGAAGTAGCAGTTGATCGACACGGCTTGACGCAGTTTTCATTATTGGTCATCAGAAAACAACTTGTGTTTTTCTAACACATGAGTATGGTTACGTACATCCGATCTTCCATACCTTGCAATAGGCGGGAGCTTCTAAAGTGAGGTAATTTTGTTGTTGTTGTTAGAAAGCTTGAAACCTGCACTATTCTCCTTGCATCGACAAGAAACTTTCTTTAAGAATACAATTCAGCACTCCAAGAAACGAAATGTAGTGATTTTAGTAATGCAATCGAGTCGTTGTATATGAGAAATAGAGTCTCAGACACTGGAATACAAGAGCTCTCACTATTGCTTTTGATCTTCCAAAATTTGTCCGTTTTTGGAAATGAAAAATGCTACTCAAACGCCAAAATACAAGAGTTCTCACCATCAACTTTGGTCTTTCGACTCTTTTATTGTCTCGTCTATTAACATTCTATTAAGATTATCACCATCAACTTTGATCTTTCAACTCTTCTCTTGTCTCATCTATCAACGTTCTATTAAGATTACGTCATGTGTGTTAGTTTAGTAAAACTTCCACGTACATGGCATGTTAATGAATTCGAAGATGGTCAAGAAGAAAGAGTCAGAAAACCATCTCTGTTTCCATCACTTCCATGGAAGCGCAGGCAGAGTTTTAGCAGGTGGAACAATGTTCCCTGCTGTATCATAAATTATTACACCAGAGAAATCTGGGAGCTGACATTTTCCTCCCATCATAATATTCTTCCTCCAAAGTGTGCCTTCACAACTGTAGCTGCTTTCATCAACATCTTCAAACTGGAATGCCTGAATCCCTTGTGGGTTCAGTTGTATAACCGGATCATCGTAGCCATAACCGTAACACGCGCGCCATTTTCGCCATTTTCGCGAATGTGAAGCACACATAAACAGTGCAAAAGCACATATAAAGAGGGAACCAAAGGCAAAACCAACATGAGATGGGGTAACTTGGGTGTGGTGGTTCAAGTATGTTTCGAGCCATTGATGATGATGAGGGTTTTTGCTGGGTGCTTTGGTTGCAGAAGGGTGATTTATACAGCTGGGGGTATGTATAGTGAAATTGTTGGGCTTGGAGGATTAGTTGGTAGTGGTGAAGTGTTTTAGGTGGGTCAACACTTGCCATTAACTAAATATTCAGATTTGTCATCACTCTGAAGACCTTGATTAAATAAATACTCACAAATTCAATACAAAACACATATCCAGCATAACTTAACAACATCAAAAACTGTCGCTAGGGTCGGGAGAAGGTGAGAGGCAAGCGCACAATACCCCCATCCCAAAAGATAGAGACATCGTTTCTAGTAGAGTCCCGGTTCTATATGTACAGACATAGACACATAATGAACGACAAGTCACAAATGCAATAAACGATGCTTATTGTAATTAGTAGTTATTATCACAACAACCAGTTTTTTTTTTTTTTTCTTTAGAATATAGTATAATCAGTATGTTCTAAAACATGTAAATAAATTCGCTTTTCTGTGATTTTCGCATTTCCATGTAAAATTGTATAATTTGAGCATTAGTTTTTATAGAGGTAGAATCAAATTATGATTTTCTGCATTTTCAATGCAATTTGAGATGTATTGATATCATTAACTTTGACTAGCCTAACTTTGGCATATTTAAGACATATTTAACCTTCCCTTTTTTGTTTCAGATTCATTGAGCCAGAGAGAGAGAGGGGGGGGGGGGGGGGGAGGGGGGAGAGATGGTCTAAATTTATTATCATCAATACAAATTTGAAATTTGACTTGGTTGCTTTCTTTGTTATGAAAATCATGGCACAACGAAGTTAACTCAATCCCCGACCCCGGTGGGGAGCGTGGTTATGGAAGTAGTGAACGGAAAAGGTAAAAGGAAGAAAGAAATTTCCAATCACAGTGCCGTATCACATCTGTTGCTCAGATATAAATTGTATCCAAGGTTGACATATCGATTTGCAACCATAATATAGGTGTTTGGTCCCTACCGTCAACTATGAACAAATTTTGGTTCAGACACCTTGTGTGCAACAAGTGAGCCAACCTTAAACGTCTCATCTAAAAGACTGTTCAGTGACCTGATTACATCCTCTATGAAACTCTTTAAAGCTGAGCCAACCTTGTGGACAACAAGTCCTAGACTTTCATCTAAAAAGCCATTCAATGACTTGATTTACAATCCTCTATAAAACTCCTTAAAGCTGAGACGATAGAAAATTGATACACATCATACTTAATAATAGATACGAACTTGATACACAGCTATAACGTTTATATAGTTCTTCAACAAGTTAAATAAAATTTGGTCGATTTTAGAATAACAACGAACAAGTTCATGTACTTGATGCTTTCAATTTGAAATGCATCAAGTTCATCACTGGATTTGAAGCTCTCTGTCACCAAGGAACTAAATGAAAACCAGTCCCTGCAGTAGGGGTTGTTAACGAACCGAACCGAATACTAAGTTTTCGAACTCGAATTCGTTTAGCTAAACGAATAGTTCAGCTCGGTTCGTTTAGCTAAACGAACTTTAAAATTGGTTCGAATTCGGCTCGATAACCTTATAACTGTTTAACGAGCCAAACTGTTCGCGAACAGTTTGATTCGTTTAAACTAAACGAACTCGAATACCTATTCGAATTCGGTTCGTTAACAAATAATTAACGAACGAACACGAACCGAACACGAACCGAACTCGAATAGTTCGCAAACGGCTCGGTTTGTTTAACACCCCTATCTGCAAGGTCATTGACCAAGAAGGCGAACACAGAAAGACGATCAATTGAGCGAAAAAAAAAAGCGTGCAAACCTCTACCATTTGCCTGATACTTTAGGCCAGTGGCCACTTGACTAGCTGTTGTATTATTCAAAGAAAAATAAGGTTAAAAATGTCAGTGCGCTAGGCTCCTGCATTTGCACAGGGCCTTGAGGAGGGTCAGATCGCTTCGCGATATGATGCATGCAGTCTTGTCCTATAATTTATGCAAAGGCTGTTTCTGTAGCTCGAAACTCGTGACCTCAAAAAGCCACACAAAGTAGATACACTGAGCCAAGAAAAAAAAAAACGTAAACTCGTACCATTTGCCGTGGTACTCAGGCCAGTGAACTGAACACTATATTAGTTGTACTGTATTAATCAAAAGAACGTAAGGGTAATGGGATATAACCACCAAATCATGAATGAATACTTGTACTCTTAAAAGTACACTAGAATAGAAAATTCAGTAATACTTAAGACTCATCGAACGGGATCTACTCATTACCAGTTACTATTGGAGAATGGTTTCAATGCAAAAAATCGTGCCATAGAGAATGCAGAATTGACTTCATCATGAAACAAGGAATACAGCTGGATTAAGGTTGCCAGAATTTGTTGCCACTGTTCCGACCTCCAAATCTTCCTATTTCTAATGGAATAAGGATACACTCTTTCTTGATTTTGAAATATAATGGAATAAAACAAAATGACTCACTAAATTAGCTGCGGTTCTTATATTGCGAAGCAACAATTGATCGACACAACTTGACGTAATTTTCATTATGAGTCATCGGGAAACAACCTCTGTATGTTTCTAACACATGGATATGATTGCGTACATCCGACCCCCCCATACCCCACTATAGACAAGAGCCTCTAAGTTAATGTGGTAACGTTGTTCTTCCGACCTCCAATGGGCTCTGCCGTACCAGATTGGGTGTGGATAGTAAACCAGATTGGACATTTAGCCCTTTTCAAATAAGAACATGCAATAATATATGAAAAGGAAATCATTGATAAACACTGACCTGATTTTGTTGGACTTACTGTCAGCAGTGACATTTTTTTCTACTTCATGCTATTTCTTTCCAGTGGTGATAGAGTAAATTCACATGAACAAACAATAAGGAATATCACTCCATTGTTGTATTCACCTACAGGTCCCTACATGTTCTGCTTTCTAAGTTAAAGAATTCCAAATCTCTTCAGCTAACCGAAAAGCTTATTTCCGGTTTCCATTTCGGATTCCGTGGCATGTACTTGGAACGTACCCAGTTCAAGGCTACACCTTGAGCTGGATTTTAGGTTGAACTCTTACCAACGTGTCACGGCTCAAGGAAAAAAGGGCCGAAACTCAGAAAGGCCGCTGTTTGGTTCGTCATCCCTTTCGAACTCAAACCATTTCCAGTTAGCAAAGAAGTTTTCTTCATCCTGGAAATATAAGGACTCAGAGGGAAGATGTTCTATCTTTTTGGTCACTGAGACATCTGACATGTTCTGCTTGTACTTTCTTGCCATCGTTTTCAGCTTCAGCATATACTTTCTGGAAAAAAGTAACGGAATCTTGAGGTCAATCGAATGCCCCGAACATCAAAAAAGATACAACTATAACGCGTAAAGTAAAGGTTTTTTGAGAGCATGGGACAATTGTTTGCACCTCTGCTTCGTCGTTGACATTTCCAATGGACTCAAGGACATATTCTTTCTTGACTTTGGAATATGATGGAATAAAGCAAAATGATTCACTAAATTGGTTGCACTTCTTATATTGTGAAGTAACAGTTGATCGACACAGTTTGACGCTTCATTATGGGTCATCAGGAAACAACCTCTGTGTGATTCTAACACATGAGTATGATTACGTACATCCGACCCTCCGTTTCCCGCCATAGGCAGGAGCCTCTAAGACAATGGGTAATGTTTGTTGTTGTTGCTTCGTCGTTAACTGGTGAGTAATGGAAGACTAGATACATCCTTCAACTAATTAAATTAACACGGAGAAGGAAGAGAAAGGCTGGTTGGGTGGGGGGTGGGGGATGGGGGAAGGACGAGGGGAGAGGGGGGGGGGGGGGGGAGCAAACCGGCTGGATATGTAGTTCCTCCAAAAGTAAAAGGTTACCTCCTTGCTCGATAAAAACAAACCAGGCTCGCTTTCAAGCTCAGCTATACTGCACGGACAAGATTACAGTTAAAACAGTAGTCATAAAACTTGCTTCAGAAATACAAGTCATGTGGGTAGTTAAAATCAAGAAAAAAAAAAGGATGTTTCCGGTGTACTAGGCTCCAGCATTTGCGCAAAGTTCGAGGAGGAGCCAAATCGTTTCATGATCTAATGTACACAACCTTACCTTACACTTTTTATGCAAGACTACATCTAAATCAACAGCAAATATCTGTGATCTTTAGTAAAAGAATTTATTGTTGAATATTACATTTATGTCCCGGGAACTCTAACTAACAAGAGCCCAAACAGGCTAGAGATTCTACTACAAAATGCAGGTAAAACAAGAAGGCTATATATTTGTCACATAAAGATTCCATAAAAAGAGCATTTGGCATGAAACAAGTGAATCAGAAACTCATCTACAAGCGAAGACATTTGAAATACATACCTGAGAGATATCTTGTCAGGAAACATTGACTTGATAACAAGAACTTTAACTTTTTCATCAACTGCCAAAATATCATCCACGGAAGCAATCCGCTCTCGACTGATGTTCGAGATATGCAGTAGCCCACTGAGAAGATAGTGGCATATGAAATTATTAAATTCTACAAGGAAAAGGGGCATAAGCCCAAAAATATATACCTTCTCTTGTCCTCAAACTTTTCAACATATAGGACACTAAAGATTATCACAAAAATCTCGATATACTATAGTCTAATTGAAGAAGATACTACCTCAGTTTGCTTTTCTGTCTACTTAACATGAAGTTTCTTGGCGTCCAGTGAACAAAAGTTATCAAAAGCCCATTACATCACTCCGAAATCGTAAAAATGCAACCAAGTAATATATCAACAGCCCACTAATCAACATGAATTTTATGGGCGTACAGAATAAAAAAGAGACTAAATTTGAAGCTAAATAGACATGCTACCCAGTAAACCCAAAAAGTTACACTTCCACACCAATAAAAAGATCCCATTTTAATAACTCCTAAACTAGCCTCGACTTGCCTCCCACTTATACACCAATGGGAAATCATGTTTTAATGTTCTTTGTGAACTCAGACACTAGCTAATAACCTCTTTGACTGTGGTACAACCATACAATATGACTAAAGGCAATATAAAGAAGGTAAAGAAGTCGAAAGAACGCGAGCTTGAAACAGTTAAGAAAATCAACACGTGGAATTTTCTACTGACCTCCTATTGCTATCACCTATCCTAATCTGCGCACCAAATGGGAAAACTTTCTTCACTGTTCCATCCAGCAGAGTTCCCGGCACAAGATTAAGCATTTCCTACAGAATGAAAGTGGGACGTATAAGAGGATTAGAGGCAAAGAGCAAACTTTAGTAGAGAGAAATACAAAGAAACACATGGAAGACAAATTGGGCAATGATATCAGTGGCAAACTTGCCCAAGCTTCCTTCTCGCTAAGTATCAAATCATTTGTGTCTTCATTTATTCTAGTAATAAGCACATGGAGCCAGCGTCCAACCTAAACACCAGAAGTACACTATGAGGGAGAGCATTCGAATGCCAAAATACAAAAACATAAGTTACTTTAAAACGTCAGAGAAGACAATGGAACAGGGCATAGCTATTAATTATATGGAGTGCCCTCTTTTTGTAGGTCACTTGTACTTCACCAATTCTTAATGCTTGATATCGTCTACATAATTTTACACTTAACGGCCTATTGTCAGCCTTAGCCTGACATGGAAGGTGTAATCAACGTGCCCCACTGTGAGAAGAGATAGTGTAAATTTAAAGAGGATGACAAGAGCCACAAATGCTAAATTCAAGGACCATCTAGGTTAGCTTTCCATAAAGCATGGACTTCAGGAAGATCGACACCAAGATAACCCATGTTGACAAGGCTAGAACCAGATCATGCTGACACATTCAAACTATATTCATCTAGTAAATCATTCGTACTGGTAGTTGGCTGTCTAATTACTTTTTGGCTTCATCAATGTAGTACAGCTTTTTTGGACAAGACCATAAAGATTGATAAATCAGTCTAACATAAACATAGATCGGATGGTGAAGTGGATGTATCAATCTGGGATTAACTGTCTAAGTGTCTCACTGGGATCCTTTTCTGGAACATATTAGTTCCTTTGTTTGAGTACTAATCCCAGGAACTTGTTGAACTTGCATAGAATTCATTATCAACTCCCTGCATTTTACCTCCTCTCAATTAGACTGCAGGTTTGCAATCCCTAAAATTTCTAATGCAGCTTGGAAAATGAGAAGCCTAGAATTCAACAGAGCAAAAAGAGAAGAAAAACTAAAACATGCAAAACAGAAAGCCAATAAACATAAGCATATTGATTTAGTTCAAAAATAAGTAGAAACCAGCTCTCAACTGATTTTTTTGTTACAAAAGATCCTACAGCAAACCAGCTTACATGAACCTAAGAAAATGATAAAGATGTAAAAAAAAAAATTTAAGATACTCTCAATTAACAGATGTTACACTTACGCATTGCGACTAATCTGACCTACAAGCAGAAAAACTTCTCAGAGTGAGTGAGATCATTGTTTGAAGTATGAACAAAGAGGGCGGAAAACATCATGGTATAGAACAGAATTACCAAATGTTTATCCACATGGGCACCTAAAACCAAAAGAAAAGACGAAACCATTTATATTATTTCTTTCCTCCACTACTAATAATTTAAAGGTCCCTATGATCATTTCCATCACAAAATGTAAGGTTTATAATCTATGCTTGATTTTAAATTCGAATTTAAGCGACTTCAAGCTATTGCTTAATGTAAGAAGCTCATACTGCCACGAAAAATCTAAGCGACATATACTACCCTGCACTTCTAAAAAATACATAAACCATAAAAACAAAAACGCCACCAAACAGACATGTCATAAAAATGGAAGACAATACATCTAAGCACATGATTTAGACTCACGTTCTCTTTCAGGTCTGTATAGTTAGTAATTCTGTTCATCAGCTCAATTTTCGGAATGAAGGCCCGTAAACCCTGAAAGCCAGATAATAACTGTTACCAATTCGTGGATCATTCTACCAGTATTCATGTGTACTAAAGACAAAAGAGGCAACCTCTATTCTTGTAAGAAGACCCCTGGTATTCCACTCAGTTATCTTAACCACAATTGGTTCATTCAGTTGCTTGATCTGCATAACAATAGAAAATAAGGTTAGGAGAAACCAAACCTTAAGTACAAGAATGTACTCACTACCACTTCAAACAACGGGTGTCAAAATCAGAGCAACAGATAATTCAGTAATTCACTCTATCAGAGAACATAAAACCTTTGGCCTCTAAACGACATTTGCTCCAGAACTCAAATAAAGCAAAAGTCATAAAGATAATTGACTAGATCTTATAAAAGTGGAATGTTTGTCACCAGTACTAGTGCCAATGATTAATCCCGGCAGAGAAAACATACATAGCGTGCCCCGTAAATGAAACTCTATCACTCATGAGAATGAGGTATCTTCTGCCACTATACACATGACTATCAATCTCAGACAGTAATTTTCCAGCTAAATTCCATGTCTTGCCATGCAAATAAAAAACCGGGCGACTTTTCCCATGTGAAATAACAGGACAATAAAAATAAAGGGTCTTCCTCAATCCAAATTAGAAGCCACTGTCTTTCAGATTTTCTTCCAATAAAATGGTCTACAGAAGAGGAGACAAAAAGTTTGAGTAATCATGATTGGTAGATGTCAAGCGCTAACGTCTTGTATCCTTCCTATTCCATCCCAATTCATCTCGTTTCTAAATAGACAGCTAATACCAAAGAGAGCTGATATTTTATGTGAAAGTCATTTCTCGTTCCATTTCTTTTACTCATGAAATTCAAGAGCCATCACTTTATACGCCTTCTGTTTCCCCGGCAAGTGGCATTCCATTAGAAACTAACCATGGCAAAATACATTCTACAGGGAAAAAGAAATCATGATATGATACGCAATTCATTGGCACTTTATTCAGATAAAGAAAAGGCAAGTAAGAATGATCTTTTTCATACTAAAACTAACAAGAGATTACCAATATTCAGAAAAATTAAAAAATATTTACTAAAAAATTGTGAGGGCCAATGTGATCTCCCTGAAAGATCCTACAAATGATTCCTTATGACTAATGAACTAATTTAGACCATGAAGAGCACTTTGAAAACAATGCTAATAGTAAAATGCTGCAAGTTACAAATACACTGCAAGAACAGGTATAGTTAATGCATCAAACCACCAAATACAAAGCAACGCGTAATTGCCTAAAATGGCAAGGCACACAAAGAAGGAAAAGGACCTGCCTCACACGGTGCCACGCAACACGTTTGATGAGCCTTCTTGTTGACAATAGGGGGCGGCCACTAAGAGTCCTTCCCAAAACCTCAGCAAAAAGGACAGTTCCAGGCTCCACTACAGGCCGTCCAGCAATCGAGTCTGCACTCATAGCTTCATCATTTTTCAAAACCCCCATCTTTCCTTTAGCCATAAATTCTTCACTATCCTTTTCCAAATCGCACAACAAAAAATTCATTTCTTTATCATACAATGGCAGCATTTCCTTTGTTAACATTGTCCCCAGCACATCTGCCCCGACATTCACATCAAGCTTATTTTCATTGCCTGAAACTACCACCCCCACAATAAAATCACCAGGTTTTGGCTCATAATACTCAACACTGAAAGTCATATTCTCTTCTTCATTTCTACTCTCCTCAACATCAGTTTTTCCTTGCAAAGAGTCTCTAGGTTTGAATAACTTGTAGAAGTCCTCCAAGATATCATCTTTATCACTTGAATTCAACTTATCATCCACTATTTCACCAACAGAACCATTATCGTTTATTGGTCTTGGAGATGGCTTATTGAGCAATTCAAGCTCTTCACTTTTTGGCTTTTCAGGCAACTCAAAGTCTTCAATTACTTCATTTCTAACACAGAATCTAAGATGGGTTCGTCCTAATTTCTGGAAATTTGAATTAAAAGCAACGTTCTTGCAATATTTTGAAGAGAAATCGGGTGGTTTAGCAGCTGAATATTTGGGGCTGTACAAAAAAGCTCTGGCTAGAATAACAGAGGAAGGAAAAAATGGAGATTTTAGGCATAAGGATGGATGGAGTGAAGGAAAACACTCACAAGAGTGATGCAGTGGAAGCATTTCTACTTTATTTGTTCCTCATCAACCCCTTCGGCTCTGACTTTTTCAAACAGTTGATACTTTATCAGCAGTCCAGCACCTTATCTTGATTTCTCGTTTACTTTTCACATTCTCGCAGTATATTCAAATGTTTGCTTGCAATGGATAGGAATTAGGTGAAAGAAATCTCGAGTGAATAACGAAAACAAATGTCTTTTGTGGAAAAGAAAAAGATTAGGGAGACATTATTTATTACGGATAGCTTCTGCAATTGAAAATATTTTTCATGAACTATTTATATTTTTTCCAGTATTAGTAACAGTATCAATAATAAATTTTATATTAAGACAATAAATTTAACTACACAATATATGTTTGTACCAGTATATAGTTCATTACTCCATCTGTCTTAAAAATATTGTCACAGCAGATCAAACACCATTAAAATAAACTTGTATATAATGCGAAGGTATTCTAATATTAAGCCAAACTTGAATAAATTTTTAGGCTCATTAACCTAACGAGCCGAACCAAACTGTTTGTTTACATAAATAAACTCTAACTCAAAACTCACTTTTCGTCTCGGTTTGACTTATTTACAGCTTTGTGACAATATTTTTGGAACGGGAGAGAGTACTAACTTTCATTATGTTGAGTGACCAATACTATACGGTTACCTTAGTTTATCATTACTATCTTCGTGGTAGAAACTTAGAATGTCAAAAACAATAGCATGAAGTAATAAGAAAATTGAATTGATTACAGAATTAGTTATTTGTTCATTAGTTAAAATTTCTAGATAAGTTATTGTTGATCATTATCATCATCATCCGTATCCAGCATATACCAATGACAGCAAACGCTATCGCTAGAATCTGGAGAGAGTAATTGGTAGGCAGACAATACCTCTGTTATGCCCCGCACCCTCCGTGGAATAATTAAGAGATAAAGAAGGAATTAAATGAGATTAATGACGGTCAACCGTAATGAATTACAATTAAATAATAGGATTAATGGGAATTAATTGAGGATTTTGATTACTAGAATTAATTAGGATTTAATTTTGAAATAAATATTAGGAAGTTATCCTTTAAGATAAATAAGATAATAGATATAATTTAGAAACTCCAAACTTTTCCCTTTCCATATAAAAAAACTGACATAGCGTCAGTTTCCCTTTTCAGAAAAGAGAACGACGCAGATCCTCTCCTCCTAGGCGGTTTTCATCTCCCCTCAACCCTAGGCGAAGAACTCCGCTAGATCTTCATCCAATCTTCGTCCGTTCTTCAATTCTTCTTCGAGTTATCAAAGGCAAGTAACTTCTTATAAGTTCTTACGTTTTTGCGAAAGAAAAAAGGCCTATTTTGGTATCAATTTGGATCACCATGCAGTAATTTCTTCATGTGAATCTATTTGTGCGATCTATGTGTTTTGGTTTGAGATTTGGCCATTATATGTTGAAATCTTGTTTGATGTTCGTTGTTTACGTGTGATCATGTAAATCCCCATCCCTTGAATCCCACTTGGTTGATAATGGTGGTTGAAGGGAGAGAAGAATGGAAGATTGGGTTTTTGGGTTTATTTGATGAAAGATTCGAGTTTTAGGATTGAATCGTTGACGTGCGTATGAAGGATCTTGTTTGAGGGGATTAAGAATGGATTGAGAGGGAAGATTAGGCTTGGATTGATGGAAAGAAAGTTGGAAAACGATTGGGTTATAGATCTGCAGTTTCTGCAGAAATCGCAGGATGAAGATTCTGAAAAATTATGATGTCGATCGATCGACGTATAGCAGGTGAGAGATCGACGTGCCTCAGATGCACGTCGATCGATCGACATGGAAGGAGTGAGAGATCGACGTGTAGTAAGTGAGGGTATGACGTGAGGGTATGACGTGTAGTAAGTGAGGGTATGACGTGAGGGTATGACGTGTAGTAAGTGAGGGTATGACGTGAGTGTATGACGTGTAGTAAGTGAGGGTATGACGTGAGGGGATGACGTGCCTCAGAAGGACGTAGATCGATCGACGTAGATTGAGTGAGAGTTCGACGTCCCTCAGATGGACGTCGATCGATCGACGTCAGGGTATGACGTACGTCGATCGATCGACGTCAGGGTATGACGTCACTAGTTTTGTGGGAAAGTAAGGGAAGAAAGAGGGAAGCTAGGGGATCCTTTGGGTGATCTTAGGGACTTCTTAGGACCTGATTATGACTAGTCTAAGTCTTGGGAACATGACCTAAGATGGTGAATCAAGTTTGGAGAATTTGAAGGGTATTCGAATCGGAGTTCAACGTGGGATGACTTAGGAGGGTTAAGAAATGAACGTACGAGGTTTTATAGAGTTCAATGAAGGAAAGGTAGGGGTTCTCCCATTGGTTTGTGAATTTTAGAATCAAGGCTAAGTGTTGACGATCTAGCCTGAAGTATAAGCATTGATGTGTAAGTGAGGGGATTCTTGGGTGGTTGTGTGTTATTGAATGTGAATTGAATATGTGAAATGTGAATTGTATCTAGGTGAACGAGAATGTGAATAAGATGAGAAGTCCTGCATCATGGCACTTGCATTTGGCATATTGATTTGAAAAGAGCTGTGCTTCGGCACGGATTTGCGAAGGTGACCTGCAATGTTAATCGGGATGGAAATATAAGCCGAGGTGCATTGCAGGGCACAAAGGTCTGTAACGTAACGGGGATGGAAATATAAGCCGGGGTGCGTTACAGGGTATAAAGTTGTCTGTACGTAAACCGGGATGGAAATATAAGCCGGGGCGCGTTACAGGGTAATAAAGTTATGTGACCGGATATTGTGACATGCATTGCACTGTTTTGAAAAGAAATCGCCCATGCATTTGTGACTGTGTAGTGTAGTGCATATTTTGTCATGCATCACGTGAGTCAGCTGGGATGATTGCTATGTGACTTGAATTATGTTCAATTGTTAATGGGTAAGAATTTCTGTTTTATGTTCTTGTATTGTTATATATAAATTTTTGAAAGTATACAAGACATGTGCCCCACTTCCCTTGAATTATATACTACTCATGTCTTGCCATGTGTTGATCCCGTATGTCTTATAAGCGGGTTACTTGCTAGCGTTTTTCGCTAAGGGTACTACCTTTGTGATTGCAGATGAGCCTAGCTACGACATGATATTCATAGAAGACGATGGCGAGTGGGCTGAATGGGATATATAGAGACATGTTGGGAGCTAGTTGAGACAGTTGTTATTAATTCCAGTTCTTTTATACACTTGATGATTAGTTTGTTATTTCCTTTGAGATTTTATTATCATTTGATGTATGGAATTGATGGGTGGAGATTTATTAGATACATGTTTTCCGCACTTATTTCTCTTACGTCAGTGATGATGTGTATTCGAGAGATGAGACGTCTTGTAGTCTTCTTTGTAAGCTACGACGGGTGCACCGGTTCGGATTCCGCTGTCCGGGTCGGGGCGCTACAGGTGGTATCAGAGCCTAGGCTCAGATCTACCTCGGAGACCTAGGTTATGTCATTTAGAGTCCTAAGTTATGATTTTTACCCTAAGTTGATCTTTAGGTCTAAGTATGCGATCCTATATGTATGTATGATCGGGATGGGTGTGTGCGAGCGCGATAAAAGTTAATCAATAAACGTTGCTTTATTTAGGGCACAGACTCCACCTTTTACAACGCATATGGGCTTTTAGTATTTATTTTTGGAACTGCTGAATGCTAATAAGTGTTGATTTTGCAGAAAAATGCCTCCCAGAAGAGACAACCAAGGAAACGGTGGAAATGGGAACGAGAACCCACCACCACCACCACCACCAGTCTTAGTGCCGCAAGCGTTAATCGATGCTATCACAGTGATAGCGCAAGGGA
>AP025058.1:16015367-16036317 GCA_036186865.1 Eustoma russellianum | reverse complement strand
CCACCACCACCACCACCACCAGTCTTAGTGCCGCAAGCGTTAATCGATGCTATCACAGTGATAGCGCAAGGGGTTGCTCAGCAGCAGCAACAACCACAACAACCTCCTCCTCCACCTCCCCAGCAAGGCATCAGGTACTATATTGGGGAGATGCGCAAGATGCATGCCCCAAACTTTGAAGGGACCACTGACCCAGAGGTGGCTGGGTTCTGGCTTGACGAAGTGGAGAAGTGCTTCAGGCTTGTGCAAGTGCCTGAAGAACTCAAGGTGGATGTAGCCACACCATTGCTGATCGGCAGAGCTAATGCCTGGGTGGAATGGCATGCTGCCAAAGATGACTCCCCTATTCAGTGGAGACAATTCATGCAGGCCTACAAAGATTACTATGTGCCTGAGACTGCCATTTTGGAAAAGATGAGGCAGTTTGACAAGTTTGAGCAAGGAAGGATGTATGTCTCTGATTATGCAGATAGGTTCCATGCCTTGGGCAAATTCACGCCCATGGTATTGGAAAACAATCGGATGAAGATGTTGAAGTCTGAAGAAGGTTTGAACCCTCGCATACGGACGGCAATAGCAGGGTCCAGTTTGAAGACTTTTGAGGAGATGTTAGATGCATGTTACCGTGTGGAGAGTGACATGCGCAGGTCACAGCCTAAGGAGGCTCGTGAAGAGTCGAGCAAGAGGCCAAGGGAAGAGCAAAGTGGTGGTAGACCCGGACGTTGGGTCAAGATTCCTAGAAAGGGGCAAGCGGGACCGAGTTCAGAGGGCACCGCAACAGAATCAGCCTGATCGACAGGCACCTACAGTGTGCCCACACTGCCATAAAAGACACGTGGGTGAATGTTGAAAAATAACCGAGCGTGTTTCAAATGTGGAAAGGGCGGGCCATAGGATCAAGGACTGCCCTGAATGGAACCCTAAGCCTCAGGCAAGCAGCAGGGCCAGCTCAGCAACAGAGAGGCAGGCCCAATGCGAGAGTCCACACAATGACGGACGCCGAAGTTGAGGAGGACGCCAACGTGGTGACAGGTACGAACTTAAGGTTAAATAATAGTTACTTAAGTTGAATTTTTAGTCTTCCAAGTTGATGATTAAATGCGTGTTATGAAACCTTCATATGCTACACTTTCGTGCTTAGGTGTGATCCTAGTTTAATAAAGTACCTGCAAACGCATTGTTTGATGGCGGAGCTAGTCACTCCTTCATCTCTAAGCGATTCGCCAAAGGACTCGACTGTTTACCCGAATGGGGCTTGAGAACCCATTTAGAGTGCAAGCAGCCGGCGAACAAGTGCTGGTATCCCCATCACCAGTACAAAGATTGTGAGTTGGAATTGGATGGAAAATTGTTTCCAGTGACACTAGTTCCAATTCCGATGAGAGGATTTCGACGTGATATTGGGCATGGATTGGCTGACCAAGAATCATGCCAATATTGACTGCAAGCTTAAAAGAGTGACCGTTAAGGACCCTAAGATGAATGAAATAAGGTGCAAGGAAACGTCAAGTTAACAAAAGCCCCAAAGAAGTTATACTTGACGGCGATTAAGGCTTTTAAAGCCTTACAGAAAGGAGCAGAGGGATTTATGGTGTATGCATTAGATGCGAAGCAGGAGGTTCCCTCTATAGATCAAATACCGGTGATCAATGAGTTCAAGGACGTATTCCCGGATGATTTGCCAGGAGTTCCGCCATCGAGGGAAGTAGAAGTTCAAATCAATTTGGTCCCTGGAGCCGAGCCTATATCTAAGGCACCCTATAGAATGGCTCCAGCCGAACTTAAGGAGCTTAAGGGACAACTTCAAGAGTTGTTAGACAAGAAATTGATTCGCCCCAGTGTATCACCTTGGGGAGCTCCAGTTCTATTTGTAAAGAGAAGGATGGCAGCATGAGGTTGTGTATTGATTACAGAGAGCTGAATAAGATTACCATCAAGAACAAATACCCCTTGCCAAGAATTGAGGATTTGTTTGATCAGTTAAAGGGAGCTCGCTGGTTTTCAAAGATTGATCTTCGTCAAAGGTATCATCAGCTGCTTGTGAAAGCCGGAGACGTACCTAAAACGGCTTTTCGGACTCGATACGGGCATTACAAATTTTTAGTGATGCCTTTTGGATTAACTAATGCCCCAGCAGCTTTCATAAATTTGATGAACACTGTATTCCGAGAACAGTTGGACCAATTTGTAGTAGTGTTCATCGACGACATTTTGGTATATTCTTCCGACGAGCAAGCACACGCTGAACATTTAAGAGTGGTGTTGCAAATTCTGAGGCAACAGCAGCTTTATGCTAAATTCAGCAAGTGTGAATTTTGGCTAAGAAGTGTAGCCTTTCTCGGTCACGTGATTTCAGAAGATGGGATATCGGTGGATCCTAAGAAGATAGAAGCCATCACGGAATGGCCAAGACCTACAAACGTGACTGAAGTAAGAAGCTTCCTAGGCTTGGCAGGCTACTATAGGAAGTTTGTTGAGGGTTTCTCAACGATAGCAGTACCATTGAGTCGACTTACGCAGAAGAAGACTAAGTTCGAATGGACTGCTGAATGCGAGCAGAGCTTTACTGAGCTCAAGAAGAGATTGACCACAGCCCCGGTGTTGGCACAACCCTCCAGCACCGACGGTTTTGTGATCTATAGTGACGCGTCCAAGAAAGGACTATGTATGTACATCATTACAATTAATGCATTGTATATACTTATGCTAGTCTTGAATTAACTTTTTGTTTATAGGTTGTGTCCTGATGCAAAATGAACGAGTTTTTCGTACGCGTCAAGACAATTGAAACCATATGAGCAGAATTACCCGACGCATGACTTGGAGCTCGCAACTGTGGTATTTGCTCTTAAGATCTGGAGGCACTATTTATATGGAGAGAAATGTGATGTGTTCACCGATCACAAGAGCTTAAAGTACTTATTCTCGCAGAAGGAGTTAAATATGCGACAGAGAAGGTGGTTGGAGCTACTTAAGGATTATATCTAACCATCAACTATCATCCGGTAAGGCCAACAGAGTGGCAGACGCATTGAGCAGGAAGTCTAGCCACGCAAGACAGTCTCCATTGGAAAGGAAGATTGAGGAGTTTTGATCTCGAAGTGGTGGACTCAGTGGCGAATGTTTTAACGGCTTTATACCATCAGTCCAGACTTGGTGGACAGGATCAAAGGGGCACAGTATGGAGACGGCAGCGCTAAGAGAAATCCGTGATAAACTAGCTGCTGCGACCAGTAAAAGACTTCCAGTTGCGAGGAGATAGAAGTTATGGTTCCAAAATAGGTTGTGCGTACCTAACAAATGATGAGCTTCGTAAGGTGTTGCTAAACGAAGCTCATAACTCAAGGTTATCTATCCATCCCGGCAGCACAAAGATGTACAAGGGACCTCAAAAGAAACTATTGGTGGATAGGGATGAAAAGATCTATAAGCAGAGTTTGTTGAAAGGTGTTTGTTTGGTTTGTCAACAAGTCAAAGCTAAACATCAACGACCTGGTGGTTTGATGAAGCCACTAAGATTCCAGAATGGAAATGGGAGCACGTGACTATGGACTCGTGATGGGACATACCCAAGACCAGAAATGGAAAATGAGATGATCTGGGTGATTGTAGACCGTTTGACAAAGACAATCCCATTTCATAGCCATGTCACATGGTACTTCGTATGAGAAGCTATCCAATATCTATGTGGACAACATTGTGAGGCTTGGCACGAGTTCCAGTCAGCATTGTGTCGGACCGTGATCCCAAGTTCACTTCTAAGTTTGGAGGGGCATTCCAGAAAGCTATGGGTACGGAGTTAAGAATGAGTACCAGCATACCACCCCTCAAAACGGATGGACAATCCGAGAGAACATCCAAACTTGGAGGATATGTTGAGAGCATGCGCCTTGGACTTCAAAGGAAACTGGGATAGCATGCTGAAGTTGATGGAGATTTCATACAATAATAGCTATCACAGTGCAATTGGTATGGCACCATTTGAAGCTTTATATGGACGTAAGTGCAGGTCCCCCTGTTTGTTGGGACGAAGTTGGGGAAAGGACAATCACTGCACCCGCGAGTTGGTTGAACAAATAGTTGAAAAGGTCAAAGTGATAAGAGAGAAAACTGAAGCTGGCTCAAGATCGTAATAAAGTTGGGCCGATTCTAAAGACGACCTTTGAAGTATGAGGAAGGTGAAAGGTCTATCTACGAGTGTCACCCACCAAGGGAGTTGCTAGATTCGGAATGAAGGGCAAGTTAAGACCCTAGATATATTGGCCCTTACGAAGTGCTAGGCAAAGTTGGTGAAAGAGCTACAGGCTAGGCCTTACCTCCGAGCTTATCCCAAGTCCATAACGTATTTCATGTATCTCAACTAAGAAAATACGTATCGGACTCGAGTCATATCCTGGAAGCTCAACCGTTGGATGTTAAGGAGGATAGCACTTACGAAGAGCATCCATATAAGGATTGTGGATAGAAAGATCAAGTCCCTACGCCGACGCGTGATTCCGTATGTCAAAGTTCAATGGAGTAACCATACGGAGCGTGAAGCCACGTGGGAGCTTGAGGAGCAAATGAAGGAGCTATATCCACACCTTTTCCAATAAGGTACGTCAGTTTCGAGGACGAAACTTTTTGTAAGGGGGTGGAATATTATGCCCCGCACCCTCCGTAGAATTTAAAGATAAAGAAGGAATTAAATGAGATTAATGACGGTCAACCGTAATGAATTACAAATTAAATAATAGGATTAATGGGAATTAATTGAGGATTTTGATTACTAGAATTAATTAGGATTTAATTTTGAAATAAATATTAGGAAGTTATCCTTTAAGATAAATAAGATAATAGATATAATTTAGAAACTCCAAACTTTTCCCTTTCCATATAAAAAAAACTGACATAGCGTCAGTTTCCCCTTTTTCAGAAAAAGAACGACGCAAATCCTCTCCTCCTAGGCGGTTTTCATCTCCCCTCAACCCTAGGCGAAGAACTCCGCTAGATCTTCATCCAATCTTCGTCCGTTCTTCAATTCTCTTCGGTTATCAAAGGCAAGTAACTTTCTTATAAGTTCTTACGTTTTTGCGAAGAAAAAGGGCCTATTTTGGTATCAATTTGGATCACCATTCAGTAATTTCTTCATGTGAATCTATTTGTGCGATCTTTGTGTTTTGGTTTGAGATTTGGCCATTATATGTCGAAATCTGTTTGATGTTCGTTGTTTACGTGTGATCATGTGAATCCCCATCCCTTGAATCCCACTTGGGTGATAATTGTGGTGAAGGGAGGGAAGAATGGAAGATTGGGGTTTTGGGTTTATTTGATGAAAGATTCGAGTTTTAGGATGAATCGTTGACGTGCGTATGAAGGATCTTGTTTGAGGGATAAGAATGGATTGAGAGGAAGATTAGGCTTGGATTGATGGAAAGAAAGTTGGAAAACGATTGGGTTATAGATTCTGCAGTTTCTGCAGAATCGCAGGATGAAGATTCTTGAAAAATTATGACGTCGATCGATCGACGTATAGCAGGTGAGAGATCGACGTGCCTCAGATGCACGTCGATCGATCGACATGGAAGGAGTGAGAGATCGACGTGTAGTAAGTGAGGGTATGACGTGAGGGTATGACGTGTAGTAAGTGAGGGTATGACGTGAGGGTATGACGTGTAGTAAGTGAGGGTATGACGTGAGTGTATGACGTGTAGTAGTGAGGGTATGACGTGAGGGGATGACGTGCCTCAGAAGGACGTAGATCGATCGACGTAGATTGAGTGAGAGTTCGACGTCCCTCAGATGGACGTCGATCGATCGACGTCAGGGTATGACGTACGTCGATCGATCGACGTCAGGGTATGACGTCAACTAGTTTTGTGGGAAAGTAAGGGAAGAAAGAGGGAAGCTAGGGGATCCTTTGGGTGATCTTAGGGACTTCTTAGGACCTGATTATGACTAGTCTAAGTCTTGGGAACATGACCTAAGATGGTGAATCAAGTTTGGAGAATTTGAAGGGTATTCGAATCGGAGTTCAACGTGGATGACTTAGGAGGGTTAAGAAATGAATGTACGAGGTTTTATAGAGTTCAATGAAGGAAGGTAGGGGTTTCTCCCATTGGTTTGTGAATTTTAGAATCAAGGCTAAGTGTTGACGACCTAGCCTGAAGTATAAGCATTGATGTGTAAGTGAGGGATTCTTGGGTGGTTGTGTGTTATTGAATGTGAATTGAATATGTGAATGTGAATTGTATCTAGGTGAACGAGAATGTGAATAAGATGAGAAGTCCTGCATCATGGCACTTGCATTTGCATATTGATTTGAAAAGAGCTGTGCTTCGGCACGGATTTGCAAAGGTGACCTGCAATGTTAATCGGGATGGAAATATAAAGCCGAGGTGCATTGCAGGGCACAAAGGTCTGTAACGTTAATGGGATGGAAATATAAGCCGGGGTGCGTTACAGGGTATAAAGTTGTCTGTAATGCTAATCGGGATGGAAATATAAGCCGAGGTGCAATTAGCAGGATATAAAGGTTGTCTGTAACGTTAAGCGGGAATGGAAATATAAGCCGGGGCGTGTTACAGGGTATAAAGTTATGTGACCGGACATTGTGACGTGCATTGCACTGTTTTGAAAAGAAATCGCCCATAGCATTTGTGACTGTGTAGTGTAGTGCATATTTTGTCATGCATCACGTGAGTCCAGCTGGGATGATTGCTATGTGACTTGAATGATGTTCAATTGTTAATGGGTAAGAATTTCTGTTTTATGTTCTTGTATGTTATATATAAATTTTTGAAAGTATACAAGACATGTGCCCCATTTCCCTTGAATTATATACTACTCATGTCTTGCCATGTGTTGATCCCGTATGTCTTATAAGCGGGTTACTTGCTAGCATTTTTTGCTAAGGGTAACTACCTTTGTGATTGCAGATGAGCCTAGCTACGACATGATTTCATAGAAGACGATGGCGAGTGGGCTGAATGGGAATATATAGAGACATGTTGGGAGCTAGTTGAGACAGTTGTTATTAATTCCAGTTCTTTTATTATACACTTGATGATTAGTTTGTTATTTCCGTTTGAGATTTATTATCATTTGATGTATGGAATTGAGGTGGAGATTTATATATACATGTTTCCGCACTTATTTCTCTTACGTCAGTGATGATGTATATTCGAGAGATGAGAGACGTCTTGTAGTCTTCTTTGTAAGCTACGACGGGTGCATCGGTTCGGATTCTGCTGTCCGTGGTCGGGGCGCTACAACCTCTGTCCCAAGGGATAGAGAGTCTGCTTCCAGTGGAGACCCCCTTCTCTATATGTACCTGCATGAATGATATAATAAGAAGAGATATAATGTGCTAGTGTGTTAGTAGGGGGAATTCAGGGAATAGAAAGAATAGGCTTTTGATATTAAAATAAACATAACGTGTATATGTACATGTAATGCAAACCACATTAAAACATAAACAAAACAAGTGCAAAGTAACCTAAAGCGTAGATAGTGTCTACGTCTATCTATGGCCCTAAATACACTCTAAGGTGTTCCTATATACGACCTATACCTCGTTAACCTTAATCTTATGCCTCCATGAATTCCTATCCTGGACCATGTCCTCAGAGAGGTGCAAATCTAGTAGGTCGTGCCTAATCTGCTCATCCAAGTCAGTTTGGGTTTGCTTTACTTCTGTTCCCCTCTACAATGAGGCTTTCAATTGCTCTGACCGACAACGTTGTCTGTCTCCGCTTGACATGCCCAAACCATCTCATTCTTCTCTCCCTTATCTTATCTGCTATACTAGCCAAGCCTAACCTTTTCGAAACACCTCGTTTCTGATCCGGTCTAGCCTTGTATGCCCGCACATCCACCTCAACATCCTCATCTCTGCCACTTCCATCTTCTGCAACTGTGCTTTCTTGATGGCCCAGCAGTCTGTCCCCATATAGGCATTGCCGGTCGTACTGCCACCCTATAAAATTTTCTTTTTCATTTATTTTGGAAATTCTTGTCACACAACACCCCTGAGGCCGCAATCCATCTACACCAGCCTGCTTGAACTCGATGTGCTACATCACTATCTATGTCACCATTCTGCTGCACAAATAATCCTAGGTACTTGAACTTACTTACCTGTGGTATGACTTGACTATCGATGGTGAGCTGGCTATTCTCCCTGTCGGCTACGCCGCTGAAGTCGCAGTGCAGATACTCGGTCTTAAAACGGCTAATCCTTAATCCTTTTTTCTCTAAAACACTTCTCCACTGCTCTAGTCTCATACTCGGGATATGTCTACTCTCTGCGATTAATACAATATCGTCAGCAAAAAGCATACACCACAGAACTGCCTCCTGTATCGGCTTTGACAACTCATCAAGAAAGATAAGTTATTTGTCATATGAGTCATTATTATGAGTTTGGAGTCAAATTTTAGATAATGAAAAGTTTTTTTTAGGGTTAAACACAAGATATAATACTTGAAATCATGGAGTCTTCTTAGTGTTAACCCTAGCAGTTCTTTGTTTGGTTTCCACACCAAATAGGATTTAAAGATTATTCTTATAAACTAATCCAATATGAGCATTCAGCAGGAATTTAGGGCGGTAAACGAGTCGAACGTCACGTTGTTCAAGCTCGGTTCATTTAACTTAGCGAACTAACCGAGCTTGCTCGTTTATATAAACGAACATATTTAATTGTTCAAGCTCGGTTCGTTTAACTCACGAACAACATTAACGAGCCGAACACCTTAAACGAACGGTGTCACTTACCGAGTTCGAACAGAAAAAAGTGTTCAAACTCGGTTCATTAACCTTTTAGCCAAGCCGAGCTCGAACAAAACTTGAGCCGAACATACCGAACGGCTCATTTATATATAGGCTTAAGCAGAATCAATTGAGTGGAAGCTACCAACTTCTCTAATAGTGTCTGATTTCTATTTTTGTGCACTAGACATAGGGGTGTACATGGTCCGGTTCGGCCGGTTTTTGAGAATCTTACGGACCAAACCGTTTGTTACGGTTTGGAAAATAGAAAACCGAAGACCGGACCAAACCAGTCAACAAACCGTTTGACCGGTCCGGTCTAGTCCGGTTTGGTTTCGGTTTTTTCCGGTTTTATTCACCTGAAGCATTGATAACGTTGATTAAAAAAGTCAAAATTCATAATCAAAATTGAGGACAAGTTTTCTTCCTGATAGGATTTTTTTCAAACTAAAAATGAAACTATACTCCCTTAGTAGAATACTACTATACCTTAATTTATCATAGAATATTATTATACCTTAATTTATAATGTCTTGGCAAGAAACTCATACAATAATAAATTACACAAAGTACCTGACCCTCAACAAAAGGATGGATCAAGGTGATAGAGTAGTTTAATCGAAAAATCATCCAAGTATCCTTAATACTCAATCATGTAATCACATTATTTGCATACATAATAATCATCCAAGTAACAAAATTTCAATTCTTTCATACTTTTACGGGATGATAAACAATGTATGGAAATAATTATACACTAAGAATTACTAAAAATCAAAGAAGTAATTAAACGAAGATAAAAATCAATGGAAAAAACTAATATTTTCTTAGTTATAACCAGACAAATCCACTAGGTACCAACCTTTATTCACCAAAAAATGATTAATCAACTGAGTTTTTCCTTCCCAAGTCATAAACATCCAATAAAAAACAAACTCACAAACAATATAAACAAATAACTAAATTACTACAATAATGTATAAAATATAATTATATATTATATATATATATATATATATATATATATAATATATAACCGGTATGGTCCGGTTTATACGGTTTGAAATTCTTAAAACCGGAAACCGGACCAAATGAAACAGTCCGGTTTTTATCATTTATTAAACCGACCATAAAACCGTGGTCCGGTTTTTTACTGGTTTGGTGGCCGGTTTGGTACGGTTCGGCCGGTTTTTAAAAAACATGTACACCCCTAACTAGACACATCTAAAGACATAATAAATATGATGTTTGAAATCTTCCATGTATCACAACTCTTCTAAATTATGAAAAACTTGTCCTACCATAAAAGAGGCGTCTGAATAATTCGAAATATCAATGCTACTGTTAATACGTAACATCGAGCAGGCAAGACAGACACCACCCTCTTTTTTTGGGAAGAATGTAAATATCATAGACCTAGATAACACACGATCAAATCGATCATGGTGAATGTCAATGCATCTAGAGGATGCTATTCATACAAAGATCAAAATCATAAAGATGTACACAACATAAACGCTATTATAGCCTACATACAATACATCGAGTTAGATGTACAAGGTAGAACCAAAAACATGAGAGGATACTTTGAAAATACCTATGACTCAATTTGTGACATACCAATAATTGGTAGCTAGTTAGCGAACACGTATATGTCCAAGTTATGCGAATTGCAAGGAATCTTCAAGTAGCATTGGACTCTTGCTGAAAGAATCAATACGTAATTTAGCACGAAATCATTATGCATTTGAATCTGATACAGACTATGTTATCCATAATACAAAAGCATAATGATAATATAATGTAACAATAAGACGGAGAAGGCATGTCCTTGGTACTTAGTGGGTTGAGAGAAGAGAGAAGACATATAACAGACACCACCCTCTTTGCCTTGCCTATGGGAAGCATCGTGAATGGATTAAAAGCTATAACTTTTAGCTATAATTTATTTTACTACATTTAAGAAGACAATACGCGTGTATCCATCTTATAGGACAGAAAAATTTTGGACAGAAAAATGTTGCTTAAAACCGAAATTGCATTGAGGAGAAACGCTTACAAAAATTGTTCATGAAGACATTTTACAACTTTATATTTACCTTTTAGGATGTATTTGCAATTATGTCAAAAATTCATACCAACCAATATGACAGATTTTGGATTTCAGAAAATTGGCATGTCTAAAAGACCTAAATTCGTTCAACTGATCTGGCCTTTTGTTAAACCACTTTCCATGAGATGTAAGGTGTTCAGGTCTAGGAGAGATCTTCTCTTAGATTTTTTTTTTCCAAAGTCTTTTTAAATCCAAAAATAAATTAAACATGTTAGATTCCGTGATAATCACTCTAGAGACAAGGTGAACATGGTGTTGATGAATTTTGAGATTTTCTTAGTTTAACTCATTCCAACTCAAATGACTTCTTAAATAAGAAGAAGGTGATAAGATATAATTAAATTTATGGCACACACTATAGAGTGGTTTGAATCTCATATATTATACTCCACTACCATTTTGTTTCCAAATTGGATTGTCAAGAGCTAATTTCTTATTACCTTCAACAAGTAACAAAAACAATAACATCAATACTTATGCTAACAATTAATAGCAGACAACAACTACAGCAGCAACAATTTATTGCACAAACAATTTATGCCGCATCAACTATAACAATAACAGCTATTGTATATAATACTTTGTACAACATCAACAACAACAGCTACAAGCAAGAACCACTTCTTGTTTTTCACAACTTCAACAAAGTTCTAACCGATGAACGTTCGCCAAATGGTTTATGGGAAAGAAATGAAATTACAATTTCAAATAAGACTAAAAACAACAACAATAACATTAGTTTATGTCTACCAGAGTATGGAAAGTCGTATGTACGCAACCATGTTCATACGTGGTTTGTTTTCCGATGACCCATAATGAAAAATTACGTCAAGCTGTATCGTCAATTGCTACTTCACAATATAAGAAGCGCGGCCAATTGGTGAGTCATTTTGCTTTATTCCATTATATTCCAAAGTCAAGGAAGAGTGTGTCCTTGACTCTATGGAAATGGAAAGACTAGCCCACAAGCAATAGATCAAATATGTTTAGTTTCTCTTGTGTTAGACTTCTATTATAAATACAACAACGAAAATATGCATCAAGAGCTTAATGAGCTTTAAGAACTTCTACACTTTGAAGAGCTTTTTACAACAACAGATGGAAACTTGAAGAGGATGAAAGTGTGTGAATGCATCATCTGAACTTTTTCAATATATAGAGGGTGTGAGATACATTTTTGCAGCCTCCATGAAGTCTTCAACTCCATCAATTGTCTTGAAGATGACCAAATCGTGTTCAGCCACCCCTGCAGTTGATTTTGATGTTCCATAACCATCTTGGAATATCTTAGGCATGTTTACAATAGTCAAGAAAGCATTATAGACGTTGGGAGGAAAGTCTACAATCAATTTTGGGAAGATTAGAAGAGAAAACACTTAAAATCTTTCTTGGATTTGTTTGTAATGCTATAAAATTTTGTATTCTAGGCAATATTGATTGATATATGTGAAGGTATGATGTACATTGATCGATCTATGTAAGAGTATAATATACATCGATCGATCTATTCGAGTGTATGATGTACGTCGATCGATCTATGCGAGGAGTACGAAGTTAGACAGTATGTGTTCAATTTAATTCAAGATTATATTGATCGATATATGTGATGGTATGATATACATCGATCGATCTATGTGAGAATATGATGTACATCCAATCAATCTATTATACAGTATGATGTTAGATGAGTATGGTTTTGGTTTGAATTCACAATGATATCGATCGATATATGTGAGAGTATGATGTATACATTGATATATGTTAGATATTTATGTCACGTTGTTTAAGAGAGGACCCTCGTGTACGTAAAACAAACCAGAAAATCACATGTCCGTTTCAGTGAGTTACTCCTTCGAAACTTTCAACTTATCCCAGAATATTACCGCTAACAAGATGTTCGAGAAAAAAATAAAAATAAAAAAATATGGGCCAAATCATTTCTGTTTTTTCCTTTTTTAAAAAATTTTAAGAGGAATATTTTGGTTTACATAGCAACTTAGGTAGCTTTTCCGTCATTCCTAAAAAGAGGGCTTAAACAAAATCATTGTGATCACATCACAATCAACAAATAACGAGCGCGATCAAACACAAGCTCAACAGTTATCGAATAAGAACGAAGAGAAACAACTACTGCAACAAACAATTAACAGGACTTGAATAATCGCTTTGGCGCCATAATGCGCGAAGGAAGAAATTTGGTCGAACAGTTTGGAGAGAAATTGGGAATGAGAAAAAGGAGCAGTTATTCCATTGAACTTACTTTTCCAACTACGTTTACAAGGCTTTATATACAGTTTTATACTAACTAACTACCCAGCCACACCACCACATAACCGTTCTCAATCAATACAAGCTATACTAGACTTAGACGCAGCTCTGCTGCTGAGCTGGCGCTTGATCTGCTTCATTTCACGTGCAACATGTGTTTCTTCTTTGATCCAGCATTCACTCAATCCACCAATCACATGTTTAGCTTGTTATTGATCCATATGTAGGCTTGTCAACCAATACCATGCTTTGCAATCGCCACATCATCATCACTGTTGTGCTTCCCTTAGCTTGAACAACCAATGCCAGCTGCTCCGCTCTTTGGTAAGTTTCAACACCCCCCTCAAACCTGATCTCTCAAACACATCACACAGTCCCATAACTGAGGTCAGGTTTGCCATTCTGTTGTAAATCAAGGCTTTTGTAATAAGTCTGCCAGCTGCAACCGTGTGCCTATTGGCATGGGGCTTAACTATTCCAGCTAGAAATTTATCTCTCACCACATGACAATCAATTTCTATATGTTTAGTTGCTTTCATGGAAGACTGAATTTTCCACTATGTAAATGGTACTTTTGTTATCACAAAAGGAGCTCCACTGGTTCCTTTGCTCAATGTTCAAATCCTTCATCAGATAAAGCAACCATTGCACTTCACAAGTGGCCATGGCAAGTGCCCAGTACTCCGCCTCCGAGGCTTAGCTTTCCAAGAAATCATAGCATTTTCCATGAATACACAATAGCCTGTTTATGGACCTTCTAGTTTCAGAGCATCCTCCCCAGTCTGAGTCACTGAATCTTCATACTCAAATGATTAATATTATCTTCTTTTTTTTCCAATAAAAACTTCCAAAAGGGAGATTTTTTCACATTCTTTCGTGACGAATTTGCTCTAATATTATATTATCAATTAATTACTCATGTTCTAGCATAACAAATGATCTATCTATCATTTTTCGACCAGGTTACTGAAACGTTCTTGCAAATGACAAATTTCTTCGGCCTTTTTGGCTCTATCTTTGCCTGTATTTTTATCATTTCTATTTTCAATGGAGTCAAATACATACTCTTTCTTGACTTTGAAATATGATGGAATAAAACAAAATGACTCACTAAATTAGCTGCACTTGTAATATTGTGAAATAGTAGTTGATCGACACAGTTTGACGCAATTTTTCATTATGGGTCTTATGGGTCATCGGGAAACAAACTTTTCATGTTTCTAAAGCATGAGTATGGTTGCATACATCCGACCCTTTCATACTCCATCATAGACGGGAGCCTCTAAGACAATGGGTAATGTTGTTGTCGTTGTCGTCTTGCATGTATTTTTATCTTTATTTTCCTTTTTTATTTAAGACACTGTCAAAATAGAGAGTTGCCATTACGAAAGCGATGGATTTGAGCCTAAGACCCTCCAATCTTGGATGTAAAGGATTTAGTAGTTAAGTCAAACATCATTTGTGGTGCCGTGTTGAGAAAGCTTCAACTGCAATAAATTCAAGGAATAGCGAAAAATTTTCGAAAAAGCATACTTGGGTGCATATATTATTGTGAATTATTATGGGTGTTAGTGGGGATAGTGGATACCATATATTTACACCCCACTAAGGATAGTGGATGTCCAAATATTTACCCACTAAAGGTAGTGGAGTAGTGGGCATTAACCTTAGGAAGAGGTTACACTTGTTATACCCTATAAATAGGGCATCTTCTTGTATGAATTTATATACCTTTGAAGAATATAGAGATTATACAATCTACTTCTTGGTGTTGTTGTTTTCTTTATATTATTGTTCGGGTTTATAACACGTTATCAGCACGACGCTTTACTAAGATCCATCGTGGTAAGCTTTCTTACATATTGGTATACCAGGAAGCAAAACTTGATTTAGTTTAGCGTTTATGGAACTGAATTCAAAATGAAGCACAATATATATTTGTCTTATGTCACCGAAATAAATCACCTAAAGGAACTCTGAGTATTGCAGTGTACATTATTGTTTACTGTTGACACATTGTATTTTGTAACGTACCTTACAGAATGCGTTTTTATGTTTTGTTACATATGTAGATGGTATGTTGATTATGCAATTCGATACATATTATTTATTATATTCAGTTATATTTGGTCCTAGCAATATTACGTCTGATAAGCATCATACACATGAGCATTTATTGGTTACTAGTATATTATGTATTTGTATGAATGTGGGTTTACATCGATTTTTATGTAGACATATCTGAGGGTATGTTTGTTCTTCAGTAATTGATTGTTTATGGTTGTGGCTTCTGTTCTATAGCAGAGTGTTAGGACTCCTTCACATTATTTGGTAGATAAATGATGCCACTATATTAGTGTTTGATATTGAAATTTGTGATAAAATGATATAGTAATTAATTTTATAGTTTAAATCTGAGATTCTCTCGTTTATAATTGTTATTTTATTATATCACCAGTTTTTTGCTCTAACATGCTCCAAATGCATGAAAGTTTCGAACAGGAAATGTTTTAGTTTTTTTTAAGATAAAAAAAAGAATTGTTTTTGTTTTTGTTTTTGGTTTTGGTTTTAACTGATTACGGCAGAAGAAGAGGCCTTGTGTGGCTTCAAAGCAGAAAATAAATTTCAATTAAGAAACGGCAGGTTGCATGTCTGAAAAACAAACTAGAAAGACAGAAGCAATTTATCTCAGGGTATGTTAGAATTTACATTACCAAGCTGCATAAATGTTTACAAGGCTCCTTACCACAAGATGATCTTTATTTGGAAGAACAATTACCTTCAGGTCATAAAATAATTTTCTAGTCATCTGTTATTCTCACGTAACTATTTTATATTATGTATATGCAAGGAGAATAATTATGCCTGAAGCATATAAATCAAACATGTAGTTTTGAGTGAATATATCATCTTCTGATATATTTTTTCAGACCAATGGCGAACATCACCAAATTGGAATTTGCTGCCCTTGATATTTCCGGCAGAAAATTACATGTCATGTGTTCTTGATGCTGAAGATCTATTTGATGGCATGAACCTCGGCATACTATTAAGGATGATGTTGTGGCTAGTGAGCAAGATAAGGCTAAAGCCATGATTTCATTCGCCATCATCTCCACGACGGGCTGAAATCCTAATACCTTGGGGTGAAAGAGCCTCGGGAATTGTGGAAAAATCTGGAGGAGAGATACGATTATTATAAAAGTGTTATCCTCCCAAGGCGCTATATGACTGGTTTGCACCTGAGGGTTGCAAGATTATAAAACATGTCAATGAATATTAATTCAGCTATGTTTTCTATTGTCTCTCATTGAGGTTGTATGGTGATAAAGTACTGATGCTAGACATGTTAGAAAAAAACATTCACTACTTTTCATGCATCGAATATACTCCTGCAGCAGCAATACAGGGGAACGAAATTTTGAAAAATATTCCAGCTCATTTCATGTCTTTTAGTTGATGAGCAAAATAATGAACTATTGAGTGAAAGAACCACCACATTCTCACGCCGACCGGGTCAAAACCATTCCGCTGAAGCGAATGCAACTTTTAATGGTTCGTGGTAAGAGGTCGTGGTCGTAGTCGTGGTCGTGGCCGTGGTCGCGCGGTAGAGGTCAGTGGCCGTGGTAGAGAAGCTTTGCACCATACCGACCAGGAAGTGGGAACTATAAATGAAAAGCTGCAATGAAAAGGCTAAAAGCTGCACCAAGCTGGCAAAGATGGTGCAAAGGCTAAGCAACACGATGAGACATGTTATTGATTGGCGGATCTCACGGGCATTGGTCTTGTACTTGCCAAGGACACCCAAACATTTGGTTGATCTTTATCAGGCATCCGCAGAAGGATAAAGGCTAGAGCCGAAAACAAAGTGATTTTGTCTAGACTTTGGAAACATAGCAGTATAATGATGACACAATCCCAAATCATTTTGATGATTTGATCTTGAAGATTACCTTATGGGCTCTAGTATGGATGGCAATGGAATTCAGTTTGTGGATGATGTTACAAATAACAATAGCCGGGCATAATTATGTAGGTGTCTAGTTATTTTTCACGATTAGTCATGTTTTCTTTGGATAAGTAGTCATTTAGTTTATGATATCTTAGCATGTAACTTTGTTTCAATTTAAACTTATTTGTTTGCATAAATAAAATTTCGTTGTCGTTTATATTATAACTTCTATTTGTGTGTTGATTCTTTGAATTAAATTTAATTATGAAAATTATATGTTATGCTAGACAATATTCAGATGAATGGTGGGGACATCTGTCTGGTTGACATGGAACGACACACACAATTCTTCGTGATCGAAAATATTTTCGACATTGCAATTGACAAAAGCAAATGTTAGTACAATTTCGGCACTACATCATTGATTGAGGGCTCTGGAAGAGCAACTATTATACTACCGGGTGGTACACATATATTGATCAATATGACCATTATTTTCTTCATACCAAGTCGAACGAAACTTGTTGAGTTTCAAAGACATACGTCTTAATGGTTTTCATATTGAAACTATGAATAAAGGGAATATGGAATGTTTTATGTATTACATACGACGAATCAGGCCAGAAGCTTGTAAAAGAAACAATTCCCAATTTTCTATCTGGATGTATTATGCGACTATACATCCAGTAGAATCTAATTATTGTGATGAACCAGAAGTTCAATAATCCAACATTATTCATGTTATGGCATGATCGACTTGGCCATACCGGGATCAGTAATGATGCGTAGAATTGTACAAAACTCACATGGACATCCTTTAAAGAACCAGAAGATTCTTTTTACCCTCGTGATGGTGTGTGGTCACGAGGGAATTAATCAAGAGGCCATCTCCGATAAAGGTTCATGCTGAATCTCCTATATTTTTACAAAGAATACAAGAAGATATTTGTGGACCCTATTGATCCCCCTTGTGGACCATTTCGATATTTTATGGTCTTTTTGGATGCCTCTTCACGATGGTCTCATGTGAGTTTGCTTTCGACAAGAACAGTAGCATTTTCCAAGCTTCTTGCTCAGATTATACGCTTAAGAGCACAATTTCCAGATTATCCGATTAAGTCTATTCGTCTTGATAATGCCGGTGAATTTACTTCTCAAGCTTTTAATGATTATTGTATGTCGATCGGGATGAAGTCGAGCATTCAGTGGCACATGTGCACACTCAAAATGGCCTGGCAGAGTCATTTATCAAACGTTGCAACTGATTGCTCGACCTATGCTTTTAAGGTCAAATTTACCCACATCGGCTTGGAGACATGCAATTTTGCATGCATCTGCTTTGGTCCGGATTAGACCCAATTCGTTTCAACTATACTCGCCACTACAGATGGTATCGGGCCAGCAGCCTGATATTTCCCATTTAAAGATTTTGGGTGTGCGATTTATGTTCCGATTGTCCCACCACAACGGACAAAACTGAGTCCTCAAAGACGTTTCGGGAATATATGTGGGTTTTGGATTCTCCTTCTATTGTGAGATATATTGAGCCCCTGACGGGTGATTTATTTAAGACAACGATATGCCGATTGTCATTTTTGACGAGAAAGTTTTCCCGCCGTAGGGGGAGAGAAAATACCGTTTCCTGAGAACGGCGTGAAATTACATGGAACCGTTCCATCACTTTCTCATCTTGACCCACGAACAAATCAATGCGAGCAAGAAGTAAGAAGGATAATCCATTACAAGAATATTGCCAATCAGTTGCCTGATGCATTTACTGATAGTAAACAGGTAACCAAATCCCACGTCCCGGCGATGAATACGCCTGTTCGACTTGATGCCTCTGAAAGGCAAAATGATGGTATACCAAAAGTAAGTCTAAACGTGGGCGCCCAGTTGGTACAAAAGATAAAAAACCCTCGGAAAAAAGGGTACAGGTTAATGCTCCAGGAGAGAATACTCCAGCAGAGAAAAGAAGTTCACAACTTGAAAGTGCTATAGAAATTGAAGATAATCAGTCTAAAATTGATAAACAAGTTGCTCCTGAAGAAGCAAGTGAACAAATTTTGAAGAAATCTCTTTGAATTATGTAAGTTCAGGAGAAAATTGGGATAGACAAAGGTTATTATTGATCATGTTTTTGCTTATGGTAATGCATGTGAAATTGTGAATGAGGATCCTGAACCGAGACTCCATTGAAACATATGTCGACACAGAAATGATTGGCCAAAGTGGAAAGATGCAATTCAAGCAGAATTGAATCATTAGAAAGTCACAAAGTATTTGGACCGGTTAGTCCAAACTCCTGAAGGGATAAAACCTATTGGATATAAATGGGTTTTTGTACGAAAACGCAATGAAAAAAATGAGATTGTGCGATACAAGGCACGTCTGTTGCACAAGGTTTTTCAAAAAGACCTGGGCTTGATTATGATGAAACATATTCTCCAGTAATTGATGTCATAACATTACGATATTTAATCAGTCTGGCAGTTGCTAAAAACCTTGATATGCGATTAATGGATGTGGTTACCGCATACTTATATAGATTTTTAGATAATGATATTTATATGAAGATCCCAGAAGGATTAAAATTGCCTACAAAATGTGATCAAAAGACACATGGATTATACTCAATCAAATACAGAGATCCTTATATGGACTAAAACAATCTGGCAGGATGTGGTATAATCGTCTCAGTGAGTATCTAATTAAAGAAGGATATGTAATAATCCAATTTGTCCATGTGTATTTACCAAGAGATCTGAAAATGGGTTCTCTATAATTGCTGTATACGTTGATGATTTAAAATCTTGTTGGAACTCCTGAAGAGCTTACTAAAACTGTTAATTATCTCATAAAAGAGTTTGAGATGAAAGATCTCGGAAAAACCAAATTTTGTCTCGGCCTGCAGATCGAACATTTGCCTAATAGAATCTTTCTTCATCAATCTACGTATAAAGAGAAGATCTTGAAGAGATTTTATATGGATAAAGCTCACCCATTGGGTAGTCCTATAGTGGTACGATCATTAGATGTAAAGAAAGATCCATTCCGACCACCAGAAGATAATGAGGAATTATTAGGTCCAGAAGTACCTTATCTTAGTGCTATTGGTGCTTTAATGTATCTTGCAAATTGCTCGAGACCAGATATAGCATTCTCAATGAATTTATTGGCGAGATATAGCTCTACACTAACACGAAGACATTGGAATGGGTGTCAAGCATATTTTACGCTATCTTCGTGGAAAAAATAGATATGGGTCTATTCTATTCAAAGAATTCTGAGTCACAGTTGTTGGGATATGCTGATGCTGGCTATCTATCTGACCTTCATAAGGGAAGATCACAGAGTGGATATGTTTTTACTTGTGGAGGTACAGCTATATCATGGAGATCAGTGAAGCAGACATTAACAGCCACATCTTCCAACCATTCTGAGATTTTAGCATTACATGAAGCGAGTCGTGAATGTGTATGGTTAAGGTCGATGATTCAACATATTCAAGAATCATGTGGATTATCTTCACTAAGAAAGACTCTGACGATATTGTTTGAAGATAATGCTGCATGTATTGCTCAAATTAAGAATGACTATATCAAAGGAGACAGAACGAAGCATATATCGCCAAAATTTTTCTACACTCATGATCTTGAGAAGAATGGCGACATTGATATCTAGCAGATACAATCAAATAAGAATTTTGCTGATTTGTTCACCAAAGCACTACCAACAGCTACATTTAGAAAGATGGTCTACAACATTGGAATGCGTCAACTCAAAGACCTCTTGTCAGCATCAGGGGGAGTGTGATTACTATACATACTGTACTCTTTTTCCTTCGTCCAAGTTTTTATCCCACA
>AP025058.1:15936173-16014058 GCA_036186865.1 Eustoma russellianum | reverse complement strand
ATTTATACCCACTAAAGGTAGTGGAGTAGTGGGCATTAATCTTAGGAAGAGGTTACACTTGTTATGCCCTATAAATAGGACACCTTCTTGTATGAATTTATATACCTTTGAAGAATATAGAGATTATACAATCTACTTCTTGGTGTTGTTGTTTTCTTTATATTGTTGTTCGGGTTTATAACATATATATCCTAAATTTTATTGTCATATTTTTCCTCTAAGTCCAAAATTTAGGTTGTTATACGTGTCAAATTCAAGGTTAGATTCTCGCATATTGTTCTAAAAATCCAAAGAACCAATCAATCCCCTTAAGAAGAAAATGACCAAAATAAAAAGTTACACGTTGACAAAAGAAAAGGGTGTCGTTATGGAGCATCGTGAACGCAATCGAGCTTCTGTTGTCCATTGTAGACATAACCTGCCTGGCATTCTCAGGCATCACATATTTCTTAAATTTTAAAGAAGCAGATTAAGTTAGATACTAGATTGATGCTGCTTCTTTGTAATCTTGAAATCATGGGTTCGAACAGCAGAAATAGTCTATTGTATAGAGTGTAAGATAAGGACGCGTACCTCAAATCCGAAGCAATCGGGTCTATTCTCAGGCCCTGCACAGACACGGAAGCCTAATGAACTAGGAACGCCTTTTACCATGGCTAAAGAAAGTCTATAAATAATAAACTTTTGGCAATGGAAATTGTTAAAAGCATCAAAGTAGCGGATGACAGCAGAGAGGTGCTTGTGAGTGTAGGAGGAGTGCAACAACAATCTGAATATCGTTGAATTGCAGTTAAGATCAGAGACAGTTACCTTGTCACGTGCGAAATCGAGTGAAGTGCAAGGTTGAAGAAGAAGGTGTTCAGGAGCAGGAAGAAGGTGGAGAAGAGAGCGGGAGTTGTTTAAATGACGTGAAATTACTGTATTGCCCTTGGATAAATAAAACGCGTAGTTGTAGCTTAAAGGGCAAAGATGTAAAGTTTCCTGTTTTTCTTCTTTCCTGCTATGTTTGCAGTATATAACCAAATTGTGCAATGTATTGATCAAGAATCAAGCGGTTATCGAAATTCTTTTTCCAGTTTCTTGAGCTTTCTTTCTTGCTTTGCTTCTCTTGATTCAATTTCAATTTTGTTCAAGATTTGATAAGTTTTGTTTTCTCAAAAATACTTTCTTATTGTTGTAGATGATTGTAGCAGGTTTACATGGTTGTATTTGATGAAATCTAAATCTGAAGTCAAGCATATTTTGCAAAGTTTCCATGCTTATGTGCAAACTCAGTATGATAGAAAGATTAAAGTCATAAGAAGTGACAATGCATCTGAGTTTAAAACGCCTGATTTTTATAAGATCATGGCATTGTACACCAAACAAGCTGTGTCTACACACCGCAGCAAAATGACATCGTGGAGAGAAAACATCAACACATACTAGTAGTAGTCAGATCCCTCAAATTTCAAGCCAGTTACCCTCTTCTTACTGGGGTTTTGCAATGTCACATGCTATATATCTTATAAATCTCATTCCTACACCAATACTGTCCCAGAAAAGTCCATATGAAATCCTCTTCCAACGAACTCCAACCTATCAGCATATTAAAGTATTTGGCTGCTTGGCCTATGCCTATAATACTGCACCAAACAGACACAAGTTTACTCCAAGAATCCCATGTCTATTCTTGGGAATTTCATCTACAACAAAGGGATATGCCTTACAAAATTTGAATACAAAGGACATAATTGTATCCAGGAATGTACAATTTCTGGAGACGCATTTTCCATATTCTAAACCTTCAATTCATTCAACCACCTTTAAGCCAGATGATCATGTTCCTATCTTTCCACTCGCTCCACAGTCTAGCTTACCTGTCACAGATCTTCCAATAAACACTTCTTCTTCTCCTGCCTCCATTCCTTCCATGTCCTCTATTCCTTCATGTCCTTCTTCACAATTTCCTTCCCATTCCTCAGATTCACCAACACCAGATCCAGCAGAGTTTCCTTCTATTACTCTTGATATTCCTTTAGTCATCAGAAATGAAGACTTATCGCCGACCACTACATCATCTTCTTCTGATGTTCCTTCTGTGTCTCCACCATCACCTAACACTCATCCATCTCCACTAAACTGTGAACAACGTACTACAAGGCTCAGAAAACAACCATCTTACTTGCGTGATTATTATTGCAATCATGCTGATGCATCCTCCGCTATTACACCTTCTGTCACATCATCAGCACTCATTAGATCACAACCCTATCCTATTGAACATTATCACTCATTAGATCAATTGGCTCCTCAATTCAAAAGATATGTTCTTAATCTTAGTGTGCAGCAAGAGCCTCAATCCTATCAGCAGGCAACTGGTTCGGTGCATTGGGAAAAGGCTATGTTTCTGGAACTGGCCGCCTTGGAGGCTAATCACACTTGGACCCTCACAACCCTGCCACCAGGCAAGAAAGCTATTGGATGTAGGTGGGTTTATAAACTCAAAAGAAAGGCAGATGGATCTATTGAAAGATACAAAGCTAGGTTGGTGGCTAAGGGATATACCCATCAAACAGGTATTGATTATGGAGACACCTTTTCTCCTGTTGCCAAGATGACCACTGTGAGGTTGGTGTTAGCCTTAGCAGCCATCAAGGGATGGTTTATTCATCAGCTGGATGTCAATAATGCGTTCCTCCATGGAGATTTAGATCAAGAGATTTATATGACACCCCCAGAAGGTTTTTCTGCACCCCCAGGCACTGTGTGCAAACTTACCAAATCATTATATGGTCTTAAGCAGGCCAGCAGGCAATGGAATGCCAAACTGACCTCCTTTCTCTTATCAATAGGTTACATACAATCCAAGAATGATTACACCATGTTTACTAGACAGTAGGGCAATACTTTCCTAGTCCTTCTGGTGTATGTGGACGATATTGTAGTAGCTAGTGACTCTTTGGAAGCTATCCACCATCTTAAAGCTAGTCTTCACTCTGCCTTTCAGATTAATGATTTAGGTGAGTTAAGGTATTTCTTAGTCTTGAAATGGCCAGGTTTCAGGTGGGTTGATAGTTTGTCAAAGGAAATATACACTTGAGCTGTTAGAAGACACTGGACACCTGGCTTCTAAGCCTGCAAGCACCCCCATGGAACGAAATCTGAAACTTTCGCACAATGACTCTCCACGTTTGAAGACATATCCAGCTACAGAAGATTGATTGGTAAATTGCTGTATTTGACAATCACAAGACCTGACATCAGTTATACTGTTGGACACACCAACACAAATGCACTGGAAGGCACAGAGATTACTCAGATATCTCAAAGGAACTCCAGGACATGGATTGTTTTTCCCTAGCAAAGGGTTGCTTAAATTGACTGCTTTCTCAGATTCAGACTGGGGTGGATGTGTAGAAAGCAGAAGGTCAATAACTGGCTACTGTATATTCTTTGGGGATACATTGGTCTCTTGGAAGGCTAAGAAACAAACTACAGTTTATAAATCCTTATCTGAAGCAGAATATAGAGCTCTTGCCTCAGCAACATGTGAGGTTCAATGGATACTCTACCTATTGAAAGACTTACATGTGATACATCCAGATCCAGTGGAGATATTTTGTGATAACAGGAGTTCTATTTATATTGTAGAAAATCCAGTGTTCAATGAAAGAATCAAGCATATAGAAATTGATTGTCATATTATGAGGGACAAATTTCAAGATGGAGTGGTTAGACCCATGCCAATCAGAACAGATCTTCAATTAATAGATGTGTTTGCAAAAGCATTGGATTCTAAAAGGCTAGGCATCCTGACTGAAGCATTAGGTGTCTGTAATGTGTTTTGTCAGTCAGGATTGAGGGAGGGTGTTAGAGGCATCAAAGTAGCGGATGACAGCAGAGAGGTGCTTGTGAGTGTAGGAGGAGTGCAGCAACAATCTGGTGAACAGCGATGTGAAGTGTTGTGTTCCAGCTCAAGGAGTGTAGAACAGTTGAATATCGTTGAATTGCAGTTAAGATCAGAGGCAGTTACCTTGTCACGTGCGAAATCGAGTGAAGTGCAAGGTTGAAGAAGAAGAAGGTGTTCAGGAGCAGGAATAAGGTGGAGAAGAGAGCGGGAGTTGTTTAAATGACGTGAAATTACTGTATTGCCCTTGGATAAATAAAACACATAGTTGTAGCTTAAAGGGCAAAGATGTAAAGTTTTCCGTTTTTCTTCTTTCCTGCTATGTTTGTAGTATATAACCGAATTGTGCAATGTATTGATCAAGAATCAAGGGGTTATGGAAATTCTTTTTCCAGTTTCTTGAGCATTCTTTCTTGCTTTGCTTCTCTTGATTCAATTTCAATTTTGTTCAAGATTTGATAAGTTTTGTCAGAAATACATTATATCGTCTCACTAAAATATATTGTATATCAAATATTTCATTCCTTTGAAGTTCCATATCTCACACTATGGTCCAATTAAAGCTGGTTCTTTTTTGCTCACTGCTAGTTGTGACTATTTGGTCGATTTCTAATGTGTCGGTTCGCAACTTGAATGAGGCATTAATGCCCGAAAGACATGAGCAATGGATAGTTCAGTATGGAATTTTCTAAAAAATGATGCAAAGAAGGCGAGTCGATTCCGAAATATTCAAAGAGAATGTTGAATGCAGAGAAGGCTGGGACTTAGGTTAGGGTCAATAAATTTGCTGATTTGACGAACGAGGAGTTTCGTAAGGCTCGTAACAGTTACAAATCGTCAAGATTTTGTAGGACATTATCGTCATTTAAGTATGAAAATGTGTCAACTGTTCCAGTCAGAATGGACTGGATAAAGAAAGCCGCCGTTACTGAAATTAAGGACCAAGGTCAATGTGGTAAGTTAAACTACACAAACCACTTTGTGACAGTCAATTAATAAGGGCAAAACATCGTCTAACTTACATTTTAACTGATAAAAAAATGTGTGCATAAATAGAGATGGTCACTCTCTTATGACATTATGTTTTTTCTCTCTTATTGGCAATTTAATAATGGTTTTCTCTTTTTTTCCCCTTCATTTTTGTAAAATTTGAACTTGAATGAGAGAATGCTACTCAATTGCTATACTTAAAGATTTTTCGCAATAATAGAATTTTTCGTCAAACAAAGATATCATTACTTTCTCCTTTCAAACATTATCCTAACACAATTGGATCTTAATGATTTTATCTTATATTTTGTTCTTGGGTATATAGGGTGCTGCTGGGCCTTTTCAGCTGTCGCAACAACAGAAGGAATCAATTAACTCACAACTGGTAAATTGATTTCCTTGTCTAAGCAAGAGCTCGTTGACTGCGACACTAGTGAGGATCAAGGATGCAATGGAGGTCTTATGGATGATGCTTTCAAGTTCATCATCAAGAACGACGGACTCAACACTGAAACTAACTATCCTTATCAAGCAGTTGATGGCACATGTAATTCTAAAAAGGAAGACAGCCATGCTGCTAAGATTACAGGTTATCAAGATGTTCCTGTCAATAGCGAGTCGTCTTTGTTGAAGGTCGTGGCCAATCAACCGATTTCTGTTGCCATTGACGCGAGTGGCTCGGCATTTCAATTCTACTCTAGTGGTGTTTTTACAGGAGATTGTGGTAATGACTTAGACCATGGTGTGACCGCAGTTGGTTACGCGACTAGCGGCGGCACCAAGTATTGGTTGGTGACGAATTCTTGGGGAACTAGTTGGGGTGAGAACGGATACATACGTATGGAAAGAGACATTGATGCTCAAGAAGGGCTTTGCGGCATTGCCGTGCAGGCTTCCTATCCTACTGCTTAAACTGATCCTAAATCTATAGCATGAAAGGTTCCATGTAAAGATAATTATATGTATGCGCATATCGTATATATGTGCAGTCTATGTGAGAATTACATACTGCATGGCTGTGTAATAGTCACTTGTTTGTGTATATTACCTTAACGATATCAATTCATATAGTTCGTGTTTTATTTATTTGTTAAAGCTTTGCTACTACTGTTACTGAAAGTCATGAATCAAAGCAATATGTGCATGTGTTGGATTGGGAAAAAAGTACAAGTAAACTTCTAGGACTAAGATTCAGTTTCGGATTATTTGTATCAAATGTATGGATGATCGAAATGTTGTGTGCAGAGAAATCAAGAAGAAACATGTTGTATTATGCTTGACACAAAAGAGGAACAATTTCTTTCATTAAACAATATGATATGCAATCGTTCATCTTACAAATTATATATACATCTTATCTTGGTAACCGGTACAAGAAGAGAGAAGATACATCTGTTAACTAACTAGTAACAAATTAATAACTGACTTGCAACAGCCGAATAAGCATTGGCTTAATGATCTCATCTTGATACGTGTCTATGTATCACAAAAACTCGACCGCACCAATATAAATCTTTGGTGTTATTGTCTTCTTCTTTAGTTTCTTGTTTTTAATACTTTTAGTACTTAAATTTTTACGTTAGTTTGAACTAGCAAAACATTTTTAAAGCTTTTGATTTCTAGTGACAATAAACTTCGGGCTATAGTTTTCATTTGCAACAAAAATTCAATTCATTAAATTTGAGCAAAGAAAATTTAATCGTTCAGTCTTTGAAAGATTATTGCTCCATTCTATCGACAGATGGATCAGTTTTCAAGAACATGTATTTCTAATTTTTTTTCCAGACATAGTTTCTGGTCAAGGCCTTTTTGAAACATAAACTAGACATCCTAAGGTTTAGTTTGACAAAAGAACTAATCTTTTTGAATGGGTACACAAAAAGTTAAAGTCTTTCGTAGTTTACTAACTTTCTATAAGACGGTGTTTAGTATGAACACTTGAAATTTACACTTGTCTGAAGGGCCAAACTTTTTTTTGCTCATTTTTGGAGACATTGTATTTAACTCGTTGAAGTTTATTGCTGCAAAGTTTCATAGTTTTTGAAGTTGTGTGTCGAAAGTAACAAGTTTCTTAAAAAGGACAGATTAGAGGGGTTCTTTAAAAAGACATAAAATTAGTAAAATTTCTGCTAACCATTATTCACCTTTTCCTTTCCTGCTCTCTGCCTCTCTGCCTCTCTGTTAGTGTTTGTGCATGTCTTAAAGGTCCAACAAAATAGTCATTGTTGATGAAAGAGACTCTATAGCTATGAAAACCCTAAAAGTTGCAACAATTTCCAATATTACGACACAAGTGTCTCAATATCCAAAATCAGCTTCTGTTCCTAACTTTTGCACTCAGATTTGGCAAGCAATTGAGAGAAGTATACATGTATTTCCCATGGAATCCAACTGAGTGGGAAAGAACAGACTTCGATAATATAAATATAAATATACACCACAAAAAAATTGTGTTTTGGCGACGAAAAAATCACCGACGAACAACGATTAGTCGTTGTTTCGTCGGTAATAGCGACGAGACTGCGACAAAAATAATGTGGTCGCTAATTGCGACGAAAGTACGATGAAATTTGTTGTCGCTAATAGAAAAATAGTCAGTCAGGTGAATTACGTCGGTGTCCCGTCGCTATTCTGCGTGTTTCGTCGCTATTCTGAGTGTTTTTATTCGTCGGTATTTAGTTTGTAACGGTTCGTCGCTATGTCGTCGCAATTGTGTCGCTAAAAGTATAAAACAAATTCGTCGTTCACTAAGTTCTTGGAGTTGTGTATCGTCGTTTTTTTGTCAATGAAACCCGTATGTGGCAAATGTTTTGAATTACTTTCCGTTGGTAATTCGGTTTGTTGTTGTGTCGTCGCAGATACATCGAGAATCAAACACGTGTATTGATTAAGGAAAAAGAAAGCGGTAATTGGGAAAAATACTCATTCATTTAATAATAAGAAGTTACATTATGAAACGAAAATAAAAAAAAAATCTAAAAAGAGATGCGGAGATGGGCCGTTCACTCTTCGTCATCGGACGAAAGAGTGGCCGCGACATTCTCCGCAAACTCTTTGAGAAGGCGCTTGAGCTTGTAGTATCTAAATTTCATCTTCCGCAGCCTTCTAGTCATGTAGTGCAGTTGCCGCGACTGCTGATGCATGTTTGCCATCAGCATACGGAAGTCGGCGTCCTGCACCGGCATTTGTTCTTGATCATCCTGATGCGGCGGTGGGCCATAGACAGATACAGAACCCTCTCGCTCAACCGATGGTGGTTGGGGAGGAGGCCCTTCTGGAGGGGCACTGTTTGCCCGTCCACCACGCCTTGGGGTTCTTTTAAAACGACGCGGCATATTTTGATTATTTATAACGTTGTATGTATGTATATGTGCGGATGTTTGGGGTATAAATAGTAAAATTAGCGACGACATAGCGACGACATAGCGACGACATTATCAACCGTTAGGAATGTTCAGTGATGACCTTTCGGCTGTTATAGCGACGACGTAGAGACGAATTAGCGACGTATGTTTATCGTACGATGCATCCGTTGGGAACTGAAGTGACACTGCCGAATAGCGACAACTTGGCGACGGAATAGCGACGAAACGCGTCGAATAATGTGAAGAGACGTTATCCGTCGCTGTTTCGTCGGTAAAGCGTCGGTAAATTCAAAAAAAACGCGCGAAGCCCGTTCTTCTCATTGTATTTAGTTTTTCCGTTTTTCGTCGATACGGTTAGTAGGTTTTTGTCGTTCTATTAAGTTTCGTCGAAGATATAGTTAGGTTTCGACGATACGGTTAATAGGTTTTTGTCGTTCTATTAAGTTTCGTCGAAGATATAGGTAGTAGGTTTTCGTCGTTGTATTAGGTTTAGTCGGTGAATTAGTCGGAAGAAATTTTTCTTAACCACATTTCGCGTATACAGGTGCGTCGTCAGAATTCGTAAGAGATTAAACACGTGTTATAATTATTAAGAAAACAAATACGATATTAAAAAAACAAACTTCATTAATATAAAATTAAAAATTACAAAATATAATAAGAAATATTTAAAAAAAGCTAAATAACGAAGAGTAGCCACTCACTGTTCGTCATCCGAACAGAGAGAAGCTATACTCTCCGCACACGCCTTCAGTTGGCGTCTCAACTGTGCAGCTTTGGATTTAATCCGCATCTGCCTTTTATCTATGTAGTCGAGACGCTCTTCCTGAACCGTGACATGCGCCCTCACCTCATCTAACATCTTCCACAGATCTCGTACTTCTATTTGGAGATCGACAATTTGTCGATCCCGGCGAAGCTGAGAGGGCTCTGGTGGGGGAGGAGGTGGGGGAGGAACAGTTGAAGAAGAAGGCACATCAGTTGGCGGTGTTGCCGCCCTACCACCACGTCCACCACGTCCACCACGTCGTGCTTGCTCTTTAGTACGAACCATGTTGGATTATAAAATAGTTGTTTTATACGTTGTTGTGGGCACGCGCCCACTGTTTAGTGAAATCAGCGACGAAATAGCGACGCATTAGCGACGCAACACATCGTCAGTTGTAAGCATGGGGAACTGGACAGACTGCCTTTTACCGACGACGTAGCGACGACTTTGCGACGAAACACGTCGTACGGAATGAAGAGACGTTTTGCGTCGCAATGTAATCGGTATTTCGTCGGTAAAAGCATATCAAACGACGTGTTTCGTCGCTGTTCGTCGGTAAGTCGTCGGTATATGTGTTTGTTTGTCTCCGGGATTTGTGTTTCTTGTTCGTCGCCGATCGTCGCTAATTCGTCAGAATTGTGTTTGTTTTTTTCCGAGATTTGTGCTTGATTGTGGTCGCTATCTCGTCGCTATTACGTCGGTAACGTCCTGGCAACGATAAAACCATCGTCTTTCTTCTTCTCTTCTCCCATTCTTCTCTCATTTCAAACACATCAATCATCAATTTTGAACGAAAATACAGAAGTGTGGAATTTTGATTTTTTCTACAAAAGAAAAAAGATAGCTGCTGTTAGTTTGAAGGTGTAGCGAGAAAATGGATCCGAGGAGAAGCGATAGAAAGTGGATGTACCAGAGAGTAAACAACGGGGAGTGGTGTTTTAGATTTGTTGAAGGTCTCGAAGAATTTATTGATTTTGCGACGAGTAATGAAAGTGGAACGCAGATTAGATGTCCGTGCAAGAAATGCAAGAACCGTAAATATAAGGATCCGGGTGACGTGAGGGTTCACATATTGAAACAAGGTTTCGTCCACAATTACCATACATGGTACTGTCACGGCGAATATGAGGGGGCGTCTACATCTGCAACTGTACACGTCGAAGGGGGACCCGGTCAGGTTGATGCCGAAGAAATAGGCGAGGGATCTCACAACCCATACATGCAGATGGTGACAGACACAGCCGCTGCCGCATTTACCGGAGAGCAGTTGTTACAAATGCAGGATCCGGATGAACAGCCGCGTACATTCGTGGAGGAAGATCCGAACCCTCAGGCGAGACAGTTTTTTGAGATGCTGAACGCCGCCAACACGCCGCTGTATCCTGGTTGTGGTAGTCACACACAGATGTCCATGATCGGTCGGATGACGAGCATGAAGACGGAACACCGCATGACGGAGAGATTGTACGATGGACGCCGCATTTCAAGAAGAAAACCCGTCCGTTCTAGATACGACACATGTTGAACTGCACGACCTCCCTCTAAATGACCCCAACGGCGGTTTTATCGAAATTCATCTCAACATACAACCGCCTGACAATATTGAAGACGTAGTCGAAGACGAATACGAGGATGAAGAGGACGACGAGCATGTAGATGAAGATGAAGATGAAGACGAAGATGAAGATGCGTATGAGGATGCAGATGACCAGGAAGATTGACGTTAGCCAAAATTTTTTATGTACCTCTTTATATGAAAGTGTGTATGTGTTGATGCACTTATATTCATGTATATACTACTTTATATTTTGTATTATTTTTTTTTCGAAAATGATAACACCGACGAGTTACCGACGAAATGTTTCGTCGCCAAATTTGAAATAACGACGACCCATGAAAAATAGCGACGAAACTAAATAGCGACGGACGTTCCGTCGCTATTTCGTCGCAAAATTTCGAAGATAAACTGAACTCCCCCTTCTTCTTCCCCATTTCCCTCCCCCGCAAAAAATCTCCCCCCGGCCTCCCCCGCAAAAACTCTCCCCCCTCCCACCGGCGAACTTCGCTCTGAGGACCCCCGGCAAAATCTCCTCCCTGCAACGGTTAGTTTTTCTTCCTATTTCTTTTTAAATGATTTTAAGTAGGTATAGATTGAATTCTTTGTTGTGGGTGTTGGTGGTGGGTTGTGGGCGGGGGTGGAGGGATTGTGCTGGGGTGGAGGGATTCGGGCTGGGTGGGGCGGTGTGGGACTGGGTGTTGGATGGGACGGCGGAGGGTGGTTGTGGGTGGGGCTGCCTGGCTGTGGATGGGGCTGGGTGGCTATGGGGTATGTTTTCACATTGTGCGAGGGTGGGGGCCTGGAGCTGGTTGTGGTCGGGGGTGGGGGTTGGGTGGTGGTGCGGCGGTGGTGCTGGGTGTGGGCTGGGGCTGATTGTGGTCGGGGTGGGGGCTGGGTTGTGCGGGGGTGGGGGCCTGGAGCTGGTTGTGGTCGGGGGTGGGGGCTGGGTGGTGGTGCGGCGGTGGTGCCTGGGTGTGGGTGGGCTTGGGTGGCTGTGGGTGGCATATATATGTATATAGTATATATATGTATATACGGTATATATATATATGTATATATGGTATATATATATGTATGTATGTATATACGGTATATATATACATATATGTATATACGGTATATATATATGTATATACGGTATATATATATATATATGTATGTATATACGGTATATATATATACATATATGTATATACGGTATATGTATGTATATACGGTATATATACATACATATATACACGCACATATACATATATACGGTACACGCACATATACATATATACGGTATATGTATGTATATGTTTTTAATAGATTTGTAAATGTATGTATATATATGTATATGTATGTATATGTATGTATATGTATAAGTATATGTATGTATATGTTTTTAATACATATATACACGCACAAATACATATATACGGTACATATATTTAATTTCGTATTTAAATATAGTTAAATTTGTAAAAACTGTTTTTAATAGATTTGTAATATATCTTTTGTAATGTTTGTATATAAATATATGTAAAATTATTGCAAACTGTTTTTTTTGGTAGAATTATGTATGTATATATATTTTTCCTATTTAAATATATTTATAATTATATAATCTATTTTTGGTACATATATGTATATGGTATATATATGTATATACGGTGTATATATATATATATGCATATACGGGTATATATATGTATATACGGGTATATATGTATATGGTATATATATGTATGTACAGGTATATACGGGTATATATGGTATATATGGTATATATATGTATATACGGTATATATAAATGATTTATTTTTTTGTGCCCTCCGTTTAAAAATTATTAATATGTTCCTCTCAGATCTGATGGCTAGTGACGGTTTACCGACGAGATCCACATACCCACCATCTGCACAGGACCTTCAAGGAGAGTTCGATGCTTTCATTTCTCAGCATGATACGTATGCCTCGGTTTCGACCGCCGCTCTGGCTGCGGACTCAGACCTTTTACGGTCTGCCGACATGTCCGCACCCCCCAGACATACGACGCCACCCACACCCAGCGTTTCAGCACCTCATCCGGCGTCTGATGCGGCATCGGACCAGGGTGTCATATCAGGACGTCGTCCCCTCCCTTGGTCAAATGATACCCATACGTAAGTGATGATTAATTTATTTAACATGTTTTCAAATATATTTCACGCGTTATTTTTTCCTAACAACTTAAACTCTTTCAGGTTTGGATCGGACAATGGCGCGCCTTCCGGTTGCATCACCCGGTCCTTCCACCTGAGGCTTGACCCATCTGGATATACCTGGGGCCGTGTCACCCCGGAGACACGTAGCTTCTACTGGGATGAGTTTCAGGTATTCAAATTTGATGAATTTCACTTTTTGATGCGTAATCAATCATTACTTTTCTAACCACACTTTTATTATTCCTCCGTATGATAATTGCAGAAGTCGTACAGCTGGCCAGCCGACATCGCCCGCGACGTGGAGCAGGCCTGGCGGCATAGGGCCGCCAAACGCTACGGGGACTTCGTCAACTCCCTCAAGACCAAGTCGGAGCGTGACCCCACGTGGGTAAGGCCTGCCTACGTATCCGAGGCCGTCTGGGCGGCGTGGGTAGCAGGGTGGAGGGACCCTGCTTACCAAGCCCGCAGCGCCCGGAACGCGGCGAACCGGCGCAGCGGCAACATACAGGGCCCAGCACCTGCCACACACTCAGGTGGTTCGGTTTCCCACGCCACCACGATGCGTTCTATGGTGAGTATTTTAATATTGGATTATAACGACCTTCATTGATTTCATTGGATTATTTACATTCATCGACTTAAGTGGATTATTTACATTCAGTGAGTTAAGTGGATTATCTATATTCGTTGATTACTTATGTTGCGCTGTTGTTTTTTTGGTATTCGTATATGGTTACTTTAAGTTGGTACATGTGATTTGACTTGGGAGAGGCCTTTAAGGCCGGGATACCTCCGATAAACGAATAGGTCATGCCGAAATTTTTAAAAATTCTGCATATCACTAACATATTTTATTTCATTCTTTCAGCAACAGGAGACGGGGGAGTGGCCAGCCTCCTACGATCTCTTCTACAAGACGCATCGGAAGAGAGCCTCCGACGGAACGGAGGACTGGATCACGACGAAGGCCCGCGACATCAGTGTAAGTAGACTACGATTTCATTTGTTTTTTTCCTTAGTTTGTTTTATTGCTAAACCATAACAATTCATATTCTCATTTCAGGACGAGTACAACAGATTACTCGCAGATAGGGGCGAACAGGCCGACAAGAACCGCGCTTATTGGGATGCGGTTCGGACCGTCGGCCCTCAGAATAAGAAGAAGAAGGAGGTGTACGGGGTTGGATCAGCAGCGCCGCGATTCTTTCCCGAAGTTCTGCATCCAGGTGCTTCCTCTGAGGCCAGCACCTCCGCGCCTTCTGCGACGCCAGAGGATATTTCGCGCCTGGAAGCAGATAATGCGGCGCTGCAGCGTGAGATAGAGTCCATCAGGACGAGGCAAGAGGAGAGTTTACAGGCACTGCAGTCGCAGCAGCAGGCGATGCAGCAGGCGCTTCAGCAGGCGCTTCAGCATGCGTTTGAGCAGGCGCAGCATCAGACGATGCAGGTGCAGCAGGCAACGAACCAGCAAATCTTCCAGCTGTCGCAGGTCGTCATGACTTTCATTTCCAACTCATCGCAGCCTCAGCCTCAGCCTCAGCCTCAGCCTCAGCCCCGCCCTCCTGATGGTCACTCTTCTCCGCATGATCCCCCTCCATCTTCCTCTTCATAGTTTTTTATTTTTTCATTGTTTGTACAGTCTATTTCATTTGTTGTATTGACATTTTCTTTGTACTTTTATATATTCTATCTGACAATTTTACGGATTCTATTTCGTTTGTGTTGTTTAATTATACGAACTTGAATGCGCAAATACCGTATTACTGTATAATATTTGTACAAATGATTTAATATACAAAATAAAATATATTATAGAAATTAAATAATAATAATAAAAACTTTTTAATTAATAATGTATTAATATTATTAATAAATCAAAAAAAATTTAAAATTTAATATTAAATAATGTATTTAAAATAATTATTAGTAAATTTAATATTTTTAAAAATAAAAAATACCGACGAACCAGCGACGAAATTGGTCTGTCGCAGATCGGAAATAAAAAAACAAAAATTTAAAATTAGCGACGACAAGACATATTAACGACGACATTTTGCGACGAAATAAAACGGAAACAAAAAATCAAAAAATAATAAATAGCGACGGTAAAACATATACCGACGAAATTTTGCGACGAAATTATTTGTCGCAGAACATTAATAAAAAAAATAAAAAATACGAAATAGCGACGAAATAATTTACCGACGAAACAGCGACAACAGAATAAAGGTCGCAGACCTGACATTTTCTCGTCGCAGTTTTGCGACGATACACCGACGCAATTTTGTTTCGTCGCAATACAGCGACGCATTGCCGACGAAATTTGCTTTGCGACAAGCCGTATAACGACATTCATTTTTCGTCGCTATTTCGTCGCTATATGCCTGTAGCGACGAAATAGCGACGTTTTTTGTCTGTCGCTATATGCTCTTTTTTTTGTAGTGATAAATATATAAATATATATATATATATACATACATATATATATATATATATATATATATATATATAAGTGATAGACCATAATTAAAACGTCTATTAGTCAAATAGTCAACGGTTCAACCTCCGTAGCTCAACACTTAGAAGTACTGTAGTTCAGCAGTTCAGTACCCAAGCATAGCTGTTCAGCCTCAGCTGCACCTCAGCAGGGCATTATGACTCCCTTATAACATCGAAGAATATGCCAAGGTTTGCACCTCGGCAACAACTTCAGTTTATGTTCAAATGATGCACTTCGGACCACTTCAGCGGGATAAGGCCAAGTCATACACTTCGGCAAGACCTAGTCATGCACTTCGGCAAGACCTAGTCATGCACTTCGGCAAAGTTCAGCTGTGTACCACAGCAAAAGAGCCAAGCACGATATTACTTCGGGGGACCCTTAAACAGAGGCGCAATTCAAATATAACGACTACATCTGGTTAATCTTCCTGAACACGCCAAGGTCACAATGGCCGGCCTATTAGTCACATCAGTCAGACTACTGATCACATCAGTAGACCTACTACGGCGCTATAGGCTTTCTGCCCCAAGCAAACGTCCTCTCCACAATCCACTATCTACTATCAGAAGCCAAAGGCGGGAAAAGTCTATAAAAGCAAGCCAACCAAGACAAAGAAGAAGGAGAAAAAGATCTCAATCCGGAATTCATACATTCATACTCAAAAGCAAATCCATACTCTTTGCTCTTCGGCACATACTGTGAGAAACTCCTAACTCATCCTTTGAATTATAAATCTCAGTGAGATATGGCCCAAACTGACTTGAGCGTCGGAGGGTTTTTTCGGGGGCCAACCCCCTGGGACCTCTGACCTGTGCTTCTTTGTGCAGGATATTTGGCACTATTCCAGCTACGCATTCTCAATCCCAGTTAACAATTCTTCACGTTAACTGACGAAGCTAATTTGAGGTCGTCTAGACCCTTGGTGAAGATCCGGCTTCATCATTTGGCACTAGAAGGAAGGCCCCTTAGTCCCTTAACCCAGAAAACAACTACTCAAAGCTTTTCTAACGATTACTCAGAGCCTTTCTAATTGCCCTTGGAAGCTATTGAGAGAAAGATGAGTAAAAAAGATAGTCAAGGATCCAAGCAACCTATGACATCCAGGAGGAGCCAAAGGTTTTCTCAGCAACAAAATGATCAATGCTCTACGGAGCCGGAAGAATCCTCAACTCCCATTGCCTTCACATATGAAGAGCACAGGCGAGCCATTCGCTATGTGGCTCAGAACCTAGAGGTCTTCCAAGCAGTAGTAAGGGAGATGAAGGGGAAGGCCTCTGCAACAAAGTCCAGTGGGTCCCATTCCAATAACTCTCACCCACTGGAGCACGTGGAGTATTCTCCCATCCGGCCTGGTTATTGTCCCAGGCGACAGGCTGAGTTTATGGGCGAGGCAAGACGGCCAGAACAAAAGTCTAGCCACCAGAGCTTAAAGTGTAATCAAAACGTTTCCCTGCCTTTCAAGCATGGCAGAAAAAATGACAATAAGGGCAAAGCACCGTTGCAGGAAAGATGCTCTGTCAAGATTCGGTTAGGAGGCCGAGGAAAGGAAAGAAACTCTCTGCTGGCTTCAAAAGCCCATGTTCTTTCCTACATAAGGAAAAAATCACTGGCAAAAGAACCCCAGCCCCTGACTGGACCAATCCACAAAAGAAACCATCAACTGTACTGCCTTTATCATCATGATATTGGCCATGATACAGAAGATTGTGGGCAGCTTGGGCAAGAGATTGGACGTCTTATTGAGCTGGGTCACCTGCAACGTTTTTATAATCCGAGGTCTAGGCTCCACAACAGGCTAGACTTTGGTGGACCTCCTCCAGATAAAAGTTGTAAACTTGGTCCTCATCAAGGTTTTCTAAGTGATGAGGATCCAAATCCTGATGAAAGGGGGTTACGGGTTCCAGAGCACATAAGGCTAATATAGCAGCAACCATACCTGATCCAGTCAAATCATGGTTTATCTCTTCTGGGGTTCATCCCGTATCTTATTGCTCAGCCTTATGTTATCCGAGGATCAATTTCTTATATTCAGTTGGATATTCTTATTTGGCATACAGCCAGGAAAAGTTAAGTCACCTTATGGTGCGCGAAGCAATAATTTATGCCTATCTATCACCCACGGCGAAAGTGGGGGCATATATATCTTTACCCCAGCAGGTCTGGAGGTTGAGCAGGTCTCAACATTATCTTTACCCCAGCGGCCTGGGAGGTTGAGCAGGTCTCAATAGGATGGGACAGGTTTCCCGATATTCTTACCCCAGCAGGTCTGGGAGGTTGAGCAGGTCTAAACAGGATGGGACAGGTTTCCTGATATTCTTACCCCAGCAGGTCTGGGAGGTTGAGCAGGTCTCAACATTATCTTTACCCCAGCAGGTCTGGGAGGTTGAGCAGGTCTCAACATTATCTTTACCCCAGCAGGCCTGGGAGGTTGAGCAGGTCTCAACAGGATGGGACAGGTTTCCCGATATTCTTACCCCAGCAGGTCTGGGAGGTTGAGCAGGTCTCAACAGGATGGGACAGGTTTCCCGATATTCTTACCCCAACAGGTCTGGGAGGTTGAGCAGATCTCAACATTATCTTTACCACAGCAGGTCTGGGAGGTTGAGCAGGTCTCAACATTATTTTTACCTCAGCAGGACTGAGAGGTTGAGCAGCTCTCAACAACGGGATAAGTTCCCATATTTTCAGCTCAGCAGGACTGAGAGGCTGAGTAGGTCTCAACAACGGGATAGGTTCCCCTATTTTCACCTCAGTAGGACTGAGAGGTTGAGCAGGTCTCAACAACGGGATAAGTTCCTATATTTTTCCATCAGCAGGACTGAGAGGTTGAGCAGGTCTCAACAACGGGATAAGTTCTCATATTTTCACCTCAGCAGGACTGAGAGGCTGAGCAGGTCTCAACAACGGGATAGGTTCCCCTATTTTCACCTCAGCAGGACTGAGAGGTTGAGGAGGTCTCAACAACGGGATAAGTTCTCATATTTTTCCCTCAGCAGGACTGAGAGGTTGAGCAGGTCTCAACAACGGGATAAGTTCCCATATTTTTACCTCAACAGGACTGAGAGGTTGAACAAGTCTCAACAGCAGGATAAGATCCCTGTATCTGTACCTCAGCAATACTAAGAGGCTTGACAAAAAGGGGATAAAGGTTTTCACACCTCTCAATATTTAAGGCACAGCAGAGCTGAAGAGCCAAGTACAAAAGCTGAAGATATTACTTCAGCGAAGAGCCAGCATACAAAAGATATTCTTTTGGCAAAACTGAAGATGGCAAAACTGAAGACAAATACTTGCAAACTATCAAAAATAGAGCAAGTAAAACTCTGCAGAGCCAAGGACAAATATTTACTATTGAAGCAAACCAAACTTCACATGCTGAAGACGAAGGCAGTTAAAGAAACTGGAAGAAAATAAAGAGCAAAAGTTGGATAAAAATGGATTCTCATTAAATACAGAATCTATTACAACTACAACTATCTACAGGAATAATCCTATTCTACTTTCCAGCTTCTTCATTTTCCCTAAGATCAACCCCACTTTGGAACAGAGCAATTTGGTTCTCAAGAAGGTTCCCAGCCTCAGGGTTGTACAGCTCGGCAATTCGAGGATGGTTCTTGTCCAGGCTAGGGCAGACCTCCGCACAAGCATCAATGGCCCAAGTTTGCCCAACAGCAATTGCTGAGCCTTGAATCTTCAAACAAATTCCCGGTGAAAAGTTTAGACTGTCTAAACTCAGCAATGGTTTTCTTCATCTCCTCAGCCTAGAGCTCAAATTGCTGGAGGATATCAGCTTTACTTTTCCTCTCTGCCTCCAATTGCTGGTACAGCTCAGCCCTGCTATTGGACAAAACTTGATCAAAATTACTGATTTCCTTTTGGTAGAATTCCAGTTCAGCCTGAGCCTTGGAAGAAGCTAACTCAGCGCTGGCCAATTTCTCCCTCATCTCAATCACTTGGGATTTGGCATCGGCCAGCTTAGCGTCAGAATCCCGCTTCTCAGCTTGAAGCCTGGAATTCTCCTCCATAAGTGAGGCCAGCTTGGAATCTGAGTCCCGCTTTACCATCTGAAGCTTGGAATTATCTTCAGTAAGTGCAGCAACTTGAGATTTCAAACTGATCACTTCAGCCTCTAGCCCAGACAACTTTGTGCTATTAGGTTTTGCCACCTCAGCTGACTCATCATAGGCCTTCTTGAGGTGGGCATTGGTCTCAGAAAGTTTGAAGAATCTGGAATGGAGCTCTTCAGCTCGTCTAAGAATGTTAAATTCTTGGACCCGGTACTGCAAAAGTCAAACTGGTTAAGGAAGAACATGAAGGGTCAAGTTGAAAGATGGAAAGCAGAAGGAAATTATACCAGGGCCATATTACTGGCGAATAAGTTGAAGGCAGTACTCCAGTCCAGACTATCATACATCTGCCAATCCTTAGGAAGTATTGACACTTCTGTCAATTTCCTAGCTATTCGAGGATCTCCGGCAGAATTGTTGAAGCTGAACTCTAAAGTATGTTTGCCCCGTCGAGGTCGGGAAGAAGGCTCCCCCTCCGTGGTATTCCTCACAGAGGATCCCCCTTTAGGAGTGCTTTCCCTGGAAGGCTCCCCTTCAAGATTATTTCCTTTGGGAGGCTCTCCCTCCACCTCAAAAGGCCCTTCCTTGGAAGCGTTTGCCTCGGGGGCTTCTTTTGAAAAATCGAAGGTAGGTATAGCCTCATCAGTAACCCAACCTGGGGGAGGAGCATTCTCCTCTTCAGCAACAGGAGATGAAGGAATGGAGATGGGGGCATCAATTCCCCCACTCCCGTCCTCAAGATGAGCTGAGGTTGAAGCAGGAACCTGAGCTTCGGCTTGGGGAGGATTATCAGAGGTTTCAACAGAAAGGGAAGAATGTTCAAATAATTACAATGGAAGTCAAGCACATCCAAGACTAAAGCAGGGCAAAATTCTACCTGGACGTGTCTGCACTTCAGACGAAGAGCTAGCGGAAGCTTGTTCTGAAGTGGAAGGTTGGCATTCTGACCAAGTTCTCTTCCTGGGGACCAAGTTCTTCAACCTTTCAAGGGTCCCGCGTACCATGATTTCTGCAAGATTCAAAGAACAAAAAAATCAAAACACTGGTGCAATATCAAAGCCAGTCAAGGATTTCCAAAAATTGTTGTCGTTTACCCTGAACTATCCACAGAGCAAGAGGAATAAGAGGTCGAAAATTATATTCCGGGCACAAATGTTCCAGGTCAGCAACCTCTACAATCTGTCTATTAACTCTCTTCCAATCTACAACCCGGGGTGGAAGTAGCAATTAAGAGGCTTCATTGCAAAATTTTTCACTTGGCCTCTTGTTATTTTCACTACCAGTGTTCCAAGGGATTCCTTCAGGTAACCCTACACTCTTAACAAAAAAGAAATTCCCCCTCCAATCTTTGAAAGAATGGGGAAGGTTTATTACAAAAGATCCCCCACTACTCCGAGATCTCCTATCAAAATTATACCAACTACCTTCCCGATTACATACAAATATCTCCCTGAAAACTGCAAATGAGAAGCTCTTCTCAGACGCTCTTAGATAAAGCAGGTAACTGAGGATAATTCTTGTTCCCTTGGGCGTTATTTGAGGGAGCCTAAGTTTGTAACAGAACAATATTTGGAGTAAGGGAGCTGGAATAGGAAGATTGAAGCCAGATCTAAAAAATTCCTCATAAACTGCTTCGTAGCTAGTTGGAGGGTCATTAGCAGTTTGATGAGGAAGGAGAAGAATGGGAGTAAAAATACTCTTGTTAACCTTATAATGTTGACATAGTTCAGAAAGGTCGATGTTTTTCAAGGTACACCTTGAGTTAAGCACCAAAGAAGGGGGTACCATAGGTCCCAAGGCAAAAGAAGATGAAGCCATGAGTAAGATAAAGAACGATTACAAAATGTTGAAGACGTAAGGTTGAGAGAGCTGAAGAAAGGTCGGAGGAAAGCGTCGGAGAAGAAGGAGAAGAGCAATTCGACAACACAGCAAAATAACCAGCTGAGCAGGGTAAGGGAAGAAGAAAAGAATGAATCAGGAAAATTGTTTATATTTATAAGTAAGAGAAGACAAAAGGTCAAAAATTTTCGTTTGAAATGCGAAGAGGCAAAAATTTACGCACTTCCCTCCCTTGGAGAATGAAACCGCCGAAGAAATAATGATGAAGTATCAAAATTAGCGCTTACATTAAAAGCGGAAATTACTGTGCGAGTAAAAGGATAACCGCGCAATTGATGAAGGACTGCCACGTCATGGGTCCATTAAAGCAAGATTTGTCTGCCTTCGCAGTTCAGCTCAGCCACACAAAATATGGGGGCAAATGATAGATCATAATTAAAACGTCTATTAGTCAAACAGTCAACGGTTCAACCTCCGTAGCTCAGCACTTAGAAGTACTGCAGTTCAGCAGTTCAGTACTCAAGCATAGCTGTTCAGCCTCGGCTGCACCTCAGCAGGGCATTATGACTCCCTTATAACATCGAAGAATATGCCAAGGTTTGCACCTCGGCAACAACTTCAGTTTATGTTCAAATGCTGCACTTCGGACCACCTCAGCGGGATAAGGCCAAGTCATGCACTTCCGTAAGACCTAGTCATGCACTTCGGCAAGACCTAGTCATGCACTTCGGCAAAGTTCAGCTGTGTACCACAGCAAAAGAGCCAAGCACGATATTACTTCGGGGGACCCTTAAACAGAGGCGCAATTCAAATACAACGACTACATCTGGTTAATCTTCCTGAACACGCCAAGGTTACAATGGCCAGCCTATTAGTCACATCAGTCAGACTACTGATCATATCAGCAGACCTACTACGGCGCTATAGGCTTTCTGCCCCAAGCAAATGTCCTCTCCACAATCCATTATCTACTATCAGAAGCCAAAGGAGGGAAAAGTCTATAAAAGCAAGTCAACCAAGACAAAGAAGAAGGAGAAAAAGATCTCAATCCGGAATTCATACATTCATACTCAAAAGCAAATCCATACTCTTTGCTCTTCGGCACATACTGTGAGAAACTCCTAACTCATCCTTTGAATTATAAATCTCAGTGAGATATGGCCCAAACTGATTTGAGCGTCGGAGGGTTTTTTCCGAGGCCAACCCCCCCGGACCTCTGACCTGTGCTTCTTTGTGCAGGATATTTGGCGCTATTCCAGCTACGCATTCTCAATCCCAGTTACCAATTCTTCACGTTAACTGACGAAGCTAATTTGAGGTCGTCTAGACCCTTGGTGAAGATCTGGCTTCATCAATAAGTCTATATAAATGATCTCAGAGCTCTAAGGTAGGCTTACACCTAAAAAAGCCAGACGACAAAGGATGCTAAAAGGAATACCAAATCATCTTTTATATGATTGTCACAAAGCCAATTTGCAAGTAGCATATGGAGCTCCCGACCTACTGGTTCATCCCCATGTGTTGGACCGTGTGCCTGCAATAAACACCACTAAAAAGGGTGAATACTGGTTAGCGAAAATTACACTACTACCCTAAATAAAAGTTCTCTTTGAATACTCAACCAAAAAGGCTGACCTTTATGTCAAAACACTCCTTAAGATTTCTAATTTATGATTCCAAAAGATCCTGACCTTGACTAATTCTTGATTAAAACAGAATTCAAGTTTTCTCAAAACTAGTCAGATTGCAGCCAGATTGGAGCAGTTATCTTGCAAAGACTGAAAGACTAACTTTCCTTGCTCAAATCAAGTGATTCTTGTTGCAAATAAAATCTAACAGTCTGAAGTATAACTCCATCAAAAATCACGAACTTTGAAAGTGTTTAGCTATTTTTTCAAAACGTGAGAAGTTGTGTGAAAACTGCAGTAAAAAACAGGCAGAATGCAGAAATATAGAAACAAGATAAGAACACCGAGAATTTATCCTGGTTCGGTCAATGTAACCTACTCCAGTCCCAAGGAACACCTTTCCCTGGATTTCACTATGGTATGAACCAAATTACAAAAAGAATCAAGCTTGATCCTCGGGTTATACACCAACCCTATTCAAGACTTGGATGAACACCTTCTATGCAACACTTAGTTGCAACACCTCTACCTCCTATTGACGTAGCCTTATAGAGTTGGCTAATCAATCTTACAAATGAAGATCAAGAGGCTTATAGATCTCTAACAAATACAACAAGAACACCTTGGCTACAAACAATGGAACAAGAATGAAAAGAAGAAGAAGATAGCTAGAGAAATCAATTAATGCTTTCAAGTGAACTTCAAGTGTGTTCTTCTTCTTCATCCATTGCCTCCTATTTATAGTGTGAAATGACCCTTGGAGATAAGACCTCCAATGTGCCATCATCTTCATCATCAATGCTTAAGTGTCTTCACATCATTGGTTGGCTTTGTACACTTGGCAACAACAAGCAAAATGATTGGTCCACATAGGCACATAATACGTTGGCCGAATTTCACACCTTGGCAAGTCTCAATTATCCTTTGGAAAATGAAGATAATAAGAATAAGATATAATGACATATTCCTCCACTATCCCCTTAACTCCTTGGCTTGAGAATAGGCATGTGGGAGTTGACAAATTCAAACCAAAAATCATCTCCAAGAATAGCCAAGTAGCCGTTGGCTACCAAGTCAAATTTTCCAAGTTGGCACTTTTGCCAACTAGCTCCTTTTTGGTTGGTCCACTTGTCACCAAGCTATAAAATGAATAATATATCACCTCCACCTGAATATGAACGTTTTTGAACATATATACAAGTATATCAACTCAGATTTTTGAACAAGAAATCACCAAATAATAATTGACAAGATTATGTCAACGTGTAACACAAAAATTCCCAATATTTTTTCTTGTATGTTGTGATCATTTTCACACCTTGAACACCTTTATATTCTCTGAAATATGATGATAATTATACTTTAATAACATATAGAATAGAGTCTTCAAGAAAGAAATAAAATGTGACATCACAACTCGTCACATATCCCGCTACCGTCAATAATATCATCATGTGAGAGAAATAATATAAAACCAACATATAATCTTCAAGATAATCATAACTCAAGTCCAGAATGAGGATAAGAATATACTCAAGAGATTCCTTGAGTGAAAATACCAAAAATACCCTCAGGGATAAAATGACCAAAATGCCCCTAGTGAGAGAAAACTCCAGAAATGACCCGGATGGTCAGAGATAGATATAATAACATATTTATCATGATAAATAAGATGAGAATAATTCGTTGAAATATTTCTACTATATCATGTTCCTAAAAAACTCAAAATACCAATTTTGCCCTTTTTGGGCAAGTTATAGAAACTTCTAAGGCACATTAGTCACAAGACATTTATATTTATCAAAATCACATAATAATCACATAATGATCATATATAAAACATGTACAAATGAAAACAATCACTTTATCACATTTTAGAAAAATATTTTTAAAAACCCCAGCTTCAGAGATCGATGTCTCACAGTAGATTTCAGAGTTTGTTTCTGACCTACATCGATCGATCGAAGTGAGGGTTCGATGTATACATTGATTGATCGATGTGTCTCAGGTTTAGAGATCGATGTCTCACAGTAAGGTCTTGAACTTTCACTGCCTTACATAGATCGATCAATGTGAGCGATCGAAGTGCAACAACCTGAGAGATCGATGTCGACCTTTTCAAATTTTTCTACTTTTAATCACATATAACACCATGCGTGACATTTTTATGCATTCACCACTTAAAATCATGTCTTTGAAAATTATCCAAACATATTTATCAACATTCTCCTCCTTTTGGATGATTTTTAAAATAACTTAACATGATTTTAATGTCACAAGTCTTTACCAATTGTTTATCATAAATCTACCAATTTTAAACCAATTGAATTTTTTTTGAAAACCTCACCATTTACCAGTTGTTTCATCAATTTTATACCAATTGTTTTCAAACTCTCAATTCTCATATGTTCATGTGCTCCCCCTCAAATTATACTCTCCCCCTTAACCTATGCTCAAAACTTATACCAATTGAAACTTAGCATATTATTCATCCAACCAAATCATGACTTACCAATAAAATCATGTTCGTATTCTATCTCCCCCCTTATTTTGCAAATCATGCAAAAGATAGAATTATGTAATGGTATCGTAACTCATCATACCTAACTTGGCTCGTAAGTTTTCAAATTTGGCAAGATTAAGGGGTGTGGTGAAGATGTCAGCTATTTGATGATCAGTTCTTAATGATCTATGGTTATATCTTCATTTTGAACATGATCTCGAAGGAAATGGTATCTTACTTCAATGTGTTTGGCCTTAGAATGAAGCACCGGATTCCGAGAAAGATTTATCGCACTTATGCTATCGCATAAAATTGGAATCTTATTCATTGTAATGTCAAAATCACTAAGTTGTTGTTTAAGCCAAAGTATTTGGGTAGTGCATAAACTCAAAGCTATATATTCGGCTTCAGTGGTAGAGAGTGCTACACTAGCTTGCTTTTTAGAAAACCAAGAGATCAAGTTGTTGAGAAATATGTTTGGATAATTTTCAAAGTCATGATTTTAAGTGATGAATACTTAAAAATGTCACACATGGTGTTATATGTGATTAAAAGTTGAAAAAGTTGAAAAAGTTGACATCGATCTCTCAGGTTGTTGCACATCGATCGATCTATGTACATAGATCTCTCACATCGATTGATTTATGTAAGGCAGAAAAGTTTAAGACCTTTCGATGAGACATCGATCTCTAAACCTGAGACACATTGATCGATCGATGTACATTGAACTCTCACTTCGATCGATCGATGTAGGACAGAGACAAAACCTGAACCTTTATGTGAGACATCGATCTATGAAGCTGAGGCACTTCGATCGATCGATGACTAGAGTTTTTAGAAATAATTTTCTAAAATGTGATAAAATGGTTGTTTTCATTTGTACATGATTTATACATGCTCATTATGTGATTATTATGTGTTTTTGGTGATTATTATTGTCTTGTGACTAACGTGCCTTGGAAGTTTCTACAACTTACCAAAAAGGGCAAAATTGGTATTTTAAGTTTTTTAGGAACATCATATGGTGAAAAATATTTCAAGGGTGTATTATTATCTTGGAAAAGGTGGAATTGTGATTATTTCTGACCATCGGGGTCATTTCTGAAGTTTTCTCACACAAGGGGTATTTTGGTCATTTTACTCCCAAGGGTATTTTTGGTATTTTCACTCAAGGAATCTCTTGAGCATATTATTATCTTCATTCTGGAGCTGTGTTATTATTATTTTGAAGATTATATGGTGATCTTATATCTTATTCTCTCAACCGATGATATTATTGACTATAGCTGAATATGTGACGATTTGAGATGTCACATTCTATTTTTTCTTGAAGACCCTCTTATATATGTTATAAGAGGATATTAATCATCATCTTTTAGAGATTACAATGTGTCCTTGGTGCAAGATTCATCACAATATGTAAAGGAGAAGAAAGTATGAATTTTAGTGTTATATGTTGACATAATCTTGTCAACACTTATTCATTATTTTTTATTCACAAAATTTGAGTTGGTATACATACATACAACATCAAAAACGTCCATAAACAGGTGGAGAAGGTGGTATACTCATTTTATAACTTTTGGGCAAGTGGACAAATTCAAAAACAAGTTAGTTGGCAAAAGTTGTCAACTTGAAATTTCAAATTTGAAGTTAATGGAGACAAGGTTGTTGGAGCTGATTTTGGATGTGCTTTAATTCAAAATTCTCAGCCATCACATGGTCTAAAAGTTAGAGAGAATATGCCATCTATTCACACTATAAATAGGAGGCAAGGTGAAGAAGAGAAGACACACACTTGAAAGCAAAATTGAAGATTGTTGTCTTGCTATTCTCTTCTCATATTTTCGTTCATACTTTGTGTAGCTAAGGTGTTCCAAATTTTTTGTTGTCCAGCTACACTATACACACCTTCTTGGGTTGGATTGTATAATTGATTAGCCAAATTTATAAGGCTACATCAATAGGTGGTAGAGGTGTTGTAACCAAGAGTTGCATAGAGGTGATTATCCAAGTCTTGAATAGGGTTGGTGTATAACCCAAGGATCAAGCTTGGCTCTTGTTGTAAGGTGTTAATTTGATAGTGAAATCCAAGGAAAGGTGTTCCTTGGGACTGGAGTAGGTCACATTGACCGAACCAGGATAAATCCTCGGTGTTCTTCTCTTGTTTCTTTATTTCTGTTTTTGCCCGTTTCTGACTGCAGTTTTCACACAACTTCTCACAATTTGAAAAAATAGCTTAACATTTTCAAAATTCGTGATTTTTTGTGGAGTTATACTTCAGACTGTTATCTTTCATTTGCAACAAGAATCACTTGATTTGAGCAAGGGAAAGTTAGTCTTTCAGTCTTTGCAAGATAACTGCTCCAATCTGACTGCAATCTGACCAGTATTGAAAAAACTTGAATTCTGTATTTATCCAGAATTGTTTGAGGTCAGGGCCTTTTAGAAACATCAACTAGACTTTCTAAGGAGTGTTTTGATATAAAGATCAATCTTTTTGGTCAAGTATTCAAAGAGAAACACGTTTTGCAAAATCAGCAACATTCTGTCCAATTCTGTTATGTTTGACCATCTGAATCTTTTTATTTGTTGGAACGGTCAAACGATCTTATTTGTATCTGATTTTTGGACAGAGTCTTTCTAACACATTGAAGTTCAATTCTGAAAAGTTTCACGATTTTTGGAGTTGTGTACATTTATTTCTGAATTTTTTAAAAACGGGTTCTGAATCTGAGGTGGTCTCAGATTCTGTTTTCAAAGGGGATTTTAACAAAGGGTTGTAGTGTAATTTCCGCTAACCACTATTCACCCCTCCTCTAGTGGTGTTTATTGTAGGTGCATGGTCCAACATTTGGTATCAGAGCTAGACCAACATCACTCAAAAGAAGCAAGATTCAACACCATATGAACAATACAAGGCCAAGAAACAACGATTCATTATATACTGCTTGTCTCAAATCCAAGGTACATACTATGGCTATTGTTTCTCACAAAGGTGAGTTGGAAGGTATGTCTGCACAACGCCCTCCTCTTTTTGATGGCAATAATTTTGTTCATTGGAAACTAAGAATGAGGCTATTCTTAATGGCTATAGACATAGATTTATGGTCTATAGTTGAAGATGGGCCGTACATTCCAATGAAAGTTATACAAGTTAGTGGAGTAACTCAAGAGGTTGAAAAATATAAAAGTGAATGGTCATCGGATGATAAAAAGAAAATGTCCATGAATGCTAAAGCTATGCAATTACTTTTAAATGGACTTACAACTTCTGAAGCAGGATATGTGTCAAATTGCACAAGTGCACACGACATGTGGAAATCACTTGTATTAAAGCATGAAGGTACTAGTGGTGTTAAAGAGTCAAAAATAAGCATGCTTATGACTTAATTAGAGACTTTCAAAATGTTGCCAAACGAATCCATAACATCTATGGATTTGAGGATTACTAATATTTTCAATGCCCTTGAAGCTTTAGGGAAGTCATTTTCGAACAGTGAAAAGGTTCAAAAGGTGCTACGAAGCCTCACTGCTGAATGAGATCCAAAGGTGACTGCAATCGAGGAGACAAAGTCAATCACTAAGATGGATGAATTGATCGGGTCTCTTAAAGTTTACGAGGTTAAATTAAACCAACGAAAGCCTGAATCGTCTAAGTCATCCGGTAAGTCAATAGCTTTCAAAACAACCGAAACACATGATAGTAACGATGATAGTAATAGTGATACTGAATTAGACGATGACTTGATATTGATAGCTAGAAAACTAAGAAAATTTTTCAAACGTCCAAATAGGAATAGACAACGTAATTCTTCTTCTTCTTCTTCTCAACCTAGGAAGAATAACATAAACAAATGGTATAATAAAGAATTAAAGTGTTATGAATGCGGTCAAAAAGGACATATTTCATATGACTGTCCCACGAAGAAAAATAATAATAACAACAACAATAATAAACAAGCTAAGGACAAGGAGGCTCAAACGACAAAGACAAAGGAGTCTAAGGCAAGAAAAGGGAAACGAGCAATGAAGGTGAGCACGTGGAGCGAGTCATTCGACTCAGAATCCGAAACTGAGGAAGCTCAAGTCTGCTTCGTATCCAACGAGGATAAACGCAAGGAATGCAAGAAGGAGGCAAAGTCAAAGAATCTAAAAACTAAATGGTTTTTAGATAGTGGATGTTCGAGGCATACGATGGGGAACCCCAAAATATTCATCGAATTAGAACATATCAAGAATGGAGGAAAAGTAACATTCGGTGACAACAACAAAGGACAAGTTGTTGGAAAAGGAACAATTGGGGACCCTAACACATTTCAAATACGAAATATGTTGTTAGTAAGTAATCTATCTTATAATTTACTTAGTATTTCTCAACTTATAGATTGTGGTTATAATGTCTCCTTTCTTCCCAATTCTTGTGATATAATAAATGAAAAAGGAGAAACGGTTTTAAAAGGAAATAGAGATGGTAATATTTATACTCTTACCTTAGATAACATGTTAGATGCTAAGGTTAAGTCTCTAATATCACATGACTTAGATGTAAATTTATGGCATAGAAGATTAGGCCATATAGGAATTTCAACTATTAAGAAATTGTCTAAGAAGAATTTAATTAGAGGAATGCCTAAGTTAGACTTAGATAATTTTCAAATGTGTGAAACATGTATTAAGGGAAAATACATTAAAGAAACCTTAAAACCGAAACATGAAGTGAGTACTAGTCATGTACTAGAATTGCTTCACTTAGACTTATTTGGTCCAAGTAGGACAAGAAGTCTAGGTGGACACTACTATGTGCGTTTCATAGTAGATGATTACTCACGCTACACATGGACATTGTTCTTAACACATCGTAGAGGATAACTGCTCCAATCTGACTGCAATCTGACCAGTTTTGAGAAAACTTGAATTCTGTATTTATCCAGAATTGTTTGAGGTCAGGGCCTTTTGGAAATATCAACTAGACTTTCTAAGGAGTGTTTTGATATAAAGATCAATCTTTTTGGTCAAGTATTCAAAGAGGAACACGTTTTGCAAAATCAGCAACATTCTGTCCAATTCTGTCATGTTTGACCATCTGAATCTTTTTATTTGTTTGAATGGCCAACGATCTTATTTGTATCTGATTTTTGGACAGAGTCTTTCTAACACATTGAAGTTCAATTCTGGAAAGTTTCACGATTTTTGGAGTTGTGTACATTTATTTCTGAATTTTATAAAAACGGGTTCTGAATCTGAGGTGGTCTCAGATTCTGTTTTCAAAGGGGATTTTAACAAAGGGTTGTGGTGTAATTTCCGCTAACCACTATTTGTAGGATCTGTAAGGCACCACTACAAAGGGGGTTGAATAGGTGGTGCGGAAAGTGTGGTTTTTAAAATTTGTTTAAAACTAAACAACTCATCTTCTGAAAACAGATTCTGTTTTCAGGACTAGTTTTAAAACATTTTTAAAACCTGGTTATAGGTCTCCAAAAATTCTGAAATGTTTAGAGAACTTAGCCTCAGATGTTATGAGGGTCTCCTAAAAATTTCAAATTTAAATTCAACCTTTAACCCCTTCAAAAATCGTTGGTGGTCAGATTGCGCGAATCTGCCAGAAACGTTACACTGTTTTGAAAAATTAATTCCTATTTGTACACAACTCCAAATGCTCTGAAAATTTAACCAATAACCCCTTATATGTTTTATTTGAATGGGTTGAAACAGTTTTGAAAAATACTTTTGGGAAGTTAGTCAAATACACTCAAAGTCTCAACCTTTGCAAGTCTGAAAATCAGACTGCACTAGTCTCAGATCTTTGGATGTTTGAATGACTTATACTTATCCAAAAGGGTTGAAACTTTTGCCAAATTAACCCTAAGACGTGTGACTTTGTTTTTGGAAATTTTCGTAATTTTTGAAAGTCGTTTACTATTTTTACGAACGTAAACAAAAAGAGTAAACTATGCAGTAACAGAAAATAAATGATGAAAGTAAATGACACCGAGAATTTTATACTGGTTCGGTTATAAACAACCTAATTCAGTCTTCAAGGAACACCTTCCTTGGTTCACACTAGTCACACAACACAAATACACCTTACCACAGGGTTGATGGAGTTACACACCAACTCCAACCCTTTACAAACCTTGTACGAAGAATACAATTCGCACGGACACCACCACCTTGCAAGATTGAAGATTGATCACACCTTGATCAATCTTTTACAAAGATAAAGAGTATTTGGTGGTATAATCCAAGTCTATTCAAGGATAAGAATATAAGTACAATAGGCTTTCAAGAAGAAGAAAGAAAGAGAGTGTAGAAGAATAAGGCTAGAACACTTTTGATCTTTTAATTTGCAACACTTGTTCTTGTTCTTGTTCTTGTTTTGCTCTTCTTCCTTCCTTTTTAATCATCATGGCCGCCCCCCTTAGGAGTCCTTCTCCTCTTGAAAATTGTCTTCTAAGTCATTAGGAGAATGTGTGGCATCATTGTGACATGATCTTGCTTACTTAGCATGTTCTCATTGGATGATCATTAAGCTCTTGCTTACTTGGCACTCATTGATTGGTTGAATGTTGTCATCAATTGATGACTAGGAAAATCTGAGAAGAACACTTAAAACATGTGCCAAAATCATCATAAAACCATTACCATAACTTCCAAGATCATCACATAAATTTAGCAAGACAATTTTCTCCAAACAAGGATGCAAAAATCGGCCATACCATGCTGAAATTTCAGCATGTGTCACATTTACATTTCATTCAAAATATTGCCTGTTTTGTATTGATTTAATCCAAGAAAACAAAGGATAATTCAATCACCATTTAGTATGCATTATTCTCATCTTTTATGGAATAAAAATTAGACAATAATGTGGCCTAAAATTCGGCCATGTACACTTCTACACATGCTGAAATTTTCAGCATGTCTGATATTCAAATATATCACCACTTTAATTCCATAACTTATTCAAAATGCTTCCAAATTATCTTCCAATTAATCCACCTTAATCAAGAAGTAAAATCTCCCTCATAATGATGTTGAAAACATGCACACATTAGCACACATGCTGAATTTTCAGCATGTGTCACAATTGTGACAAAAATTGGAAATGTTACCTTTTGTAGTTCCTTTCTTTAAGTCACCAACATTGTATGATTGATTCTTGACCAATCAATATGCCAACAAGGCTCCACATATGCTCCATCTCAGCTGTAGGTGGCGTGTATACATGTATATGCATGTGCTGAATTTTATTTTTGCTAACTTTGTAAAATAGTGCACATTTAATAATACACACATGTTATATTCCAATCAGCCATTAATTTAATTTTCTAGAACACTTTAAGATGTATGACATATGTAAAAAGTGTCTAGATACGTGTTGTATGATGTGCCAAAAACGTTCCATGTATTGTGTACGTAGAAAACCGAATTTTCGATGTTTATCGATTACCCGAATTTTCGATAATTAAATTCCAAATTTTTACACATGTTATATATATATATTATGTTACACATAATATATATAATATATACTTTAAATCTCAGCACTTGGCTGGTCTAAAGTGGCACCATTAACATGTGTCAAAATTAAAATTGGAATCTTCACATTTTGGCCTTAATGTGGGGTGATTTGTGTGTGCCAACATGGAAAGAATTTTTGGCTGAAAATATCACCCTAGGCACGAAATTTTTGATGATTTTTAAAGTATAGGCGCTGGCCATTTATTTATGGCAAGTACGTGACACGTTGGTGAAGTTCGGTATTCGCCTGATACGACAATTTTCGGTTTAGAACCTTTTAACGTGTCGTATTTAATTTGTCATCACCATGACTTATATCATATGATATAAGACCTGAATATACTCATAAATATGAGTTGTGTGATGGTGTGACGTTAACGTACGTACGTAAAATATATAACGTGTCGGTAGTACATTGGAATACATGTGTATGTGCCTTTTTCAAAAAATCTGAAAATATATGTATTTATATGTGTATATGCGTGTATATTAATTGAGGGGAGGAGGAGAAGACTTTCCTTCCTTAGCCTTGTTGTCTTTGTGCCTTTTCCAAATGTAGCTTCCTTTAATGAACTACTTAGTTTAATTAACTAAGTACTTCACTTAATGAACTAGTTTAGTTCATTAATGGTGGCACCTGAAAATAGTATAAACACAACAAATGTTTGCCATTTGATGTAAGCTTTGTAGCTTCATGGCTCGTTAGTACGGCAACATAATATATGAACTATATAAGGCAAGTGATAAGCAATATATCATGCACATTTATCTTATGCTCGTTTTTATGCACATTTAAATCATGTATTTGAAAATCACTCAAACCCCTTTTTCTCTACACTATTCACCCCCCTCTAGTGGTGTTTATTGCAGGTGCACGGTCCAACACAAGTTGGTTCCTATAAATTGACATGTACCACTAGTGGATTTTCTATCTAATTTGCAACCATCATAATCAGCATCGCTATATGCGTATAATTCTAACTTAGCGTTTCTATCATACCAAAGTCCTAAGTGAGGTGTATGTTTAAGATATCTAAATATCTTTTTCACTGCATTGTAATGAGATACCTTAGGACAAGATTGAAACCTAGCACACATACACACACTAAACATGATGTCAGATCTTGATGCGGTTAAATATAACAATGAGCCAATCATAGACCTATATAGTGTGCTATCAAAAGGTTTATCATTTTCATCCTTGTCTAGTTTGGTTCTAACACTCATAGGTGTAGGTGTTGGTTTCAACTCTTCAAAGCCAAACTTCTTAACCATATCATTGACATACTTAAGTTGGCTAATGTGAATACCTTGAAGGGTTTGTTTGATTTGAAGTCCTAAGAAATAACTCAACTCTCCTACCATTGACATTTCAAATTCTGACTTGATACACTCTTCGAAATCTTTTACTAAGGTAGGGTTGGTTGAACCAAAGATTATATCATCTACATATATTTGATCTATTAATAAGTCATTATCTTTTTTCTTAGGAATAATGTGTTGTCTATGGTCCCCCTTTGATAATTATTTGCAATAAGAAAACTTGCAAATCTATCATACCAAGCTCTTGGAGCTTGTTTCAAACCATATAAAGCTTTCTTAAGCTTGTAAACATGGTTAAGATCATTTGGATCTTCGAATCCAGGGGGTTGTTTGACAAACACCTCTTCTTGGACATATCCATTCAAGAACGCACTCTTGACATCCATTTGGAAGAGTTTGATGTTGCTTAGACTTGCAATAGAAAGTAACAATCTAATTGCTACTAGTCATGTAACGGGTGCAAAGGTTTCTTCATAATTTATCCCTTCTTGTTGATTATAACCTTGTGCGGCTAGCCTAGCCTTATTTCGCGTGATGTTTCCTTGTTCATCCATTTTATTCCTAAACACCCATTTCGTTCCTATTATAGACTTGTTTTCAGGTTTAGGTACTAAGTCACGCACGTTGTTCCTTGTAAATTGATTCAATTCCTCATTCATGGCGTCTATCCATGTTATATTACCTAAGGCTTCCTTTACATTCTTAGGTTCTAAGTGTGAGATTAAGCTATGTCTTTCAAGTTGGCTTATGTTTCTACGTGTTCTAACCCCAACACTTGGATCCCCAATGATTAATTCTTTAGGATGCCACCAATTCCTAGGTTGACTAGGTTCACCCTCATCTTGTTCAAATGTTTCATTTGTATGAACATTATCGTATGTAATTTAATCATTAGTTGTATTATCTTCCAAATGCAAAGTTTCTTCATTTATTTCATCTAAGGGTTCATTCATGTCTTGTTTAGGTTGAGTTGGTTCTAGATGATCAAGTACAGACTCAAGTAATATATCATCATCATCAAACATATTTTCAACATTATTTTCTTGTTTATGGTTAGTTTTATCACTAACTTCAAAGCATGCATTTTCATTGAATTTCACATGTACAGTTTCAATTATTTTTCTAGATGCAGGATTGTAACACCTATATGCTCTTGAATTAGTTGAATAACCAACAAATATGCATTCAATAGACTTTTGTTCAAACTTGTCTAGATTATGCTTAGTGTTCAACACAAAACACTTACAACCAAAAACTTTAAGATAATCTACCTTATGTTGTCTATTGTTTAATCATTCATAAGGCGTTTTATTCAATTTCTTTCTAATAGAAAGTCTATTTATTATATAACAAGCACGACGTACAGCTTCATCCCATAAATATTTTGGTACTTTATTTTCACATAACATTGTTCTAGCAACTTCTTGTATAGTTCTATTTTTACGTTCAACAACTCTATTAAGTTGTGGTGTTCTAGGTGGTGAGAATTTATGTTTAATTCCATGTAATTCATAAAACTTGATTACATCTTTGTTTTTAAATTCTCCACCTCTATCACTCCTAATTCTTTTAACATTTTCTTCGTAAATATTTTCGAGTTGCTTGATAAGAGTTTCGATTGCTAATAGAACGTCGTCTTTGTGTGTTAAGAACAATGTCCATGTGTATCGTGAGTAATCATCTACTATGACACACACATAGTGGTGTAGACCCACGAGACCAGAGGTATTGGCCCTGGCTCCACAAAAATATTTAATTTGCTGTAATGTTGAGGCATCATGGAGTATAAAAGATTTTACAAAATATGGACGGCAGATGACCGAATGATTACCACCTCTTTGAGTCTCCATACGGCTATGCAATTACAGCGAAAATTGTTAGTAAAAATCGAAAGCCATAAGAACAGAAACAGATTGGAATTAATTAGCGGATAAGAACATCAGTCAAGAAAATGAAAGGAATTATTATTACCGGACGGAATAAATAATTTAGTGATGATTGTAATTAAATCTTTTGTGCAAATTCATGTGACAGACTGCTTTCTCTTTCTCCACACACTTTATACTTAATGTTTCTTTAACATGTTTTTTCCTTTAATACATGTTTCACACTTTTGAAAATTATCTAAATCTAACTTAGTCATACCTCTTATTAAATTCTTTTTAGATAAATTTTCAATAGTTGAAATTACTATATGGCATAGTCGCCTATGCCATAAGTTCACATCTAAGCCATGTGATATCAAACATTTTACCTTAGCATCCAACATGTTATCTAAGGTAAGAATGTAAATATTACCATCTCTATTTTCTTTTAATACAATTTCTCCTTTTTCATTTATTATATCACAAGAATTGGGAAGAAAAGAAACATTATATCCATAATCTATAAGTTGAGAAATACTTAATAAATTGTAAGAAAGATTACTTACTAACAACACATTTCGTATTTGAAATGTGTTAGGGCCCCCAATTGTTTCTTTTTCAACAGCTTGTCCTTTGTTGTTGTCACCGAATGTTACATTTCCTCCATTCTTGATATGTTCCAACTCGGTGAATAGTTTGGGGTTGCCTGTCATATGCAGTGAACATCCACTATATAAAAACCATTTAGTTTTTAGATTCTTTGATTTTGCCTCCTTCTTGCATTCCTTGCGATTTTCCTACAATGAAGACAAAGTTTTAGGTACCCTTTACTTGGGTCCTTGAATATTAGGGGCACTATCCTTGTTTATATACCCTTTAGGTATCCAAACTTGGATGTACCTTTTTGGCACATTTTTAGCATAGTTATAATTGGAAAAATAAGGAGAATTGGCATATACATTTCATGAAGATGCATTGTTATACATGTTGTACCTTGGTTTATATGTACTATGTTGGGGCCGATTTTGATAGTTTATGTAAGGCATATGATTTTGTTTCTTATATGGTGCTATGTATGTATACTCATATGCATTTCTATAAGACTTATATGAGTGTTGCCTATACTTAGGTTAATAATAAGTTGGATGTATTTTATTATGCCTAGTTACATTTGTATACATATAGGCATAATTTCTAGGTTGTCTAGATGGAAAATTTTGCCTAGTAGCACGTTGATATGTATGTGCATTTATGGGTGCAGGTTGTATTTTTGCCTTAGAATAAATAGAAGAGGGAGTAGAAGAAGATGTAACAAGCAAATTTGATTTCGTTGAATTGTATGGCAATTTTGTACTAGATGAAACAAAATTAGTATTTTTATCTTTCTTTACGTTTTCTTCTTTATGGCCTAACCCAGTTTTATCATTTCCATATTTTGAGATGATATAAGTGTATCTAACATGTTTGTACCAGATTTAAATTGTTCTAACATTTCTAAGTTTAGTTTAGTGGATTTAAGTTGTACAATCTCATTTTCACAATTTTCTAACTTAGTCTTTAGCATACTATTTTTAGTTTTTAATGTTTGTCCATTTTTCCTATATGATTGAATTTTAATCTCTAAAGAATCAAGAGTATTAGTAGACTCTTGTTAAAAAGATTCTAATTGATCGGAAAATTCCAAGTTGGACGTCTTCAACTTGTCATTTTCTTCAATTAGTTTCTTCTTTTCTTTGGAGAGCCTCTTACAGTGAGCACGCATTCTTAAAAATTCTTCATACATTTCATCAAATGTCATTTCACTATCAGAATCATCATCAGAAGAAGAACTTACCTCATTAGATACGAAGCAGACTTGAGCTTCCTTAGTGTCGGATTCTGAGTCGGATGAGTTGCTCCATGTGCTCACCTTCATTGCTCGTTTGACTTTCCTTGGCTTTGTCTCTTTTGCCTTTGATATTTACGTCTCCTTTTCTTGTTTGTTATTATTTATTGTTGGCATTTTTCTTTGTCGGACAATCATAAGAGATGTGTCCTCTTTTACCACATTCATAACATTTTAACTCTTTATTATACCTTTTGTTGTTATTAGAGTTATTTTTCCTAGGTTGAGAAGAAGAAGAAGAAGAAGATCGTTGTCTATTCTTATTAGGACGTTTAAAAAACTTTCTAAATTTTCTAGCTATCAATATCAAGTCATCTTCTAATTCATTATCACTATAACTATCATCATTATTTGTATGTGATTCAGTTGATTTGAAAGCTATAGACTTACCGGATGACTTAGATGACTCAGATTTCCGTTGGTTTAGTTTTACCTCGTAAACTCTAAGTGAACCGATCAATTCATCCATCTTAGTGATTGACTTTGTCTCTTCAATTGATGTTACCTTAGGATCTCATTCGGCAGGAAGGCTTCGCAGTACCTTTTGAACCTTCTCGTTGTTGGTAAACGATTTTCCTAAAGCTTCAAGGGCATTGAAAATGTTAGTAATCCTCATATCCATAGAGTTATGGATTCTTTTGGCAACATTTTGAAAGATTCAAGCTCAGACATAAGCATGTTTATTTTTGACTCTTTTACTCCGCTAGTACCTTCATACTTTAATTCTAACGATTTTCACATGTCGTGTTCGCTTGTGCAATTTGACACATATCCTGCTTCAAAGGTTGTTAGTCCGTTCAATAATAATTGCATAGCCTTAGCATCCATCGACATTTTCTTTTTATCTTCGGAAGACCATTCACTTTTATATTTTTCAACTTCCTGTGTGACTCCACTAACTTGTACAATTTTTATTAGAATGTACGGCCCATCTTCAACTATAGACCATAAATCGATGTCTATAGCCATTAAGAATAGTACCATTCTAAGTTTCCAATTGACGAAATTATTTCCATCGAAAAGAGGAGGACGTTGTGTGGACACACTTTCCAACTCACCTTTGTGAGAAACTATGGCCATTGTATGTACCTTTGATTTGAGATTAGCAGGCTACTTTGAAATATTGTTTCTTGGCCTTGTGTTGTTTGTACGGTGTTGAATCTTGCTTCTTTGAGTGGTGTAGACCTTGCTCTGATACCAATTGTTGGACCGTGCGCCTGCAATAAACACCACTAGAGGAGAGTGAATAGTGGTTAACGGAAATTACACACTACCCTTGATAAAAGTCCCCTTTGAATACAGAATCTGACACTGCCTCATATTCAGAACTCGTTTTTGAAAAATTCAAAAATTCTTGTACACAACTCCTAAAATTATGAAAATTTCCAGAATTTAACTTCAATATTTGACAAGCCTCTGTCCCAAAATTAGACAAAAATAAGATCGTTTGGCCCTTCAAACAAATAAAAAGATTCAGATGGTCAATCTGGACAGAATTGGACAAAATGTTGCTCAAATTGAAAAATGTGTTTCTCTTTGAATACTCAACCAAAAAGGTTGATATTTATGTCAAAACACTCCTTAGGATGTCTAGTTTATGATTCCAAAAGGCTCTGACCTTGAATAATTCTTGATTAAAACAGAATTTAAGTTTTCTCAAAACTGGTCAGATTGCAGTCAGATTAGAGCAGTTATCTTACAAAGACTAAAAGACTAAATTTCCCTTGTTCAAATCAAGTGATTCTTGTTGAAAATGAAAGCTAACAGTCTGAAGTATAACTACACCAAAAATCACGAATTTTGAAAGTGTTTAGCTATTTTTTCAAAACGTGAGAAATTGTGTGAAAACTGCATTAAAAAAAGTGCAGAATGCAGAAATGTAGAAAAAAACACCGAAAATTTATCAGGGTTTGGTCAGTGTGACCTAATCCAGTCCCAAGGAACACCTTTCCTTGGATTTCACTATGGTATGAACCAAATTACAACAAGAACCAAGCTTGATCCTCGGGTTATACACCAACCCTATTCAAGACATGGATGAACACCTTCTATGCAACACTTAGTTGCAACACCTCTACCTCCTATTGACGTAGCCTTATAGAGTTGGCTAATCAATCTTACAAATGAAGCTCAAGAGGCTTGTAGTTCTCCAATAAATACAGCAAGAGCACCTTGACTACAAACAATGGAACAAGAATGACAAGAAGACAAAGATAGCTAGACAAATCAATTAATGCTTTCAAGTGAGCTTCAAGTGTGTTCTTCTTCTTCAATTATTGTCTCCTATTTATAGTGTGAAATGACCCATGGAGATAAGACCTCCAATGTGCCATCATCTTCATCATCAATGCTTAAGTGTCTTCACATCATTGGTTGGCTTTGTACACTTGGCAACAACAAGCAAAATGATTGGTCCACATAGGCACATAATACGTTGGCCGAATTTCACACCTTGGCAAGTCTCAATTATCCTTTGGAAAATGAAGATAATAAGAATAAGATATAATGACATATTCCTCCACTATCCCCTTAACTCCTTGGCTTGAGAATAGGCATGTGGGAGTTGACAAATTCAAACCAAAAATCATCTCCAATAATAGCCAAGTAGCCGTTGGCTACCAAGTCAAATTTTCCAAGTTGGCAAATTTGGTTGGTCCACTTGGCAACAAGATATAAAATGAATAATATATCACCTCTACCTGAATATGAACGTTTTTGAACATATATACAAGTATATCAACTCAGATTTTTGAAGAATAAATCACCAAATAATAATTGACAAGATTATGTCAACATGTAACACCAAAATTGCCAATATTTCTTCTTGTATGTTATGATCATTTTCACACTTTGAACACCTTTATATTCTCTGAAATATGATGATAAATATACTCCAATAACATATAGAAGAGATTCTTCAAGAAAGAAATAGAATGTGACATCACAACTCGTCACATATCCCGCTACCGTCAATATATCATCATGTGACAGAAATAATATAAAACCAACATATAATCTTCAAGATAACCATAACTCAACTGCAGAATGAAGATAAGAATATACTCAAGAGATTCCTTGAGTGAAAATACCAAAAATACCCTCAGGGATAAAATGACCAAAATGCCCCTAGTGAGAGAAAACTCCAGAAATGTCCCGGATGGTCAGACATAGATATAATAACATCTTTGTCATGATAAATAAGATGAGAATAAGTCCTTGAAATATTTCCACCATATCATGTTCCTACAAAACTTAAAATACCAATTTTGCCCTTTTTTGGGAAGTTGTAGGAACTTCCAGGGCACATTAGTCACAAGACATTTATATTTATCAAAATCACATAATAATCACATAATGAACATATATAAAACCTGTACAAATGAAAACAATCACTTTATCACATTTTAGAAAAATATGTCTAAAAACCCCTAGACATCGATCGATCGAAGTGTTTCAGCTTCAGAGATCGATGTCTCACAGTAGATTTCAAAGTTTGTCTCTGACCTACATCGGTCGATCAAAGTGAGGGTTCGATGTATACATCGATTGATTGATGTGTCTCAAGTTTAGATATCGATGTCTCACGGTAAGGTCTTGAACTTTCGTTGCCTTACATAGATCGATCAATGTGAGGGATCGAAACACATCGATCGATCGAAGTGCAACAACCTGAGAGATCGATGTCAACTTTTTCAACTTTCTGAACTTTTAATCACATATAACACCATGTGTGACATCTTTATGCATTCACCACTTAAAATCATGACTTTGAAAATTATCCAAACATATTTCTCAACACCATGTACATTGCCAATTAATTCATAAGTCAGCCACGGCACAAAAAGGAAAGAAAAAAAAGGATAACAAAGCAAGTATGGCAGAAACATGCAAAGCTTGAGAAACAACAACAACATTACTTCATTGTCTTAGAGGCTTCCGCCTATGACAGAATATAAGGAATGAGATGTACGCAACCATACCTGATGAAGCCGAGATGGTCACCATGAGGGTCAGAGATGACCCACAGGATGTGCCGTTAATCTTCTGTCCAAATCCTTCAACGGAGCCTGAGAAAGAAGAGAAACGTTAGAGGTCCCAGGGTGCTGCACCGGGAAAACCCTCCGACGCTTAAGTCAGTTATAGGTGTTTTGCCTATGCAATTTATGCTGGAATAGAGGTTTAGATAAAACCTGGAAAGGACCTCACTGAGTTTGTGAGTTTAGTGTTATGGTCAAGATGGAGTTCTGGAAGTAATGCTCCAGTTGTCCTCCAAGAATTCGGATCCCCCCTTCAGTTGTGAGTTGAGGGGTATTTATACTTGAAATAGAGGAGGCCTGACCCCTCGCCAAGTGATGGGATGGCGACATGTCTGAGATGGCGGTCTAGTCCATTGCAGAGCTGTAATGTGATGGGAATAAAGCCTGAGACCGTAGCTGTTGTGTAGGTCGGCCTGTAATGATAGCTTTGTACTGAGCCAATTATTGCTTGTCATCTGGAAAGTATTCTGCAGAGCCGCTAAGTGGGTCCCAGAGCATAATAGACGATACCTTCCCTTGATCTTATCTGAAAGTTCGTGGCGTTATTTGGCCTAGCCGGTATGTGGCCGAGGCCGAGTTAAATATTCTGCCGAGGCTGACTGTAAACATATGCCTTTGTCGAGCCGAGATGAACCATTTTGTAGTGTTATACTTCAACAATTCTTGTCCATGTGTCAACAAGTACTGGCCTGACTCAGATATGCAGCCGAGCTGAACAGGAATCGTAGTTGAATTTGCCTTAGCTATTTCAATAAGCTTTTGGACGAGCTGTGCTGAAGTGCACTCTTGCCGAACTGCAGTTCAATCCGGATGTTGAGGTACAAACCCCTGATGATCAGAGTATGACCGAAGTGTAATTTGGCCGAGCATCAGTGCTTTTGTGCCGACCTGCGGGTCTTGACACATTTATGCCCAAAATCTACCGTTGACTGTTGTTGACTAACAGGTAGTTTATTTTAGTTCATCATTTGCCCCAGATTAGTTTGGCCGAGCTGACCTGAGAGGACAGACTAATCGATTCAAAATCTTTAATTTGTCTTTTCAATGATGACGTGTCAGCCTCTGATTGGGCTGCTCTACACATTTACTGGCTGCGCAGAGTATAAGGCATCAATTACGTATCTGGCCGAGCTGACCAGAAAAAGCAAGCTAATTGATTCAAAGTCATAATAGCATCGTCCTTGTAAACATAATGTGTCCACTTCTGATTGATTTGCTCGGCACATTTACTGTTTGTGCAGAACACGAAACATCAGTTGCCTTGTTTTTCGTGCTCGGCCGTTACAGAGATCGAAGGCGATTAATGCGAAGGTGACCTTTGAGATGCCGAGTTAGAACCTTTGGGATGCCGTGTCTAATCAGGAAATTCTTTCATTTATTTTCTATTACTTTTTTCTTCCCCGGGTTTCATTCACAAAAACCTAAATATGAGGAGTGGAAGAATGATGATTTGTTTGTGGATGAAGTAATTACCTTGAAAGCAGGTTCAGTTTCTTCTTTCCCAGCCTTGTCAGAAATTTCCATCACCCACTGCAGTCCATCAAGAGAACAGATACATTTTTTAGAACCATTTGTATTTAGGGATGTAACGCATGGAATATGCACTCATGTATATAGAGTGACGTACAAGCTCTAACCACATATCTTAGACATAGGCACTGCTCATATGTTTTAAGATAGATATACATTACTAACCAGAACATATAGGTCGGCATGTGCACCTACAAGTAGGGCTATTATATAGGTCTCATCTCCTTGATTTCTCTAGTTAATGTTAACATTTTAACCCAAAAAACGAAGTAACCGACTCCATCCAATATAGCTGAACTATTTATAGGAAGAAGGAGAAAGGATTAAACTATCAGAAAGATGCAGAAGTATTAGCAGTGGAACTCCTCACACTTTTCCGATACATAGTTAGAATCAAACGGAGCCACAACCAGAAGAAAAGAGAAGGAAAAGGAAACATAACCAGATCAAGTTAGATAAATTGCTAGAAATTTGCATTTAGCATGATTTAACCGTTGCAATCAACAACAACAACACATACCCAGTATATTCTAACAACAGTAAAAGTTGTCGTTAGGATCTGGAGAATACGATAGACAGTCAAATAATACCTTCATCCCAAAGAATAGAGAGTTTGCTTCTAGCGATATCCCCGTCTCTATATATACCTGCATAGACACATAATGAATGATAAATAATGCAAGACAAACACAAAAAATGCAAAGTTCACCTAATGTTGAGCGAGTATCTAAGCCCCTTTATATACTATAAGTTGTCCCTATATCCTGCCTAAGCCTCGCTAACCTTAATCCTCCGTCTCCATGAGCTCTTATATTGGACCATATCCTCAAAGTGGTGCAAATCTAGTAAGTCATATCTAATTTGTTACTCCCAAGTCAGTTTAGGTCTGTTTTTACTTCTTTTCCCCTCTATCAAAACTCTGACGGACGGCGTTGTCTGTCTCCGCTTTACATCCAGTTCAACTTATTATTTAACAGTTGCAATCCAGTTCAACAAAAACCGAAAAGCCTACAAATGTAAAGTCATAATCGCCTTTGGGATTCGAATTACAGCCACAAGACATGAACTATATTTTGCGTGATCTATTTAATAGCCTTGATATCATTTCTTTTAATGTTTTTTCTTTTTGCTTCCAATGGAGTCAACAACACACCATTCTTTGATTTTGGAATATGACAGAATAAAGGAAATGACTTACTAAATTGGTTACGTTTATTGTATTGTGAAGTAGCAGTAGATCGATACAACTTGAAGTAATTTTCATTATGCGTCATCCGGAAACAATCTCTGTGTGTTTCCAATATACAGGTAAAGTTGCATACACCGACCTCCCCTTTACCTACTATTAACGGGAATGCAATGGTCTACATGTGTAGCGCTCCGCTCCCGAGCCCTAACAACGGGAACAGTGCACCCACCGTATCTCACTAAGGAGAATACAAAGAGTCAAAATCAAAACAGATACACGTCAGCGGAAGTCAAAATTTAAAACCTCGAAGTAATCATCATCATAAATATCAATGTCTAGTCAAATCTAAATCCGTTACAAATGTCAAATGTAGATATAACTAAATGTCTAAAGTACATAAACCTCGATTATCAAAAATCATTATCTCAACTAAGCCCTCGAAAGTCTCATTGGAATGTCATCGTCCTCAATATCTCCGCTCTTGGTCATCCTCGGTATGCTAACTCAATCACATGTCTATCTGCAAAACTGGTTGATGGAGGGGGGGTGAGCGACATACATCGCCCAGCAAGTAATCCCACTATACTTACCATGGGATCATACACGGAGAAGCAAGTGTGATAACGATATATAGCAACATAAAATAATATCATGCTTCTCTTTGCAAGTAAATTTACAACTTTGTCCCTAACATCCAAAAGCAAATAGAGCAAGTAGACCTAACGAAGTACAAAACAAAGTCCAATTAAGTACGTAACAAAGTCAACAAATAGACCGATGACCAAGTCAAACCAAACGACAGCCAAGCAAAGGTTAGTTCAAGATAAAACGTGATGTAATTTTTCAAAACAATGCAATGCCAATGTTCTCCTTATTTCCAAACTAATGTTTCCAATATCAATGTCCAATGTCCAAATCCAATGTCCATATCCAATGTCCATATCCGATTAAACCGGTCCAAAAATCCAAATAACCAAATTCGGTTTAATCGGTCCAAAGTCCAAAATCAAATGCAATGGCTATAGCACTTTCCCTACAAGTGACTTATACCGTAAGACTTAAGAATTGATTCCCCCAAAACCAAATATACTATAGACACCCTGTCCCAGACTAGGTCGTTACGTCTATAGCACCGAATATATGCCTTTGTACCCTGTCCCAGACTAGGTAGTTACGCTCAGGCCCAAAATATGCATACAGAAGCCCTGTCCCTGACGAGGTAGTTATATCTGCAGCAATCCAAATAGGCATATAGAAACCCTGTCCCTGACGAGGTAGTTACATCTGTAGCACTCAATAACCAAAATAGGAATCAACCCGGCTTACCGATATATTTCCTTTGTAAGGGTGAATTTCCAAAAATATGCAAATGCAACTTTCCAAAACCATTTTTCAACTACCAAAGTTAGTCCAAATTACCAAAATGTGCCTAAATGTCAAATTTGTCAGAATTGCCAAATGCCCTCCAAATAACACATAATTCCAACAAATATTCCAAATAGCCAAAAATTCCAACACCTTCAGCCGTGTATGTGTACCCATGTATATGTCCACGCCCATACATGAACATATACCCGTATATACCTACACGTACCTCACACTTATTTCAACACGATTTTCGATTCAAATACATACGTATATATATAGTAAAAAAATATATATGACATATATATCATGTACTATACATATTTAAGAACTTTACATAACTAAACTCTTTCCTTTTTTTTTTAAACATTCGGCCAGTGCACTAATGCACAACACTTCCATGTTTTTTTCCCTTTTTCTTTTAAACAACAATAATACATATATATTTATATAATGTGAGAACACTCAATTCAATTTGCATATTAAAGAGGCGTCAGTGATATGACGTATTTCCATTCTTTTTTTTCCTTATTCTACCATTATATATGGCAGCCCTTTTTATTATTTTATCTTTTGTTTTCCTTTTTCTTTCGGCCATATCTTTGATAAAACCATTTCAATTTGCTTGCATATACATACATATACATATATATCAAGAAATCGGTCCACGCATATAACCAAATGTGCCCAGCAACCTTATTCCCAAATTCACCCATCAGAATCCTGCAGCAGTCTAATTGCCAAACCATTCACATAACAATTTCAGCCATGCATATAAAACATATATTATTTACTAGAAAATTCTTCAAAACACATAATTATATATACCACAACACTGACGGCCTCTGGCCTTTATTTGAACAGGTAAATTCCTCCCAAAAAGATACATGTATATCACATGTAAAATACATCACCAATGAACACATATGCACATCGCCACATATACGGCCTCTGGCCTACACATACACAAATATACAAATTCAGATCGCATAGAAATCTCATGTATAAACATATACAAATTGCTTAACATATACTTTTATACATTGATGCCATACAACTATGCATTCAAAATACTCATGCATGATCCGAGTTTATAACGAACATAACATATAGAATTTTTGCAAAACATAGCAAGTATAGTGAGATTACTGACTTGATTTACGTATACTATACCGTACAATTGAATCTAGGATTGAATGGTTAAAGCAAAATCCTTTCTTTCTCCCTCCTGTGCCTCTCGGATGGATGGCACAAAACAAGGCTGCACTTTTTTTTTGTTTCGAAGTATCACGCTGGAAAAAGGCAAAAGGGTGGCAATGTTTCTTTCTTTTATGCTGCTGGAGGATGGAACAAAAGAGAAGGCACCATATTATTGTAATTTCTTTGTTTTTCTCTTCTTGGCTGAATTGGTGGCTACTTGTAGTGAAGGGCAATTCGCTGGATTGTTTTCTTCCAGCATGAGAGGGGCGGCCGGTTTAGGCTGTATGTGTGTGTGTGTTTTTTTTAGGTTAAATTAGGATATATTGTAGATTTAGGGTAGAGTTTAGGTTTAGGAATATCCTAATTTGAGCAGGATTTTGATATCCTAGTTAACATAGGATTCACATTTAAAAATATAATCTACATCCAAATCCTAAGTAGACTAGGATTTATCCTCTTTATTTTATTTTATTTATTTTTTTTCATGCCATGCAAAATGCGTTCGTAACACTCCTCCCCCCTTACAAAAAGTTTCGTCCTCGAAACTTGCATACTATGTAACCAACAACTTAGTGTAATCCTAACTAATCTATTCACCTAGGTAATGAGCTAACTAAGCATCCCTTATGTAGTTTCATATGTCAACCATTTCACTTCCTCGACATAGGACTTAGCCATCAAGATCATTGCTTGCATATATACAATGTAACCGCTACATACATTGATCTCCACTTGTTACATAGTAACCTAATCTATCTATGGTTTTTGAATTAAACTTAAGGAGATTGTCATACTACTGAGGTTCTCAACCTAAATGTCAGTCTACATCGTACTTATATACGTTGTCATCAACAACCTTATATACTCAGTACTTAAGTGTACTACAATTTTTAACTTAATATCTTCGTAGTTACAACTTAGGAACTTTCCCTATACTATCTTATGTGTTCAAGCCTACTTGTCTCTATAGATTGTTGATCTTAGCAATGATATCATAACTTATTGATGTGATTATAGCTTAGCTCCGCTCGCTTTATATTCTAAGATTCAACTTAAAGGGTTATTAATTTAACCATCTTAAACTATACTAAACCATTACGCTTCTGCGCCACTCTAATCCACAGTACTTCTTTGTTTGATCATTCCAATTGCTAAATTTAACCCAACTAAATCTCACATGAATGGCAACCACCACTTATTTACGCTTACTCACCTTCGCTTCAAGCTTACTAGATTCGACAATATCTATTTGTTCATGCTCACATTATCTCAGTTCAGGCCTACTAGATTCATCGATTCTTACGTGTTTCTATGTTCATCTTAATTTCCTTAAACGATATTGGTATCATCACCTTATGTTGATAATTTCTAAGATTTACATCTTAACCACCATCTAAACCATTTTTTTTTGGTTATTATGATTTGTTACAACCATTTGCTCACTAGTATAACACTCGTCAAATTCAGGAGTTCAAATACAAGTTACACAGGTATAACCTAATCATTTGAAATTCATAACTAAGGTACCTTGATCGCATCACTTGGAGCCCTGGAGCCGTCTCCTCGGCTTTGGGCAATCTCTAGCCATATGGCCCATTTCTCCACAGTTGTAACATGCTCCCACCTTTCTCCAGCATTCTCCTGCGTGTCTTCGTCCACATATGGGGCAAGTAGGGATCACTGTCATCACATTATCTCCGAGCTCTTGCTGCTTTTGAGGTCGTGGTTGAGCTATCTGACCCTTCTTAGGAACTTTGACCCACCTCTCGGGTCCACCATTGCTGCTCTCTTCTCGAGGTCTCTTACTTTTCTCTTCCGTTGCCACCCTCACAAGGTCACCCTCGACCTTACGACACACCTCTAACAATCCCTCAAAAGTGGTAGGCTGGGCGCATATGATCAATGATTGAATGCGTGAGCTCAAACCCGTCTCGAACTTCAACATCTTTGTCCTCTCGTTGTCCATAACGGCAGGCATGTATCTTCCGAGTGCATGAAATTTCTCAGAATATTGATCAACAGTCATGGACCCCTGTGTCAGGAGCTGAGACTCTGTCATCCTCCTCTGAATGACACTCTCAGGAACGTAGTGCCTCTGGCACTCCTTCCTAAATTGGGCCCATGTCGGTGGTGTAGTCCGTCTACGTACCACACCCTGCCACCATCGCTCTGCATCGCCCTCCAAGAATGGTACCACCACATCAACCTTCAGGTCATCCGGAACCTCTAACAACCTCAACTGCTCGGATACATTCTTGAGCCAAATCTCTGCCTCCTCTGGTTGGGTGGTACCCCTGAACATAGGTATCCGAGAGTTCTGCATCTCGCGGTAAAAGAATCGAAGCCCCTGGAGTGGTGGTGGTGGTGGGGGGTTGCTGTTATTGCTCCTGTTGTTGTTGCAAGTGAGGCAGTTGCACCTGCTGCTGGGCCACCAATGCAGTAAGAGTGGCCAGCGTGTCTGCCAGTACCTGGGGAATGGTCCCATGTCCCTGCTGATCGTCACCATTATTACCAGCTGGATCACGTCGTGGAGGCATCTTCTGTAGTTCAAGTTCATGAGGCGAAAATCAGATTAGTCGATAACAAGTTGAAAGGTGGAACGCGGATAAATCGATAATTATAAAAAAATTCTCACCATCGACACACACCTCCCATGACCCGATCATAACTTAAGTCTAAGATCATCGCTTAAGTCTACTTTGCTTATTAGGGGTAAAATCGTAGCTTATGTCTAAGTGTTCTGATTAATCCTACGTTTCCGAGGCGGATATAAAGCCTGGGCTCTGATACCACCTGTAGCGCTCCGCTCCCGAGCCCTAACATCGGGAACAGTGCACCCACCGTATCTCACTAAGGAGAATACAAAGCGTCAAAATCAAAACAGATACACGTCAGCGGAAGTCAAAATTTAAAACCTCGAAGTAATCATCATCATAAATATCAATGTCTAGTCAAATCTAAATCCGTTACAAATGTCAAATGTAGATATAACTAAATGTCTAAAGTACATAAACCTCGATTATCAAAAATCATTATCTCAACTAAGCCCTCGAAAGTCTCATTGGAATGTCATCGTCCTCAATATCTCCGCTCTTGGTCATCCTCGGTATGCTAACTCAATCACCTGTCTATCTGCAAAACTGGTTGATGGAGGGGGGTGAGCGACATACATCGCCCAACAAGTAATCCCACTATACTTACCATGGGATCATACACGGAGAAGCAAGTGTGATAACGATATATAGCAACATAAAATAATATCATGCTTCTCTTTGCAAGTAAATTTACAACTCTGTCCCTAACATCCAAAAGCAAATAGAGCAAGTAGACCTAACGAAGTACAAAACAAAGTCCAATTAAGTACGTAACAAAGTCAACAAATAGACCGATGACCAAGTCAAACCAAACGACAGCCAAGCAAAGGTTAGTTCAAGATAAAACGTGATGTAATTTTTCAAAACAATGCAATGCCAATGTTCTCCTTATTTCCAAACTAATGTTTCCAATATCAATGTCCAATGTCCAAATCCAATGTCCATATCCGATTAAACCGGTCCAAAAATCCAAATAACCAAATTCGGTTTAATCGGTCCAAAGTCCAAAATCAAATGCAATGGCTATAGCACTTTCCCTACAAGTGACTTATACCGTAAGACTTAAGAATTGATTCCCCCAAAACCAAATATACTATAGACACCCTGTCCCAGACTAGGTCGTTACGTCTATAGCACCGAATATATGCCTTTGTACCCTGTCCCAGACTAGGTAGTTACGCTCAGGCCCAAAATATGCATACAGAAGCCCTGTCCCTGACGAGGTAGTTATATCTGCAGCAATCCAAATAGGCATACAGAAACCCTGTCCCTGACGAGGTAGTTACATCTGTAGCGCTCATTAACCAAAATAGGAATCAACCCGGCTTACCGATATATTTCCTTTGTAAGAGTGAATTTCCAAAAATATGCAAATGCAACTTTCCAAAACCATTTTTCAAGTACCAAAGTTAGTCCAAATTACCAAAATGTGCCTAAATGTCAAATTTGTCAGAATTGCCAAATGCCCTCCAAATAACACATAATTCCAACAAATATTCCAAATAGCCAAAAATTTCAACACCTTCAGCAGTGTATGTATACCCATGTATATGTCCACGCCCATACATGAACATATACCCGTATATACCTACACGTACCTCACACTTATTTCAACACGATTTTCGATTCAAATACATACGTATATATATAGTAAAAATATATATATGACATATATATCATGTACTATACATATTTAAGAACTTTACATAACTAAACTCTTTCCTTTTTTTTTTAAACATTCGGCCAGTGCACTAATGCACAGCACTTCCATGTTTTTTTTCCTTTTTCTTTTAAACAACAATAATACATATATATTTATATAATGTGAGAACACTCAATTCAATTTGCATATTAAAGAGGCGTCAGTGATATGACGTATTTCCATTCTTTTTTTTCCTTATTCTACCATTATATATGGCAGCCCTTTTTATTATTTTATCTTTTGTTTTCCTTTTTCTTTCGGCCATATCTTTGATAAAACCATTTCAATTTGCTTGCATATACATACATATACATATATATCAAGAAATCGGTCCACGCATATAACCAAATGTGCCCAGCAACCTTATTCCCAAATTCACCCATCAGAATCCTGCAGCAGTCTAATTGCCAACCCATTCACATAACAATTTCAGCCATGCATATAAAACATATATTATTTACTAGAAAATTCTTCAAAACACATAATTATATATACCACAACACTGACGGCCTCTGGCCTTTATTTGAACAGGTAAATTCCTCCCAAAAAGATACATGTATATCACATGTAAAATACATCACCAATGAACACATATGCACATCGCCACATATACGGCCTCTGGCCTACACATGCACAAATATACAAATTCAGATCGCATAGAAATCTCATGTATAAACATATACAAATTGCTTAACATATACTTTTATACATTGATGCCATACAACTATGCATTCAAAATACTCATGCATGATCCGAGTTTATAACGAACATAACATATAGAATTTTTGCAAAACATAGCAAGTATAGGGAGATTACTTACTTGATTTACGTATACTATACCGTACAATTGAATCTAGGATTGAATGGTTAAAGCAAAATCCTTTCTTTCTCCCTCCTGTGCCTCTCGGATGGATGGCACAAAACAAGGCTGCACTTTTTTTTTGTTTCGAAGTATCACGCTGGAAAAAGGCAAAAGGGTGGCAATGTTTCTTTCTTTTATGCTGCTGGAGGATGGAACAAAAGAGAAGGCACCATATTATTGTAATTTCTTTGTTTTTCTCTTCTTGGCTGAATTGGTGGCTACTTGTAGTGAAGGGCAATTCGCTGGATTGTTTTCTTCCAGCATGAGAGGGGCGGCCGGTTTAGGCTGTATGTGTGTGTGTGTTTTTTTAGGTTAAATTAGGATATATAGTAGATTTAGGGTAGAGTTTAGGTTTAGGAATATCCTAATTTGAGCAGGATTTTGATATCCTAGTTAACATAGGATTCACATTTAAAAATATAATCTACATCCAAATCCTAAGTAGACTAGGATTTATCCTCTTTATTTTTTTTTTTCATGCCATGCAAAATGCGTTCGTAACAACATGGACGTCATGCTGTGGTATTATGCCGACTTCCCTAAAAGCTCCCGAGGACTAATAAGCTGATAGTTGAAGTACCTGTATATTCTTGATATATTAGAACATCTATGGTTGAATTCCTTGATAGCCAATTCAAGGTCAGCATTGCTCGTGTACCCTTCTCATATAAGTAGAAAATTTGCTAATGGGATGGGTTGCGTGTATCCGACTCTTATATACTTCGTCATTAACGAAAACTTTTAAGACAATAGGGTAATATTATTGTTGCTCATTCCATATTTACACATGGGTTGAGCCGTCCAAGAATCATCAGAAACTCACATAACAAAGAGGGCATAGAAGGTCATGTCTACAATAATAATCCTTACTGTTGGAAATAACGACCCAGTTATAAATGGAATAAAACAGTGGATAGTAATTTACTACTCACTAGAATCTTCGAGTATGACAGCGAGATAAATACCAGTAAAAGCAAACCGATTCGGTAATACCTAGGAAAGATCACAATTCACCGTACATACCAGATAAAATAGGAACACCGAGATTTACGTGGAAACCCTCTCTCTGTGGAGGGAAAAAACCACGGGCAGTGAGAACAACTTCCACTATTCGAAATAATAGGAATACAAGAGATAACTCAAGTTTAGACTTAAACTTGAGAATTACAAGAGAATTGAAACACTCAATATTTTCTTATACCGGATTGGTATAATCTCACAACTCTCTTTTCCTCTCTCTATTTTCTATCTCTCACTTCTCTCTCAAGAAGCTCTTAAATTACTTCTTCCTTTGATTTTTGGTTTTTTGATGTGTCTTCCTTTGTAGAACACTTGCCAATTTATAGGCAAGAGAAATGAATGTGAACATAAGCTTTTCATTGTTTATATGGTTGCTTCAACCTTTGTCAAAGGTGTGCCACCAACCTTCAAAAATTTTCAAGAAAAGGATGCTACCAACTCCATTGTCTAGACCCATCAAATCTCTCCCTCCAGATTAGAGGCATACTCCGACTCTCGTGGAGAGTCCATCCCAGCTTGTTTGACACACCAATTAAACTTCTCCTTTGTAATGACTTTTGTCAATACATCAGCAGGATTATTGTCTGTGTGGATCTTCTTGATTTGAAATTGGTCCTCCTCAGTGGCATCCCGAATCCAATGATATCGCACATCGATATGTTTGGTTCTCGCATGATACATCGTATTTTTGCTCAAGTCAATAGCACTTTGACTATCGCAGTATACTATATATTGTTGTTGTTTGAATTCCAACTCCTGCAAAAACCGGTTCATTCAAAGCATCTCCTTGCTAGCTTCTGTAGCTGCAATGTACTCTGCTTCGGTAGTCGATAATGATACACACTTTTGAAGTTTCGACTGCCAAGATATAGCTCCCCCTGCTAATGTAAACAGATAACCAGAAGTAGATGCTCTACCATCTAGATCTCCAGCCATATCTGAATCCGTGTATCCATCAAGAGTTGGTCTGGAACCTCCAAAAGTTAAGCATAATTTTGATGTTCCTCTAAGGTATCGAAAGATCCATTCCACTGCTTCACAGTGCGTCTTTCCTGAATTTGATAGAAACCTGCTCACTACTCCTACCGCATGAGCAATGTCTGGACTTGTGCAGACCATAGCATACATCAAGCTTCCTACCGCAGAAGAATATGGAATTGATGACATATCTTCTTCTTCCTTCTATATTGAAGGACAATCTCTCTTGCTTAGCTTGAAATGATCAGCAAGTGGAGTTGTAACTGGCTTAGCTTTGTCCATATTAAACCGTTGAATCACTCATTCAATATATCCCTTCAGTGATAACTAAAGCTTTCCTGTTGCTCGATCTCGAATGATATCCATTCCCAAGATATGTTTTGCAACACCCAAATCTTTCATGTCGAATGTTTCTGACAATTTCTTGTTTAAGACTTGGATGATGTTTCTATCTTCTCCAACAATTATCATGTTATCAACATACAAGAGAAGAATGATAAATTTACCATCAGGATATCTTTGAGTATATACACAAGGATCAGTAACTGTTCACTTGAATTTCTGACTCAGCATGAATGAGTCAAACTTCTTGTACCATTGCCGTGGTGCTTGCTTCAATCCGTACAGACTCTTTTTTAACTTGCAAACCATGTCTTCTTTGTCTTTAACTGTGAAGCCTTCTGGTTGTTTCATGTAGATTTCTTCATCCAGATCTCTATGCAAGAAAGCTGTTTTTACATCTAACTCATTTTAACAACTGGTGAGAAGATTTCATCAAAATCGATACCTTTCTTTTGACCAAAACCTTTCACCACCAATCGAGCTTTGTACTTTAGCAGCTTATTGCTGTCTTTCTTTAACTTGAAGACCTATTTGTTTTTCAAAGCTTTTTTTTCTTTTGGAAGTTGAACTAGATCATAAGTGAGATTCTTTTTCAGTGAATCCATCTCTTCTTGCATGGATTTTGTCCAACAATCTTTATCTCTGTGAGATTGTACTTCTTGAAAATTCTCTGGTTCTCCATCATCTGTTATAAGAATGTATTGAGAACTAGGATACCTGATAGAAGGTGAATGTTCTCTGACAGACCTTCTCAGTTGAGGATCCATATCTTGCAATTCAAGAGAATCAGGGGTTTGCTCCCCCTACTCAACACTACCTGAATCATCACCTGTTTCAGTTTCTTCTATATTTTCTCCATTTGTGTCATTGTTCAATGAAGGAACAAATGTTACCTCAGTAACATTTTCTTTAGTAGACTTCTTTTCTGCATCGTTGAACATTTTGTGTTCTTGGAACATGACATCTCTACTTCTGATGATTTTCTTTTTTTTCTGGATCCCATAGCCTAAAGTCGTATTCCTCATTTCCGTATCCCACAAAGATACAAGGAATAGTTTTGTCATCCATTTTTGACCTATGGTCTCTTGGAACATGCATGAAGACTTTACATCCAAATACTTTTAGGTGAGCATAGCTTACCTCTCTTCCGCTCCATACTACTTCTGGAACATCAAAGTTTAGTGGAACCGAAGGTGTCCGGTTGATCAAGTAGACAGCTGTATTGACAGCCTCCCCCCAAAATGACTTGGACAATTTAGCCATTTCGAGCATGCATCGCACTTTTTCTACAATGGTTCTATTCATTCGTTCTGCAACTCCGTTGTGCTGTGGAGTACCAGGAACTGTCTTCTCATGTCTTATACCATGTTTTGTGCAGTACTCTTCAAATTCTATTGATATGTACTCACCGCCATTGTCAGTGCGAAGGCATTTCAACTTTTCTCCTGTCTCTATTTCCACCATTGCATGAAACTTTTGAAAACATTGGAATACTTGATTTTTATTTCTTATCAAGTAGATCCATGTTTTTTTAGAAGAATCATCAATGAAAGTAACAAAGTATTTATTTCCACCTAGAGATTCTACCTCAATGAGACCACACACGTCAGAGTGAACCAACTCCAATTTATTTTCTTTTATCTTGGAGTTCTTCTGAAAAGAGACACGGTGTTGTTTTCCAAATAAGCAGTAATCACATGGGTCTAGGGATTTACCTTTGTCTAATGGTATCAAGGATTGCATTGCTAGTAACTGCAGCCCTTTCTGCCCAATGTGTCCCAAACGTCTGTGCCACACGTTTGGGGAATCACCATCTTCTACTGCATTTATTTGACCTTCACACACTTTAAAGTGTGTCTTATACAAATTGCAACATAACTTCCCTTTTGCTACCACCAGAGAACCTTTGGTAAGTTTCCATATCGCATTACCAAAGAAATGCTCATAACCTTCCTTGTCCAGTGCGCTTGCAGATAAAAGATTGAATCTCATATCTGGAACATGTCGCACATTTCGTAATGTGAATGTGCAACCAAGTGAAGTTTCCACAGTGATATCACCTATCCCCATGATCGATGAGGTTCTTTTATTTCCCATCTTCAACACACCAAAGTCTCCAGCTTTATATGTGGAGAAGTATTCCTTGCTGGTAGCACAGTGATATGAAGCACCTGTATCAAAGATCCATTCAGAGTCTATGTCTGAGACATAACAATATTCATTTTGGTGACAAACCAATGTTGTCTCTCCGTCATCACTTGACGCCATTGCTGCTGTGTTGTAATCTACCACCTGATTTTGGTCTCGATCTTTGTCTTGCTTTAAAGACCTGCAATTCCTCTTAAAGTGGTCATTCTTACCACAGTTTTAGCACTTCACTCTGCTTTTCGATTTGGAACGACCTCTAGAATTGTCATAATCTTTTGATTTATCGTGACTGTTGAAGTTTCTATTTCGGCTCCCTCTTTCTTGCATAAGAAGAGCATGTCCTTGCTTCTCTGGTTGCATAATCTTAATATGTAGCAACAAAGATAATGTGACCTCTTTCAATGTGATTGTTTCTTTACCATGAAGTAAAGTGGTTGTCTAACCATTGAATGAGGGTGGAAGTGAACTTAAGAGCATGATCGTCTTATCCTCGTCCTCTATAGTAATACCAAGACTCGCCATTTGGGATATGATATCATTGAAATCATTCAGACGAGACAAAAAATTTGTACCTTCGCTCATTTGGAGTGTGTAGAGCTGCTTCTTAAGATACAATTTATTTGTCATCGTTTTGGACATATACAAGCTTTCTGGCTTTGTCCAAATCTCCATAGCTGAGTCGTTTTCGTCTACATTGTTCAGGACTTCGTCGGACAAGTGCAAGCGGATTGCACTTGCATCTTTATCATCCATGTCCTGCTAATCATCATCTTTTATAGCTTCTGGCTTTTTCTCTTTGCCATAAAGAGTTTTGTGAACACCTTATTGTATAAGATAATCCTTCATCCTTTTCTGCCACGTGGAAAATCCATCATCTCCGTTGAATTTTGCCACATTGAATTTCATCTCTGCCATATTCAAGAAAATCAAGAACCGAATGACCAAGCTTTGATACCACTTGTTGGGAATAACGACCCAGTTCTAAGCGGAATAAAACAGTGGATAGTAATTTACCACTCACTAGAATCTTCGAGTATGACAGCGAGATAAATACCAGTAAAAGTGAACCAATTCGGTAATACCTAGGAAAGATCACAATTCACCGTAAATGCCAGATAAAATAGGAACACCGAGATTTACGTGGAAACTCTCTCTCTCTCTCTGTGAAGGAAAAAAACCACGTGCAGTGAGAACAACTTTCACTATTCGAAATAATGGGAATACAAGAGACAACTCAAGTTTAGACTTAAACTTGAGAAATACAAGAGAAGTGAAACACTCAATATTTTCTTATACCGGATTGGTATAATCTCACAACTCTCTTTTCCTCTCTCTATTTTCTTTCTCTCACTTCTCTCTCAAGAAGCTCTCAAATTGCTTCTTCCTTTGATTTTTGGTTTTTGGTTTTTTGATGTGTCTTCCTTTGTAGAACACTTGCCAATTTATAGGCAAGAGAAGTGAATGTGAACATAATCTTTTCATTGTTCATATGGTTGCTTCAACCTTTGTCAAAGGTGTCCCACCAACCTTCCAAAATTTTCAAGAAAAGGATGCTACCAACTCCATTGTCTGGACCCATCACTTACTGCCAACTTAACTTTTAGATGAGACGATAATAAATATTGTTACCGTAATAAATTAAAATTCCAGGCTAAAACATATCAGGAAGAAATATTGACTCAGCTCATTTTGAGTCATTCCATTCTTGGAAAATAAGAATAAAACTAAGGAGGTGTTTGGTTGGGGGTTTCTTCATTACGGATTGGGAGGCCTCCAAACTCATACACGTTGTTTGGTTGTTAAAATTTGGGGTATGAGTTTTGGATTGATATTCTGAGTATTTGATAATGGATATCGTTTTTTGATATACTAGCTCCCCTTGTCTTTCAATATAGAGGTATAATATGGGAGTATGGGTTTCGAGCTTGACCACCCTCAACCCACTCCGGCTGCCCCCACCCATCCCTCAATGGTAAAACACGCCAGTCAAAGGCCCCTTCCGGTCAATGCCGCTGGCCTCCACCGGTCACAATTTTGGACAGTCAAATTTTTCGGTCGTCCACCTTCGATACTTATTTCAATTTTGATACGTTCTAAACACCATCAATGGCAATCATACACATTCCCACTTCAATACCAAACATATATGACTTTTACGTCCAAACTCATATACTCTCAAACACATACGCTGTAATACCGATTTCGATTCTGATTCCGATACCAAAATACGAACCAAACGCCCCCCTAAGAGCATGTATGGTTTTAAGCTTTGTTATCTTTTCTTTTGTATTTAAGATAGACCTTGAAATGTTTTTATAAAGAGCGGGTCTTGCATTAAATGATAAAGTTGTTGCTTTGTGATCTTGAAATCACAGGTTCGAATTGTAGAAATAATCTCTTACACAAATATAAGGTAAAACAGCGTAGATCAGATCGCGAAGCGTCTCGATCTCTCCCATATCTTCACTCGAAGTTGAATACTATAATTGGAGACATGCTTATTAATGAAGCTTTTCACGCAAACTGATGCGGGTCATTTTAAATCGTCAAGTTCAATTTAGAATTGCATGTCTACATACAGATCATACATGATATAATAATTTAGATCCTTGTATAAAAATATGTTTTCGTAATAATGCGTCACATTTTTACATTATTGTACTATAAATAAATTAAAAAATAAAACAACAATTTTTTCATAGAAAAGGATTATCAACAACGAAAAAATAGGGAGTCTTTTTTTAACAAGAAATAGGTTACTTGGTAGCATATCATTGGTTCAATTAAAAGGTGATATTATAACACTTGAATGACAGATCTAGATTCATGCCCTTGTCTCGTTATATTACTTGTATTTATCAATGGTGTCAAAAAAAATATATACAACAACAATATTATCCTATTACTTTAGAGGCTTCCGCCTATAACAGAATATATGGGGTTGGATGTACGCAACCATACCCATGTGTTAGAAACACACAGAGGTTAATTCCTAATTACCCATAACGAAAATTGCGTCAAGATGTGTCAATCAACTGCTACTTCACAATATAACAAGTGCAGACAATTTAGCGAGTCATTTTGTTTATTCCATCATATTACACCATATTCAAAAAAAATAAAATATAGTACGATGAATTTAATTTTATTATAGTTATAAGGAAATGTAAATTTAATCATATGAAGCCTATTATTGTCCGCTCGTTCTTTGTCTATAGGCATTTTGTAGATTTTTAGTCGAATATTTTCAAGTATATCCTCTAAACGTCTTGATTTGGCTTGAAGTCCCAAGAACGCTGGAATACTATTTCAAAGTTTTACCATTAGTTTGTATTATTGGGATCTTCCTAGGAAAATCCAATTGAAGAATCCAAGACAAAAGTAATGATAACTATTTTTTGAGATAAAATCTAATTTTACACGTTAACAATTTAGATATGCAAGTAGTTGTATCAATGAATCTTAATTGAAATGATTTGATTGATGCAAATTTTAAGATGCTTTTGAAGTATATACTTGAACTTTATTTTTTTCCCTATAAGAGAAGAAGAAATATTAGATAGACCCTCTATATTCAAATAAGATATGTTAGGTTTAATTTTTACATTTTGAATCAAGAGACACAACCACATATTAGAACAACATGTCTGATCTGCCCGTTATATGGTACCCAAACTGGCATAAAGATGAGAAAGAATATTTTAACCAAATCTACTGAATTAACATTAAGATACATAGGTTTTGGAAAACTCAAAATAAAGTTTTTAGCTATGCTAATAGACATGAAAAGCTTTTTGATGATATGGAACCCAATTGCTTAAGGGTCGCACTCTCTGCTTGGGGAACGACTTTTAGAGATTTTTCTTCCACGCGTCTTTTTTCTCTTTCATTAAGTAGGAAAGAAGAATCTTTCAAGCTAACCTAGACTTAAATTTCTATTAGATTCATTCTAAGGTTTGCTTTGTTGTTGAAGAAATATTTGAGACGTAATATTTCTGTGTATGTGTAAAATACAAGAAGTACACGTACATATAGCCAAAGAAGTAACCACTACCACTACAACTAAGGAAAGATAAAAACTATCTACAACTCTATCTAGAAAGGAGTTAGTATCAAATATCTCTATCATATCTCAACATACACGATATCTAAAATATTCTCAATATGTATAATATCTAAAGATATTATCAATATGTATAATTCTCAATACTCCCCCTCAAGTTGGAGCAAGAATGTCGATAATGCCCAACTTGCCCAAAAAATGCTTGAAATCCGCAGGGCCAAGGGATTTGGTAAGCCTATCCGCCAACTGCTGTGTACTAGAAACCTTCCGAGGCAGAATATGACCATTAGAATAATGTTGACGAATAAAATGACAATCAATCTCAATATGTTTCGTGCGTTCGTGAAAAACAGGATTAGCCACAATATGCAAAGCAGCTTGATTGTCACAGTGAAGTACCACAGGCGCAGAGATGTCGACGCCAAGATCACCGAGCAGACGACGTAACCAAATAATCTCACTAGTCGCATATGCCATGGCACGATATTCAGCCTCAGCTAAAGAACGAGAAACAACGGACTGTTTCTTAGAACGCCAAGAAATAGGAACCGAACCAAGAAAAACCAAATAACCTGTAGTAGAACGACGAGTAACAGGACAACCTGCCCAATTAGCATCACAATAGGCTTGAAGACATAAAGAAGTGTCAGCAGGAAAGAAAAGTCCTTGCCCAGGCGCACGTTTAAGATAGCGGAGCAAATGAAAAACAGCATCAAGATGGCTCTTGCGAGGCATATGCATGAACTGACTAAGTGTATTGACAGCAAAACAAATGTCAGGACGCGTAACAGTAAGATAAAGTAATCGACCCACAATACGACGATAAAATGAGGGATCATCAAGTAGAGGAGCAGAATCAGAAAACTGACACTTTGGATCCATGGGAGTACTCACAGGGCGACAACCAAGGAGCCCACATTCCAGGAGAATATCTAGTACATACTTGCGCTGATTTAGGACCATGCCAGTATGCGAACGAGCAACCTCAATGCCTAGAAAATATCTTAAGGCACCCAAGTTCTTGATCTTAAATTTATGATCAAGGTATGCTTTCAACGCCGTAATGCGACTAAGATCATTACCAACCACAAGAACATCATCAACATAAATTAAGACAGCAACAAAAGACGAACCAATGGACAAAACGAATAAGGATGCATCAGCCTGAGACTGGATATAGCCGAGTGCTGTAAGCGAGGCGGTGAATTTCGCATACCAATTTCGCGATGCCTGACGTAAACCATACAAAGATTTTTGTAATTTAAAAACATTATTCTCCCCCTGACGAGAAAAACCAGGTGGAATGCGCATATAAACATCCTCCGTGAGATCACCATGCAAGAAAGCATTGTTAACATCTAACTGATGAACATGCCACCCACGCACAACTACAACCGCTAAAAGACATCGAACAGTAACTAACTTGGCCACGGGAGCAAAAGTCTCATGAAAATCAACACCCTCAATCTGAGTATAACCACGCGCGACCAAACGTGCTTTATAACGTTCAATACTGCCATCAGGATTGTATTTAATTTTGTAGACCCATTTAGAATCAATAGTGCGTTTGCCAGGAGGTAAAGGAACAACGGCCCAGGTTTTATTTGCTTCAAGAGCAGCAATCTCCCGTTGCATGGCGTCACGCCAATGCGCATGTTTAACTGCCTGATGAAAAGAAGTTGGCTCATCCCCAGTGGTGATGGCCGCGACATAACCATGATAAGACTGTGATAAGCGAGCATACGAAAGGAAATGAGACAAGGGAAATACCGTAGAGTTCGCTGCAGGAGTGGATGAGGCCGCTGATGGCAGAAGTGAGGGTGGCAAAGCGACATCAAAATCAGTAAGACGGCGAGACAACTGACGAGGACGCAAACTACGTGTGGGCTGCAAAGGAATTACTGGACTCGGAGATGACACCAAGGAGCCAGCCGAAGGCAAAGAACCTTCGGCTGGGGATAGCGAACCTGCGGCTGGGGTTGGCGCTGAGGCGTCGGATGCAGGTAAGGGCGTAGCAGGCGAAGAGAGGGGTGGTTGCTCAACCGGTTCCCAAGAATCAACCACAGGACTAGCAGCTGAACTACAAGAAGGACTAAGAGAAGAAGAAGCAGCAAAAGGAAATACGTTTTCATAAAAAGAAACATCACGACTAACATAGACTTTACGACTAGATAAATCAAATATTTTATACCCCTTTTGAGAATGTGGATAACCAAGGAAGACACCAGGCGCAGATCGTGGTGCAAACTTATCACGAGTACCATGATAAACATAACCATAGCACAAACAACCAAAGACACGAAGATGAGAGTAACTTGGAACACAACCCATCAGAAACTCATGCGGTGTTTTGTTTTGAAGAATAGACATAGGCATGCGATTGATAAGATAAACAGCAGTAAGAATGCATTCCCCCCAGAACATGATAGGCAAATGTGCATGAAAACGAAGAGCACGAGCAACTTCTAAAATATGACGATGCTTACGCTCTGCAATGCCATTTTGTTGCGGAGTGTAAACACAAGTGGTTTGAGCGTCTATGCCATGATCAACATAATAAGCAAGTAGAGTGGACTGGGTAAACTCTAAACCATTGTCACTACGAACACATTTGACGGTCTTATTAAACTGCGTGTGCACCCATTTTAGAAAGTGTAACAAATAACGACTAGTGTCTGACTTAGATCGCATTAAATAGACCCAAGTACTACGACTATAATCATCAACAATAGTCAAGAAATAATGAGCACCAGATAGACTAGCTGTTTTATAAGGACCCCAAATATCACAATGAATGAGATCAAAAATTTGCGTAGTTGTGCTAGTACTAAGAGTAAATGGTAAACGAGTCTGTTTTGCACGACTACAAGCATCACAAAACACGTCTTTAGCAGGAACAACAATAGATGGAAGAAAACGAAATTTAGAAAAAGGAAGATGACCCATGCGGTAATGCCAAACTGAATTGCTGCATTTTATTGAGACAAGGCTGCGATTAGTAGAGGACTGAAGAAGACAATAAAGACCATTATGCTGCATACCCACTCCAATCAGCTTCCTCGATGGCATTTCCTGCACAAGACAAAAATCCGAGCCAAAAATGAGTGCACACTTTAAATCGACCAATCGACTAACAGAAATCAAATTATAGGCAAACTCTGGTACACCCAGAACATCGTGTAGAACCAAAGAATCGGAGAGTCTCACTGTGCCAATGGCTCGGACGGCCACATGAGTACCATTAGGAATTTGTACTGTAGCAGATACTTTGTCAGTGATAACAGTAGTAAATAATGATAAATCATTGACAATGTGTGCATTTGCGCCACTATCAAAAAGCCAAGAGGAAGATGTCAAAATATCAATACCCGAATCATGCTTGCCGGCGGCAGAAACAGACTGTACAAAATTACCTCCATTTAACTGCTCAACAAACTGGGCTAACTGATACTGCTGAGCAAGTGTGAGACCGAGGAACGAAGAAGGTATGCCATCATCGGAAGATGCACGGGTGTCGGCCTGCAGTGAACCGGCCGATGACACTGCCGCAGCATTAGCCACACCACGACCAGTTATGACAATTGACTAATCAGCCATGGATTACTTTGACAAAGTGAACGGAAGAAAGGAGAAATAAGGTCAACTGGATGTAGTCGACGGTGAAAGCAAGTAAAAATGTGAAAGTCGACAATAATGGATCGGTCGAATTTGCTACCGGAAACGACAGAAACACGAAATGAACAAAAGAAGACAACGTCGAGCAGAAAAAAAACAAAGTCGAAAAAGAAACAATTTGATCAAAAAAGGAAAATTTTTGATCAACGTGATCAAAGTCGAAAAGAAACAATTTGATCGACAAAAAGAAAATTTGATCGACTTGAAAATTTGATCGACGTTAAAAATGTGGACTAATGAAAATTTGATCGACAAAAAACTAAACGTATTGCTCTGATACCATGAAGAAATATTTGAGACGTAATATTTCTGTGTATGTGTAAAATACAAGAAGTACACGTACATATAGCCAAAGAAGTAACCACTACCACTACAACTAAGGAAAGATAAAAACTATCTACAAATCTATCTAGAAAGGAGTTAGTATCAAATATCTCTATCATATCTCAACATACACGATATCTAAAATATTCTCAATATGTATAATATCTAAAGATATTATCAATATGTATAATTCTCAATAGTTGTCGCAAAATGATAAGTCCGAGAGTGCTCTGTGAGAGGATGAGATCTCTTGTCCCACTTTCTCCTCACCCAACTCGTCACCGCACGACACGTGGTAGCAGAGATGGGTAGTGAGGCTAGATGCTAGTGACGCTCATCTAGTCTCACCACTCACCCATACTACCACATGTTGCGTGGTGACGAATGGAGTGAAGGAAAAGCGGTGAGAGGATTCTAACCACGCGGGCCTTTGTTTGTTTGGACGCTTTTTGTCAGCAAAGAAATGGGATGGTTGGTTTTTCTCTTTCTCTTACTATATGATATAAATTGGCAAATTGATACCACAATTAAGAATCAGGTCAAAACTTAAAACTATATAGATATGTAATACTAAGCTAAGGATCATGACTTTTTTCTTTTATGATGACTTTCTTACCCCCAAAAGAAAAACTCTCTTTATTGGACATGTCAAATTGGCCAACCCATATGAATGTGTAATCTTCTTGTTTTCTCTTTTAGTATTTATTCTTAACGTGTGATAATCATACAATATATTTTGTTTGAGTGATCGATAACAAGCAAAATACAAATTTTAGAAACATTAATACCGAACCAATCAAACATATCGACAAGAAGAATCAATATGATAGAATACTTTCTTGTAAAAAGATTTGCAATGTCGTTCCTTTTGATACTTTCTGGAAAAAAAGGTTAAACTCCAACCCAAAAGGTCCCCATTGCTCTAGCTTCAAAGAGCTGTGTAGAGTATGTAAGTCAGGGGCCGCTGTGTCCTAGCCTCAAAGAGCTGCGTGGAGAATGTAAATCAGGAGTCCAGCGGTGAGATCTTACGCAGTTACCGACACAAAGTGCCCCCATAAACCAGGCCTTTGGCCTAGCAGCAGAGGAACACCCACACTGTGTGTGTCTCTGGATTCGAACTCATGACCTCTTTCTCGCAATCTCCAACTCAAGTACCAACTGGACTATGTACTACGGGCCGTTCCTTTTGATACTGTATAACGATTAAATTTTAAGGACGTTCCCAATGCATTAGGCTTCCGTGTTTGAATAGAGTCCTGAAAAGGAGCGCTTCGCGATCTGATGTACGCAGGCTTACCCTATAATTTGTGTAAAAGGCAGTTTCTGCAGTTTAAACATGTAACATTAACGTCACAAAACATGAACTTTATCAGTTGCTCCAAGTTACGTCCTCGATGATTAGATTCTAAGGTATTGACTGATTGCAGGAAAGAACCCTCCACTCTTCCTTAACAGGAGAGAGGTGAGGAAACACCCAAATTTTCTGATTCAATTTTATTCTCTTACAGTGTGGATTTTGTCTTGTACAATAGAACGTTAACAGCTGCCAAATCAACATTGTTCACAAGACCCATATAAGAAAGAGGTTAAAAAAGAAAAGAAGAATTTTGACCAAGATCTCATCATGCCATGAGAAATATCTATATAAACTACTGACACCAACACTATAATCATGATTCTTGAATCTAAACACTCTAATAAACTTGTAACTCATCTTTTTCTCTATTATATTGGACTATGCAAAAAGAATACTTTATCTCCAAAATAGTGCATTATTTGTAAAAATTATATATCTTCTATTAAAAAGCGTGATATAAGGATTGCAAAGTGCAACAGATTATATATTTTAAACTATTTATAAAACATATTTAATTTATCAAAGTTATTAAGCCATGTAATTTAAATCAAATAAACTCAAACATGATTTATATTATGGTGCCTCGGAGGATCAATAGTAGATCCAGCAAACTCCATTGATTCATATGTTTCCCATCTCTTTTGTCTTCACTTCTAAATCAGTTCTTGATTATGCTTTGATTGTTTTTTTTTTACTTTTTTTTTTGCGTTTTAGTCTATTTTACCTCCATCTAGGGCTTCCTTCTCGATTTCTTCCATTTTACCATCATCTCTACCAATAACTAGGGCTGTAAATGAACCAAGCCGTTTGGTTGTTTGGCTCGTTTGGTTCGAGCTCGAGCTCAAGCTCGGCTCGATAAAAGGTTAATGAACAGAGCTTGAACACCTTTTTCTGTTCGAGCTCGGTAAGTGACACCGTTCGTTTAAGGTGTTCGGCTCGTTAATGTTGTTTGTTGAGTTAAACGAACCAAGCTTGAACAAGTAAATATGTTCGTTTAAATAAACGAACAAGTTCGGCTCGTTCGCTAAGTTAAATGAACAGAGCTTGAACAACGCAATGCTCGGCTCGTTCGGCTTGTTTACCGCCCTACCAATAACCATTACCATTGCATAAGGAAAACCAAAGAAAAAAACTAAAAGAACACTGGGTGAGAAGTAGTGGAAAAATTGCTTTATCTTCTTGTCATGTTGAACAGAATAAAATATAGAAATTCTGAACCAAAAAAAAAAGGGTAGGAAATAAGAATTTTGAACAGACATTGAAAGCGGTCAATATTGCACTAATTGTGGCTCTGCACATCAGATCGCAAAACGATCCACCTCTCTTTCTACACAAACGTGAAAACCTATTGCACCTTAAATACTCTTTTATTGAAAGCAGTCAATATCAAAGAATTGGTACTTATCTCCAGCTCGCAACAGAATTAAGTCATTCTTTTGATATTGAACGATTTTCATTCTCTATTCTTACTTTATACTTTCCGTTAACTGAAAACACAATTTAACACAAATGCAAATTTTATAACTCAGAATTTTAGTGACCAACAACAACCAGTATATCACAACGATAGCAAAAACTATCGCTAGAGTCTCGGGAGGACAATAAGCAGGCAAATAATACCTCCATTCCAATGGATAGAGAGTTTGCTTCCAATGAGACCCCCGGCTCTATATATACCTGTATAGATAGCATAATAATAGGGATATACACTAGTGAAGGGATTTCAATTGATCTAAATGATGTTGTTGTCTGTCTCCTCTTGACATGCTCAAGTCATCTCAGTCTCCCCTCTCTTATATTATCTGCTATACTAGACACCCCTAACCTTTTCCTTTATATCTCATTTCTTATCCTGTCTAGCCTTTGTTAGGAAATCAACATGATCACTGCAAAAAAGCGCAGCGAAAAAATAAAACTTGATCTCCGATTTCCTACCAAAGATCCATATTATTCGTTTAATTCGATGAAAGGAACTCAAGAATTACCTCTGTAGATTTGAAATCCGCAGATGAATGAGGTGCGATGACACGAACAACTCTGCCGGTATCCACATGAATACTTCCACCCGGAGTGCTAGCTCTTGAAACGGCGCGGCTGAGAAATTCATTTTTCTCCAAAAAACGATTTCGGGTTTTGTCTTTTGTTCTGTTGTGTACGAGATACAGCAGCGTATATACAAATATATAAGCCTCAAAATCCGATTCCAAACCAGATTGGTTAAGGCCAATCAAAATCCATATCAGATATGGATTCTGTTAGGATTAGATAAGACCAATCAAAATCCATATTAGATATGGATTTTGTTGTTATTATCCGACAACATATATAAGTATATATTTAAAAAACGAAAATAGTTATAATAATAATAATAATAATAATAATTAATATCTAATATTAATATTATTAATATCAGTCCATACGCATTCTTGTGTGTGACCCGATAGGCCCGTTTGGAAGTTGGGTAAATCTCTATTGAACCAACAAGTCGTAATTGGTCTCTAGCAAGACAATACAACTACCCAGTTAATAAGAGTACAGTCCAACTAGCCTAATAATAGCACATGCATTAATCCCTTTGTCACACGATATCTATTTTGAACATAAGCCATGGTCACCGTCATACTTATATTGTTCAAATATATGATTACTCGATCTCTAAGTAGACTGATAAAACAAATGACATTGATCACACTATCAATTCATTTGAGCACGGCCATGCATTTCACAGTCTCACTAATCGAGGGGCCCAAAGATATCTCTCTCAAAAGAGAGGGACAAATTCTATCTTGATTGTTCAATATCCTCTATGTAATTTCTATCATACTCAATCATGACCTTTATTATTATTCAGTTACGGATAACGTTAGATCATGTCAAAATATAATAGTCCTTGTGTCAGAAACTATGACAATCTCAAGTACAAGGATTAAAAGTTAAAACATGACTATCATGAGATTTACTTATGACGCTAAACCATGTAGTAATCTCATGATGGGTATATCCTATACACTGTTCTCTAACAAGTAATCATCTCATGACTATCAAATCAATACTCATACTGGTTATAAATTATTTTATCTCTATAACAATGATGAACCAGTGACATATATCATAATTATGTAACATACTAACTAACAATAATAATAATAAAACCTCTTTATTAATAATAAATGTATAACATAAAACATCTAAATCATGGTCTAGGGCACATACACTAAAAGCCTTGTATGTCCACAAATCCACCTCAGCATCTTCATCTCTGTTACTTCTATCTTATGCGATTGTGTCCTCTTGATGGTCCAACGGTCTGTTCCATATAACATTGCCGGTCGCACTTCCACCCTATAAAATTTTCCCTTTAATTTAGTTGGAAAATTCTTGTCACACAGCACCCCTGAGGCCGCCCTCCACCTACACCAACCTACCTGAACTCTGTGTGCTACGTTACTATCTATGTCCCCATCTTGCTGTACAAATGATCCTAGGTACTTGAACTTACTTACCTTTTGGACCACTTGACCCTCGATGGTGAGTTGACTATTCTCATCGTCAGCTACGCCGCTGAAGTCGCAGTGTAGATACTCCATCTTAGAACGACTAATCCTTAGGCTTTTTCTCTCTAAAACACCTTGCCGCTCCTCTAGTCTTATACTCAGGTTATGTATATTTTCCACCACTAATACAATATCGTCAGCAAAAAACATACACCATGGGACTGTCTCTTGGATTAGCTTTGACAACTCGTCTAAGACAACTACTAAAAGAAATATGCTCAAAACGGACCTTTGATGGTGGTCTATCTCCACAGGGAAGAGGTTCATATTCTCTACAGACGTATGAACGGTTGTTTTCATCTTAGTATACATATCCCTAATTATGTCTATATACTTCATAGGAACTCCTCTTGCTTCCAGACTATCCCAAATTAGTCTACGTGACACACTATCATACGCTTTTTCAAGATCGATGAAATCCTACGTAGATCGTGTTTCTTATTCCTATACTTCTCCATCAATCTCTTTAGAATGTGTATTGCTTCCGTAGTTGGCCGTCCTATCATAAAACCAAATTGGTTTACTGTAAATTGAGTTTCTCCCCTAATTCTAGTGTCGGTTACTCTTTCTCATAACTTCATAGTATGTCTTAGCAATTTAATCCCCCTATAATTCCCACAATACTGTGTGTCTCCTTTTCTCTTATATATAGGGACCACTACACTCATTCTCCACTCTTCTCGCATTTTTCTTGTTTTGAAAATAAGGTTGAACAGAGTAGTTAGCCATTGAACTCATTCATCTCTCAAACACTTTCACGCCTCAATTGGTATGTTATCCATGCCAACTATCTTAGCTCTTTCCATCTTCATAAGTGCTCTCTTCACCTCTCCTTGTTTGATGCTCCGACAGTCGTAGTTATTATGTTATCGTCTTTGGATAGTGATGCTTTCTCTTTCTTCGAGGTCGCCCCTCCCGTTGTTGAAAAGGTTGTGAAAATATGTTTGTCATTTTCTCTTGATGTCTTGTTCTTTGACTAAAACATGTCCATCTTCTCCCTTTATAAACTTCACGACTCCTAGGTCGTGCCTCTTTTGATCTCTAGCTTTGGCAATCCTGAACATATCACGATCTCCATCTTTTGTTTCTAGTCTTTCCTACATGAGTTGCGCAACGGGAAAATAAGATTACTTTTTTTGTACATGGAATATATCAATACATGTCTTTTATGACATGTGGAAGAAATTAAATATAATAAATATAAATAAAAATCACTATTTTAAGTAAGATAAATTTTTATAAGGTTCGGACCGAAGACTTATCTACTGATGTTGGGGACCTGAGTTCTAGCTAATTGAACTTGACCTTATTTGTAGAGAAAAATATCATTAAATGTTTCGGTTTTAGAACGTTTCGTCTTTTTTCCTATTAAAATATAGTCAGCAGAAATAAAGTAAAGAGCGAAGTGCTGAAATGTGGTGTCAAAATGAGGTGAGTAGTACAAAAATGAAATACAGTAAAATACTGAGTCGAGATGAATAAGTGCCGAGCTAGAGTGTGTAGCGTCGAGGTAATGAAGTGTTCGAGCTGAGGTGATGAAGTGACGAGCTTGAGTGTATAGTGCCAAGGTGATGAAATGGTCGAGCGGAGATGATGGAATACTGAACCGAGATGACGAGGTGAAGGCACAATGAGGCAATATGGACAGGAAAGGGCGGATATGTCGAGCTGAGCTGAGCACGATTACAACTGAGCAAAAGAATGATCTCAGTAAGGCAATGAGATGGCGGCATCAATGAGCAGATGTGACGGGCTAAGACAATCCAGCAAAATACGAAGATCTCTAAGGAGGAGACAACATTGAGCATCGACCGAGGTGATCAGAGCACTGACAACCGAGCATAACACAAAGCACAAAATGCGACAAAAGACACATGTACATACACAAATACACTGTATATACATATATCTACTAGTTGAGTGGTTTAGAGAAACTACTCATTGTAAATAAAATATGGTCGTTAGAAAGCCGTTGATAGATTGAGACTTTTTACCTCTTCTCTCAAACAGTATAAAATACAAACCGTTGTACATTTGAAAAAGACTAAGCCCGTCAACCTCCAGACTTGTTCTTCTAAAATTTCTACAAATGTTCTTTCAATTTCCACATTTCCTCAATCATCCGTCTTGAACAATATTAAAAATCTTTGTTTTGTATCCCGTGTGTTTGCTTCTTTCTTTTTCACCGTTGAAAACTTACCTTAAATCTAACATTACACATTACACATTACACATTCGAATGTCCGATTTATAAATCGAATTCCTCTAAATAAAAGCAAATACAAACACATCGAAGAATCTTTATAAGAGAGATCACAAGCTATCTCGCTACGTGCTAGCACATTCCCATAATCCCATTCTTTGTGATTTTGTGCCGGCTACGTTGTCTTACATGTACCATACTCTGTACACCTTTATATGTTGTTGGGGTGAGATCTCCTCACCCCCAAATTTCTCACCCCTTTCTGAACACCTGCTACGTGGCAGCAAAGAGATTGTGAGGCTAGATGTATAAGGGAATAGCTGTCACATGGCGGACGGTGAAGAGGGAGTGAGGAATTTGAAGTTGAAGAAATCTCATCCCATATGTTGTCTAATCTAATTGCACACTCTTTTGTCTGCATACTAAGGTGGCGTTTGGTTGGCACTTGGGAATCGGAATGGGTATAATAGGGAATGGATTTGGAGGATATGAGTTTGAGGTTAAAAGTGATAGTTGTTTGGTATTAAAGTGGGAATGAGAATAGTGACCGGTCGGAATAGTTATCGCCGGCGGCGGACCGGTGGCAGCCGGCGGCGGACCGGCGTTGGCCGACGGCTCCCCATTCCCACATTTTGATAGATAAGGGGTCTAGTATATCAAAAAATGATATCCATTACCAAATAGTTGGATATCAAAATGAAATTCATTCCCCCATTTACTCCAACCAAACAGCCGGAATGGGTTTGGATTCCTCCAAACCCATTCACTCATTCCCATTTCCCCCAACCAAACGCCACCTAAATGTCGTATTTCATTTAATTAATTTTGCACCATGTGTACATAAAACAAAACAAAAAAGAAAAGAAATGCAAGATTGAATCAATACTGAGGTATTTCTTTTTTTATTTGTCTGTACACATGATACATAGATACAACAACAACAATATTATTTTATTGTCGTAGAGACTTCCACTTATGATAAGATATGGAGGGATCAGATGTACGCAACTGTACCCGTGTGTTAGAAACACACAGGTTTTGTTTTCCGATAATCTATACATAAACGATGTTAAAGAAAATACACGAGTGTTGATAAATGATACACACATAAATACTATGTTGAGAATAAACCATCAGTATAGTATATTGATAAAGTGAGAAGAACATACTTGTAAAGATTTTAATATAAAGCCTTTTAGTGAGCTTTATCTCAAGTCATTAAGGGGTTTAATGGGTTCTGATGGTATAATTTTCAGCTTGGTTTAGTCTCATTACCGTAAAGCTGTGTACATCAGATCACAAAGCGATCCGGTTCTTCTCTTAATTTTGGTTCAATTTTCAGTTTAGTAAATTTAAACTAGCCATATTAATTCGTTCTAATGGGTTCAAGTTTCAGTTTGACTTAATTTATCTATAGACTAATGATAAAGGCAGAAACGATTTTATTTTAGGCCCAACAAAATTTGATAAAATGACATTATTAACTTGTTTTCAAAGAAATCATATCTCTTGTGATTTACTCATTAAATACACCTCTTCATGGTCTCATTTCGTAATTTCACTCATTTTTTATACATTTCTAATTTCCGCCGAAAAATATTGCCTGTGTTCTCCTTCCTTTTATATTTATTTATATGTATCTTTATATTTTCCCATATGTGTTTAATATACATAAAGTAAAGATGTTCAACGAACCGAACAGTTCGCAAACAGTTCGAGTTCGGTTCGTGTTTGGTTCGTATTTGTTTGGTAATGGTCAGTAAATGAGCCGAATTCGAACAGGTGTTTAGGTTCTTTTACTAAAACGAGCTGAACTATTCGTGAACTATTTGGCTCGTTAAACAGTTATAGTGTTATCGAGTCGAATTCGAACCAATTTTAAAGTTCGTTTAGCTAAACGAGCCGAGTCGAACAATTCATTTAGCTAAATGAATCCGAATTCAAGAACCTAGTATTTGGTTCGGTTCGGTTCGTTTACACACCTGACATCAAGGACTCAAAACATATTATTGGCTTTCTGTGGAAAAAAAATTATTACTTTATTCGCCAAAGTTCTAACTAATAAAACTACAAAGGAAAAATTTTAGGGAACAGATAAATTACTAGTTTCTTTAGAATATAAAAAAATGTATTTAATATTACTGTGTGGTAACTATACATACAAATAAGGTTTTTCGCTAATAAAACTTTTCAGAAAAGACTCAGGACCGATTTGTTAGATTTAAAAGCTAACCAAGGCTAGTGAATACAAATAAATTTGCTAGGCTTTTACCTAAAAGAAAAACAGAATACACACATATGCACATAACATATATACATACATATACACACACATATATATTGCAGGTACATATAGAGACGATGGTCTCACTGGAAGCAAAATCTATATCCTTTGGATATTGTTTGCGTACCTCTCACCCTCCCAGACCTTAGCGATAGCTTTTACTGTATTGGGATATACTGAGTATGATTGTTGTTGTTATATATATATGTGGTAGTATATTAGTTATGGAACAAAATGCTTCTATATAAGTTTTTTCAAATACCCTATTTTGTACCGAAAATCATAAATGTGCCCCGAGTTGCAAATAATGTTAAGTAGACCCTTTTTTTTTCTTTTTTGAGCCAATTAAGCACATGAATTTAGAACAAGTAAAATACGTCAAAAAAGTAATTTAAAAAAAATGACAATAAATTGTATCAAGAAGAAGAGTGCAGGATTTGAAATGGTAACATATTTATTTTCGAAGAATAAAGCTGAATTAACGGGATGCATTTTCCAACAATAATTATCAATCATTCACTAACAAGAAATTTAACATTAATGGAAGTATTAATTTTATCATTATATAAAATATTGTTCTACCTAAAAAAAGATAGTGCTCTGCCTATAACACTAACTTTATCGATATCGGAATGGGACCGGATCTCCTCACACATCACACCATCACCCCTTGCCCACCGCCCGCCACGTGGCAGGTGGGGGTGGTGAGGCTAGATGCGGGTGACACTCATCTAGCCTCACCACTCCATCTTGCTGCCACGTGGCGGTCGGTGGGCATAGGGTGATGGTGTGGAGGTGAGGAGATCTCATCTTTATGGAACAGCTTAGAATTAGTTTTTGAAAAATAAACCACAAAATTGCCACCAAAAGATATTGTGATAGTATCCATTTTTATTTGTCTCAGAAAAATATTTTTCAATTTTAGAGAATAGTAATGTATTAGTAGTAAAATATTCATACTATCTTTTCAACTGATCACTTACATAATTTCTTTAGTTTATATTAACTAACCCCCTAGAAGTATAACATAAATAGTTATAAATTAGTTTGAGGACAAGATGATTTCAAAAAAAAAAATAAATTAAGACAATATTTTTGAAACGGATAGAGTAACAAAAACGCAACATACTACGATCGAAAGTTAAACTGCGACCTAATAAAGTCAATATTTTTAGAAAGCAGTTTTTACATTACTTGTACAAATATTCTATCATAAATTTCTTCCATGATATAATAGGATTCACTTATAAAGCTTGAGAAAATTACTTTCTTATTTTCCGTGGTTTGTCAAAATATACACAAGACTATTCTTTCTCCAACATTTAACTTTGTTGTATTTTAGACTAAATATTTAACTCTCCTGCTTTTAGACTAAATATTTGACTCAAGTTTCAGATGTTTCTGGTCCACTACATTCCCGCGTTTCTATAGCTATGTAGAAGGACTGGATCGTTTTACGATCTGATGTACGCAGTCTTACCCTACACTTTGTGCAAGAAGATGTTTCTGCAGCTCGAACTCGTGACCTCAAGGTCACAAAACAGTAATCTTACCAATTATTCCAATGTCCGTCTTCATTCTGTTGATAGATATAATAAAAATAAGATATGTGATTCTTTGCATACATTTTAAAACTTAAGAGAAAGATCTTATATACAAATTATAACAATATATCAATTATAAATTGATTACAATTTTAGCAACCAAACAACATACTAAATGATGCAACTAAAATAATGTAATATGAATTATCAAGTTACACTAATAAGATAAAAGAGATGGAGCATAACTATATCGACATCCTAATCCTTATACCATCCAGTTCAAAAGAAAATCCTTATATCACAAAAATAAATATATGTTAAATTAACATATTTGAACTTATAAGATGCCTTTACTAAATTTTCAATTATAGAACCGGATGATTTTATAACAGTATTTGCTAAGCATAGTTCAGATCATACATTAGATCTAATGTTTTATGTTAAATCCATTAACAGTATGTGCCAACGAGGGCGGATCTTGGACTAACTGGTAAACTTGTTGTTTTATGATAGACTACGAGTTCGAGCTGCAAAAACAACCTTTTGCACAAATCAGTCAATCAATCAATTATACCCAGTATATCCCAACGACAGTAAAAACTATCAGTGTTTGGAGAGAGTGAGCCGCAGACAAATAATACATTTGTACAAATTAATAATTAATCGCGGCTCGAACAACCTTTTGCACAATCAATCATATCCAGTATATCCTAACGACAGCAAAAGCTATCAGGGTCTGGAGAGGGTTAGCGGTAGACAAATAATACCTTTGCACAAATAAATCAATCAATCATACTCGGTATATTCCAAGGAATACATAGTTTACTTTCAGTAAGACACACGTCTCTATATGTACCTGTATAAATAAAACCATAATAAGGATATGCTGTGATAGGTGTTAGTGAAGAAATTCAGTAAATACAAATATTACAAAGTGTAAGATAAACCTGAAGTGATCCAGCTACTCCTCGGATCATGTGCTAGGATATTAATTTCCTCATCCAAAATTACATTCTTCTGTATTTCGTCCCTTTTCCGTTTCCTCTCTTTACACATACAAAATTACAGCGGAGTAGCACAAACGCCATAGCATCGATATATACAAATAATTTCTCTATATGTATATGTATACGCGTATCACTATGTAAATATACCTGCAGCTGAAGGAGTAAAGATCCCAATTTGAACAACTTCAAAAATCTTTGATTCTTCCGTCCCCTTCGTTTCCTTAACGGTATATCCTCGACTTCTGCTTTTCTGATAGTACAATTAATCAGGAATTTTTTTTTACCTTTTTTGGAATCAAGTTGATGATTTGAAACGTGTTGCCGGATTTTACGGAGTGAATTGAGTGATCTGATGGATTAGATCTGCACAATGAAGAGTTGTACATTTTGAGGGAATTTTGGTTGCGGGTGGTTTTGGAATTTCCTTGAGTGACTCTTTGAACTCCTGTTGATTGGCCTTAGATAGTGTTGGATTGAGTGTGTATTTGGTTTCTGGCACTTCTTCACTCCTGGATTTGTGGATATATGCTTGTAGATAGTGATTACTGCTTTTAGTTCTGGAAAATTGCAATTAAGTTTTCTAGTGTCCTGTTTAATATATTGAAATAATTGCTTACATGTGATTGATTAGTGAGAATATTGCAGCTGAAGTCTTATGATTCGGTTCCCCCCCCCCCCCCCTCTTGAAATTCAGGTGGGAGACTAGGGAAGGAAATATTAAGATTTGATTTTTGATGTGAAAGTCGGAAACTTTATAGTGATGATCAAGGATTAGAAGTTCCTTTATCATCGATTTTTTCTTAAATGAAGAAAATGGCTCCAGCTAGCAAGGCTGACAAGAAGGCTGCTGTGGATGCAGCATCATGGATGTTCAATGTAGTTACGTCAGTTGGGATTATTATCGTCAATAAAGCCTTAATGGCAACATATGGCTTCAGTTTTGGTAATATTTTCAGTCTTTAGATCTCATTTTCCTACACAAAATAATGGAAGAACAGATCTTTTTTTTTTTT
>AP025058.1:15865439-15934768 GCA_036186865.1 Eustoma russellianum | reverse complement strand
TTTTTTTTTTTTTTTTTTTTTTTGGAATTGATGATATTTCATTGGAGGGATCACATGGGATATGATGAACTCTTTATATAGCCTATATATATTTATACATGTAGGAATAGCTGTTTGTAACATAATTTCTTAACTATCCCTAGAACATCTTGTTATAGTAATTTGTCATGCTGGAAGAAGCTCTATAACTGTAACATGCTCTCATTCGAAAAAATTAGTTGCAACTTGTACTTCAGGCCTCCTCTGAAAGTGCCTTGAGTGGTTCTCTATCTGACAGTTGTGAGTCTGCTATGCAGTATGTTCATTTTCTTCAGAGGAAATATTCTCTTAGTTCCTTCAATCTCCTCGGACACACTGCACCAGTGCAGGCTGCATCCTTGCTTCTGCTAGGGCCCTTTATTGATTATTGGCTGACTGGCAAGAGAATTGATGCCTTTGAATTCAGTGGACCATCTCTGGTAAGAACCTATGCGCCGTGTTCATGCTAGTTACTGTTTGGCATTGCATTGCGGTTCTAAGATTTTTTTTTCCTTCCCACCTTTGCCTTGATAGATTATCTTCATTTGGCTTCTTTATAAATCTCTCTTTTCTTTGATTCTGTTAGCATACTGATGAAATTATTTAAGTTCAACACTAGGAAGAAGAAAAGCAGGACCTTGTTTTAGTTCCTGGTGCGTTTTGGTTGGATTTTTTTTTTCTTTTCATGATGGACGAATGCTTGTCCTGAAAAAATGTGCACTTGTTGCATCCCATGTCAGTGCTCATACTCTGTACTTTAGTTTATCACGTATAAACACAGCACCTAATTAATCAGAAATCAAGTACAGAAGACCTCAAAAAACTGTGAACCTTTTTATTTTTCTTTCTGGAAGAAACCATGGACTTCATAGCATGTAAATTTATAGTAGTAGTATCTAGCCATTGCCTTGAAAAAGGTCTTGTGAGTTTCATTGTTCGAGTATTTTTATACCTATATCATTCTATTTTTATTACTCCAACATTGGGAATTGTGATAAGAATGCAAACATTGATTCATATTAGAAAGTGCAATGACCTTTACCACCATGACCAACGCAAATTCCTGTATCATAATATATATACAAATATATATAAGAATCATGCAAGTGTGTTTATGTTGATCATATATATATATATGCACACATACACACAAATACATACATATTCATATGTACATGCAATGTTGATCATACTTGTACTTGCTATGTTGTCAAACTCGTGCTGAATCTTACCACTGGAGACCAAAAGCGAAAGGGAGGGGAGAGGGACAAATCAGGTACTATGGTAGCATTGAATTGATTCCCATGTTTACTACTAACAGTGAGCATGAACAGATGCGGGGCAGCTCTGTGTGTGGGAGAGGGAGAGGAGACACTGGTGGTGGGGTGAAGGGGGGGGGGGGTTAGCATAGAAAGATGAGGAATATTATTCATCAACTTAGTTTCAAATATATAAATAGGATGTCTGATATAGAGGCTGCTAAAGGAAGTCACAAGTGGCTAAAAACTGCCAACGCCTAGTTCTGTTTCTAACAACTACACTATACAATCCACTCAACTAATGAATAAATTAAGTATATAAGACATACATAAGTATATTTCTGCTATGTATGTGTTTGTGTATATACTATATTAGTATATGTGTATGTACATTATGTATTTATAGTGTGTTTATACAGTTTGTTATTCAATATTTCTGTACCCCTCAAGTTTAGCTGTATAGATATTCATACTACCAAACTTGAATAAAAGATTTTGGAAAGTCTTTCATAGAAACGGGTTTTGTCGGGATGTCTACTAACTAATCTTTGAAGGAAACATATTCAAGAGTAACCCCCTTTCTTCAATCTTCTCCTAATAAAATGTTTATTTATCTCCACATGCATGGACTTATCATGTTACTCAAGATTCTAAGCCATGCTAATGGCAGAAACCTAGCGTTGAGTTCTTTTGAAGCAGTTCTACATGGAAGTGTGAAAAACCTTTAGGTCTAGCGGTTGAGTAGCATTTATCTCATTCACGGGTCTCGAGTTCGATTCTCCTTTCCAATTTTTGAAAAAAAAAGTTCTACATGGAAGGAACCAAAATAAACATTCATTTTTTTTATTGGATAAAGAAATCTGCAATATATTGTAATGTCTACAAAATTTGAGTTTAAAAAAAGGGGGGGGGGGGGGGGGGGGGGTTCTCCATTATGGTTTCAAGGTTACACATTCTGGTTGAACCTGTATCAGTTCTAGACTCCAAACTTCTCTTTTTCCTCATTCGTTTAAAAATACACGGCTGCCGCGCTGCTGGCGTTGGGAAGGGTGCTCTTTGTTCTTGCATAAGACTTCAGTATTTTGTTTCTTCTTCTTTCTGCTTATGGTGGCCCAACATCTGTTCTTTCCTGTGGTAGATTGTTGTAGGTTTAACCTTCTGATGGTATTTAGTTTCCGATAGCAAATTTGCTTTCACGAAGAAACTTTGATTATCTGATGAATGTCGCGTGGAGGCTCAGTTATTTAACGCTATATTTCTTTCTTTGAGGTAGCATTCGAGCTGATTTTTGCTCAAATATAATTTGAACTACTTTGTCTGTGCAGGTGTTCCTAGTACTTTCATGCTCTATTGCAGTGGGAACAAACCTGAGCCAGTTCATCTGCATTGGCAGATTTACTGCAGTCACTTTTCAAGTTCTTGGTCATATGAAAACCATCCTTGTATTGATTCTTGGGTTCATATTTTTCGGAAAAGAGGGTCTAAATATTCAAGTGGTGATTGGCATGCTCATTGCTGTTGTTGGAATGATCTGGTATAGCAATGCCTCATCTAAACCCGGAGGCAAGGAGCGACGTAGTCAGCAGAAGAAGGAAGGTTTGTCAGAATCTTCTGAAATCGACGAAAAGGTTTAAGATTTTCAAACTTAAATATACCAGGATAGCCAATGCTGGAAATATTTTTTTTTCTGGACTTGTGACTAGAGTATACTAGCTCAAATCAGTTACTAGTCCTTTGAGTTATGTAATTTTTGTGTTGTCTATTTATTTGGAATCCCTTAAGCATGAAGGGATATGAAGATACTTGGTAGGAGAATCTGATTAAAGCTAATTCTCCTATACACATAGTTTTTAGAATTCTCTATTTTTACGTTTTGCACCTTTTCCCTTTTATGTGACTTTGTAGTGGAGAACTAAATCCTTTTCAAATGACTCTTTTTTGGTCCCACTTGTCTAATTTTGTGGAGTCATTTTATCAACATTTTTTTTCCTTGTCTAGTTTTCCATTTTAACTTGATATACGTTAAACTGCTTTTATCTGTGACAGCTTAAGTTTGTAAGTGTGTTGGTAAATTTAACAATTTAACATGGTATAAGAGTATGAAGTTAGTAATTTAACATGTTATCAGAGCAGTAGGAAGTCCTGCGTTCAAATTTTACTGCCTAACACTTTTTGTTGTCAATTGCCTGCTACTATTGTTGTTGTGTACGTGTGGACTGTTGTGTGTGTGTGGAAGTCCATAGGACCATAGGCATGTGGGTGCATGTTAACTTAATATGTATTAAGCTATTATTTTCGCTAATAGCTCAAACATGTAGAGGTTGTTTGGTTTGAATTTGGATATCGATATCGGAATCGGAATGTTTGATGTTAGAATCAGAATACCCATATATGTTTGGTATAGAAGCTGGAATGGATATCATTGCCATATATACGGTTTGTAACACATTTGAGAGGGAATGAGAGTTAGAGCCTGTACACACACTTATATAAATACATTCATATATATACACACACACACACACACACACACATATATATATATATATGTATGCATATATATTTTTTTTATGAAAGGCATTTTATTATTAAGAAAAAGCCTCACTTATGGTGGAGAGAAACCATATTACAAAATTGTGTATCAAATGAAAAATGGAAATATAATGCATTGATGAGCATCTTTCTCCAATCATATATGATATGCCGCATTAAAACCTTGCCAAGTAAAACCACCCTTGTGGATAGAACCTTGGCGAAGGAAAAAACGTACATCTTTATATTCTTGGAGAAAAGACGCAAAATAAAACATCGCAAATTATATAGTCGTAGAACAGGAATCTGCTGCCAACAAAATAAAAGTCGATGGGGCCTTCGTCGAATCAATGAGACAGTAGTGACGCCTTGAGTCCTTCTTTCCGCAGTGATCCTCATGAATAGAAATGCATACGTTAGTGAAATAACTGAGAGAAGAAGAATGTATGTTGCCAGGGAAAATAGAACGTACCCAGCCGCCTGCATATGCATGCAGTCGGAACTAGGGGGACTGGCTAAATGTTCGACCACCAAGTTGAAGCATAAGCGGTAGACCAAGTCATCATCAAGGAATTGTCGAAAACCATGTAGGAAACAGCATCTCAGCAAGGCAAAGAAGAAGGTCATGAAGCAAAAATGTAAGCAGCACAACGATAGAACAGTAAACGCACAGAAACATACCCAACCGCCTACATCACAAAGATGTAGGCGGACAAGTGGCAATAGGCTGTCAGAGACGGACATAAGCAGTATGGACATCATGATACAAACTGGCTCGGACCACTGGGGGGAGCTCCAAAGGTAGCGTAAAGACCGCTGTGGTTTGTCGCATAAGGCCATGCTGTGCCAGATAATGGGCCGTATAATTGCATTCGCGAGGTGCATACAACAATGTAATATCCATCGTAGTCAGTAGTTGTTGCAGACGAGTGCAATCTCTACCTAATATGGCTGTCAAAGGCGTGTGAGCAGAAAGAAGATTCAGCCATGGCAAGCAGTCAATTTCAACTGCAAAGGAAATATGGCCCGCCATTGCAAAGAAAAACAATGAATAGAGTAGATCTTGCAGTTCCGCATGCATAGGTGGAAGGATGGACAACGAAAAACATAAGGCCTGAATCATAGAACCCTCAGCATCCCGCAAAACAGCCCCCAGCAGCTCCCTTTCGGCCAGCTACAGCGTCAACATTCAGTTTTAATTTGCCGGAAGGGGGTAGCTGCCATCGCAAAACTGTGATGCACTTGCTGCGGATAGGAGGCAATAATTTACAGAAAGTAGGGCCGGAATCGTAGCCGCAAACTTACGATCCGAAACTGAAAGACACCAAGTGTAAATATATTGACGAATCCGCTCCTTAAGTCTGTCCATTGAGAAGGATTGCTCCCCAAACTGTATGGCTGCATATTCCTTCCAGATTTCCCATGTTGTGATTATTGGTGAACCGCAAATAATTGGCCTGATATTGTGGCGCTACTAGCATTCCGCCTCCAACACAGCAAGTAACGACGTAGTGATGAAACTCTACCCCCAGGCAATAGTCCGCCAAGGACAATGGACAAATGTCTCCAGACAGCAGCAATAATCGGGCACTGATAAAAAATATGTTCCTGCGAGATGGATGCAACACGACAGAAAACACAACATATTGGAAAATGAATAGACCACCACCGAATATTTTCTGGTAGTGGTAATGCTTGACTCCACAATCTCCAAAGGAACAAGTTGGCAGATGGTAAAACATCTGGCCACCACATGTAACGCACGAAAGGGAGGCGGGCTGAAGTCGTGCGGCATGCCTCATACGCAGCACGCAAAGAAAATTGACCACGACGTCCCACATTCCAGATCAAGCTATCCATAAAACGAGTAGTATGCAAGACACAGACAGAGTCAATACGACATTATCGCTTCCAATCCACGGAATCATAAATATGAGCATGCATTCCTCCCCGAGTTCCATATTTCCGCCGCATGAATTGTGACCATAAGGATGAAGAGTATTATATATCCACCACAGCTTGCATTCGTATGTTGTTTGTAACGTCTCAAGACTACGGATTCCCAATCCTCCCTCTTCTTTGGGACAACATATCGACGACCACGATCTCTAGTGATGTCGCTGCTTCCATAAAAAAGTTGCCATTTTCCTGTTTAGCTCAGTAATGACACTTTTAGGGAGTCTAGCTGCAGACATTACATGCAAGGGCAAGGCAGACAATACCGATTGTATAAGAGCCAAGCGACCCACCATGCTAAGCAATCTTTGAGACCATCCCGTTAGCCGTGCATCAAAATGATTCAGCAAAGAGGTACAATATTGTGCTCGATTAATACCTTTAAAGAGATATAAACCCAAATACTTGATAGGTAAAGCGGAAACCTGCATGTTTAAAATTGCTGATATCCGACTGACCGATGCATTCGCACTTAGCACCATTTGACTCTTATGATAATTAACCAGTTGCCTCGAAACTCGTTGATATTGCTCAAGAAATGTCTTGAAACGCCGCAAGTTACTCAATGCACCATTTAAAAATATCAATAAGTCATCAACAAACCCAAGATGTGAGATTGATGAAGCCCTTCCGCCACTAAAACAACGAATATCACCCCGCACGCAATGGGCCGTAAGACCTCGCGAGAACCCCTCGGAGGCAAGAATAAACAAGAGGGGCCATAACGGGTCACCCTGCTTAACTCCGCGGGATGGTTGAAAATAACCACTTGGCTTACTATTTATCAAGACAGAACACCATGTTGCCGCAAGATTATTCATAATCAATCGTACGAATCGATCCGAAAAGTCAAACTGCAATAACAAACTCTTCAAATATGACCATGAAACTCGATCGAAAGCTTTTGCCATATCAAGTTTGACCATCACCTGCCCACCACGACATTTCCTATCCAAGATGTGTATCATCTCCTTAGCCAGTAATATTTGTTCAGCGATACCTCGCCCTTGGATGAACCCCGCCTGCTCCGGGGAAATCAATCGTGGCAGCAAGACAAGAAGACGTGTAGAGATAAGTCGGGTGACTACTTTAGATAAGCATATTAGCCTAAAATTCGCAACCGTGGAGGGGTTCGGTACCTTTGGAATGAGACAAATAAGTGAGGCCGCCATCTCACTTGGCATTGGGATTCCCAGGAAGAACTCCTGCACTGCAAGCAAAACATCTAATCCGATATCCTCCGAAAAAAGTATATAAAAAGAGCCTGGAAATCCATCCGGACCCGAGGCACTAGTTGGGCTCAGCTGCCAAACTGCTGCCCGAACCTCAGCCAACTGTGGAATAGACATTAGTTGAGTATTGTCTGTTGCCGTGAGAATATGTGGTATATGCTATAGAATGACATCATGGTCCAGGGTCGCCTCTTCCTTAAATAGATTTTCATAGAACTGTACTGCCGTAGCTTGAATGTCCAAGATATTGTTGCATAACGTTCCATCTGATCGGTGGATAGAAGAAATATGCTGCTTTTGTCTTCGTACTAGCACTGTCCGATGAAAATATGCGGTATTGGCATTGCCCTCCGATAGCCACTTACACGTGCTTTTTGTTTCCAGTAGATATGTGCACGCGTTTGGAATTGCAGTAGCTGCGCCTTAGCGTGCTGATAAGCTAGACGAGTGTCCTCAGATGGCTGTGTATCATATGTTGCTTCTGCCCGGACAGTAGCTTCTTCTGCTGCCATTAAATCTGTGAAAATATTCCCAAAAACAATCTGATTCCAACGACGGAGGTCAGCCTTAAATCAACGTAACTTGTCATAAAGCCCATGCATACCTCCCACTGTAGGATAAGATCGCCAGTGTTCACGTACATATGCAGAAAAGTCAGCAATCATGACCCATGCATCCAAGTACCTGAAGGCAGCTGGCCCCGTTGGGCGTGTTACCTCACAAGTCAATAGCAGGGGGGAATGATCTGACGTAGCTCGATGTAAGTGCTGCACCCTGCTAATATCAAACATGTCGACAAAATCTGGGCTAGATAAAAAACGGTCTAACCGACGCCATACTTTACCTAAACCTCTGCCATCAGACCATGTAAATCTAGAACCCTGATAAGGCAGATCCAACAAGGCACAGGACTCAACAAAATTCTTAAAATCCGTGAGCGTGCGCAGGGAAGGAGTTGCCACCCCCTTATGCTCATCCAGCGATAGAAAAGTATTAAAATCGCCCTCTAACGTCCATGTGTGCGATAGTGTGGAATGAAACCCCATCAAATCATCCCATAGCAGTTTCCGCGCTACGACTGTATGTTTGGCGTAAACTGCTGTAAACCAGAATGCGCGTCCGCTTGGTAACCAGCGGAAAGAAATGGACATGCTTTGTTCACCCACGCGAAATTCCAATGACTCCAAGAATGCATCTCGCCAAAAAAATCAAATATTCTCATCAGCCGAGGAACAAGCATGTGAGAAACCTAACTGTAAACGATAGTGTTCGATATGTGCAGGCCAAATCTTTGGCTCAATAAGAATTAACAAATGTAAAGCATGTTGATGAATAAGCGAATGTAGACGCGTAATAGAGGTTTTGAGACCTTGTATATTCCAAAGAAGTACCTTCATTGAGACAAGTCCGATGTTGAAGTTGTTGTGTGTTGAGCTGCTTCCCGAGTTAGTATAGAAGAAGGGGGAGCTGCTGGCATCTCCCCTTTTTTCCGTCTTGGGCGCCGTGTTCTAACTTTCAATAGGTTATCCACTGCATCAGAAACATCTGGATGAGTAACATTTGGCCGACCATCCTCCAAGGGTGGTGTAATAGAGAGAACCCTAGCCACCTCTAATACTGCCCTTCTCAATTCCGTCGAATCAATATTCACATCAGCATGTAATTTAGAATTTGAAGAGTGTTGTAGTGTCGGATCCGGTCTGTCATTAAGCTGCGGTAACATGGTGGCTGAAGAGCAATTTAGGCGTGATAAATCTTGAGCATGTGAGACCACAGCTACATGGTGATCTTGCACTACTTGTTCTGTATCCATATCGCGCGGCGTTGCAGGATCATGTTCCCCTGGCTCCAAATCTGCTGATGGCGCTGCATTTTGCACAGCTACAGATGGAGCAGCTATTCCAGACGGTTGCGTCGCAGGCCTATTGTCACGGTATTCATCTTTCGGGCATGAAGTGGCCAAATGTCCCAGAGTACGACAAGATCCACAATAAGCCGGCATGTTCTCGTATTCAACTGCTTGAAAGAAATGATAGTCGTCACTCTGAATGTAAACTCTCTGCGGCAGCTCCTGTGATACGTCAAGTTCAATACAAACACGAGCAACCGATGGCCGTAACAATTGTGTAGTGGCTAAATCCGCCTTCAACGGCATCCCGATCATACGGGCAATTTCAAAAAGAGCTTCTTGCTTATGAAGGTAAACAGGCAAACTGGGCAAAGAAACCCACACAGGCACGATGGGCATGTCTACGCACGGATCAAAATCATATGTCCATTTAGTTACATGCATATGATACCCCTAAAAGCTTTGAATGAAAGTAATTGTTTTACTTCATTAAATAAAACTGTGTTACAAATCCCCTATTTATACTTGCTATTCTATACTGTATATAGAGCTTAGTTAAACTAGGATCTAAAGTGATAAGATACAAATCTTTCAAGATCTAGTTTAGTCAAGATATGATCAAATCAGATCTTTGTTTTGATTTCTTCTTTCCAACGCTCCCCTCAAGTTGAATATCAGGATCTACGATGTTCAACTTGTCAAGAGTCATCTCGAACACACTTCCCGCTACTGCCTTGGTGAGAATATCAGCCAATTGATCCTCTGAAGGAATAAATGGAATCTCAACAACACCACTCTCTAGTTTTTCTTTGATAAAATGTCGGTCCACTTCAACATGTTTTGTTCGATCATGTTGTACTGGATTTTCGGAGATACTAATTGCTGCCTTGTTATCACACATTAGTTGTGCTAGACTTTCTTGTGGAACACCCACTTCTTGTAACAACTTTTTCAACCATAATACCTCCATTATTCCTTTTGCAATACCTCTAAATTCAGCTTCAGCACTTGATAACGCAACAACCTTTTGTTTCTTCCTTCTCCAAGTAACAAGATTGCCTCCGACTAGTGCGAAATATCCTGATGTAGACCTTCTATCAGTAGGACTGCATGCCCAATCTGCATCAGTATAAACTTTTATATCTAGATGCCCGTGGTTTCTAAAGTATATACCCTTTCCTGGTGTACCTTTGAGATACCTGATAAGACGCATTACTGCCTTCCAATGTTCCTCTTGTGGTTTATGCATAAACTGGCTTACAAATCCTACCGCATATGAAATATCAGGTCATGTGTGAGATAGATAGATTAGTTTTGCTACCAGTCTCTGATATTGTTCTTTGTCCACTTCCGGGGCCCCATCAATAATCCTCAATTTCATGTTTGCCGTCATTGGGATGTTACTCGGCTTACAGTCGAGCATTCCTACCTCTGTTAGTAAATCAAGTATGTACTTCTGTTGTGATATGAAGATGCCTTCATTGAAGCGAATAACCTCTATACCAAGGAAGTATTTTAAGTCTCATAAGTCCTTCATTTCAAACTCGGTAAACAAACGCTTCTGGAGTTCTGATATTTCTTCATGATCATTTCCAGTAAGAATCATATCATCCACATAAATAATCAGGCATGTAACTAGTTCTCCTCTTCTTTTAAAGAACAGAGTATGATCTGAGTTACTTTGTTTATATCCATTTTTTTTCATAACGGACGTAAACCGTCCGAACCAAGCACGTGGAGATTGTTTTAGTCCATACATAGCTTTCTTTAGTCGACAAACTTCATTTTTATGAAACTCTTCTGAAAAACCTGGGTGAGCTTCCATGTAAACTTCTTCTTTCAATTCTTCATGCAAGAACGCATTTTTCACATCAAATTGTCTCAGAGGCCATTCTTGATTTGCGGCTATGGAGAATAAAACTCTGATTGTGTCAATTTTAGCAACAGGAGAGAATGTCTCTGAATAATCAATACCATAGGTCTGGGTGTAGCCTTTTGCCACTAATCGGGCCTTGTATCGCTTGATGCTTCCATCTGCTATATACTTGACTGTGAACACCCATCGACACCCTACTGGTTTCTTACCCTGTGGTAGGCTGCACTTCTCCCATGTCTGATTCTTTTTTAGAGCTTCCATTTCTATTTTTATTGCGTCACGCCAATGTGGTATCATACTGGCTGTCTCGGCAGTCTTTGGTATGGATTCTTGGCATAAAGTAGCAAGTAGTCCTCTGGCCATCTCCCCTGGGGCCAGATTGACTGGATACCTGGATGACTGATTTGTTCGTTCAGGAGAATATCTTTGTGGTGGTCTCCCCCTGTTTTCTCTAGGAGGAAGTTTCCGTACCTGTGGTTCTGAGAGAACTCTAGATACATTATCTTCAGTACCTAGAGCAATAGAGTGGTCATTATTTACCTCTTGAAAATTATCCACTGAAGAGATGTCATGGGGGGGTTACTGATGCATCAGTCCTTTCTACATTATCTGAAGCCTGCTCGTTGGCGTCATCTGCTTGTCCTTGTTGGACAGTCTCTGGCATACTTTGATTGTGTAACCAGTCGAGTGACACATCCATTTCTGGAGTCTCCCCCTGTGGCACTGACTGTGAACTGAAAAAATATTCGGTTTCAAGAAAGGTACAGTCAATGGTAACATGAAGACGACAAGTGCGGGGGTTATAACATCGATAGCCTTTTTGATTGGTGGCATAACCAACAAAAACACATTTGTCTGCACAAGGATCAAACTTGGTACGACTGCTCTTGGGAATGTGAATATAGACAGAGCAACCAAACACCCGAGGGGGTAGAGTCAAGATTGAAGGTATGGGTACTTGGGTAGATAGTATGTCAAGCGGAGTTCGATGATTAAGTATTTTGGTGGGCAAATGATTAATGAGATATGCAGACGTAGCTACAGCATCAGGCCAAAAATGCATAGGTACCTGAGACTCAAGTAACATAGCCCGGGTCATTTCAAGAAGAAGCCGATTTTTTTCGTTGGGTGACTCTATTTTGTTGTGGCGTATTCGGACAAGATGTTTGATGAATAATACCTTGTTCTCGGAGAAATTGATGAAAAGAGTGAGACATAAATTCACCGCCATTGTCAGATCGCAAAATTTTGATATTGGTATTATACTGAGTTTGGACCATTTGAGAAAAATCTTTAAAACGAGTAAGTACGTCGGATTTATGTTTCAACAAGTAAAGCCACGTCATACGGGAAAAATCATCAATAAAAGTGACAAAATACTGAAAACCGTGTGGCGTCGGGGTCGGAGAAGGACCCCAGACATCGGAGTGAACTAAGGCAAAGCAAGAATCAAAGCGTGTATTAGTAGGTCTAAAAGTACTTCGGTGTTGTTTAGCTTTGATGCAAGTCTCACAAGAAAAAGCGTTTACAGAACTGGAAAAAAGCTTAGGAAACAAAGTTTTCAGATACCCAAATGAAGGATGTCCCAACCGACGATGCCACAACCACAGTTGCCGGTGGACCATGTTGGTGGCAAGCATAGACCGACCCGATTGAGCGACCTCGTCCAAGTAGTACAGACCGGCGCTTTCGGTGCCACGCCCAATTATCTCCTTCGAATGAATGTCCTGTAAGAGGCAAAAATGGGGATAGATGAGCACAACACAATCCATTTCCTTAGTGACTTGACTAATAGATAACAATTTTGAAGATAAAGACGGAATATATAAACAATGTGGGAGGGTAAGTTGGGAAGAACACTGCACGGAACCAGATCCACGAACGGCAACAAGATGCCCATTTGCGGTTTTGATATGTGTTTTAGTAGGTGGGGTAAGGATAGAGAAATCACGAGGATCATATGACATGGTGTCCGTGGCCCCACTGTCTAAAATCCATCCGGAGTGCCGGGTGGGCGGTGTTTTTGTGGAAGAAAGCGAAGAATTAGGTATTGACGAGCGTAAGGCCGCAGATTGCATTTGAGATAGATTGAGGGGTCTTTTTGGTAAAATGGGGGTCTTAGTGCTAGTTGGATAAAAAAGTGGGGGCAAATTAGAAATGAGAGAAATTGAGGGGGCGGGGGATAATTTTGAAAGGGAAATGACGGTTCTAGAGTTTTCAGGAGGGAGGGGTAAATTAGGTAATTTGCTGGATAAAGGGTTAGCCTTTAAAAGGCTAACCCTAGAAGTTGCAGCCTCATTTTTCCGCCCCTGTTCTCCCGCTGCTGCGCTATTTCCTCCTCCGTTACCTTCTGCAAAGGTGTTGCCGGTTAGACTGCTGGAAGGCTCTCCTTCGTGGATGATGCCACCACCAGAGCTGACTGCGATGGCACCACGACCGGGGACTGTGGTGGCGGAGCCTTGGTGGTCCGTTGGTTTCTTGCGGTTCTGCGTCTCCCACCAGTCTGGGTACCCTACCAACTGAAAACAGGTTTCTTTGGTATGTTTTTTCATACCACAGTGCGTACATCTAAGTTTCTCCTTGTCTTTATCTGTTGCAGCACGCGATGATGCTTGTGAGCGTGCTGCAGTCCCACCTCCGTGCTTTCCTTGAGCCCTTAATCCAACCCCCATCCCTTGTGATGACTCAATGTATGAAGGGATGCCTCTTAAGATTCCTATTCTTGCATCTTCTCTGCGAATGGATGCATACGCTGCTTCCACCGTAGGTAGCGGCTCCTTTTTCAGGATATCTCTCTTGATATCCTCAAATTTTTCATCAACTGAGGTTAATAATTGAAATAACCTTTGTTCTTGGATTTTCTTATTATAGATGGCAATATCAGCAGGATCCCTCATGGGATTCGGATCTCTGCCATCTATTGCCATCCAGACAGCCTGGAGGCGGTTCCAACAATCCTCTAAAGTACCTCCTCCTTGTCTGATAGTGTTAGCCCTTTTGTGAAGGTCAAACACCTGTAGTGCATCTCCTCCTGATCCATATGTAGTTGCCAATCCATCCCACAGAGTTTTTGCTGTTGGGTATTGAGATACATTGTTTACCAGGCGTGGTTCAATATTCTTGACTAGCCAGGTAAACACAAGATGGTCGGTCATTCTGCTCCCATTGTGGGAAGGCTGGGTCTGTGCAGGTTGGTGGTAGTGGACTGCCTGTGATGTGTTGAGTTTTGCCTCGACCACCGATGGCTTTTTTTATGAGAGTAGCCCATAACGGGTAATTCTCACCATTGACCTTGAACCCCAATGAGAGGTCCTCAGAATTGGTAACTGTTGGGTTAATACTGTTTTTTAACAGATTGACTAGCTGGATAGCCAATTCATCTGGTTTTGTTTCTGAGGGGCTAGGTTCTGTCATTATGGTAGGAACGATGATTTTGCTGAGTTCCTACACTGATTGATCGAGGACGATTGGTTGGGAAAGGTATACTTGAACAATGATGATCAATACTCTTTCTGAGTTCAAAGAAACAAAAAAAAAATTTCCTGTTTGTTTTTTTTCGGGATAGTTGATCAAAGAAGTGAGACAATGAGGAAAAATAGATTTTCTCAGTTTGAAGAAACAGAACAGTGAGGAAGATCAATTTTTCTGAGTCTCCCGGATCAGAACATTTTGCTTTGATACCATGAAAGCTTTGAATGAAAGTAATTGTTTTACTTCATTAAATAAAACTATGTTACAAATCCCCTATTTATACTTGCTATTCTATACTGTATATAGAGCTTAGTCAAACTAGGATCTAAAGTGATAAGATACAAATCTTTCAAGATCTAGTTTAGTCAAGATATGATCAAATCAGATCTTTGTTTTGATTTCTTCTTTCCAACAACCCCAATGCCGTCCATGTACGACATGAAAAGCAGCGGTAATAATCAGTTTCCGCATCAAAATGGATCAATATATGTGTTGGATCGAGTAAAGTAATTTTTACCGCCGAAGCAAAGCGATCCGATCAAAACACTTGCATATGGCATCCAGTCGAGGTTGGCCATACCATAAAGTTCCAACCAAACAATACTTAAAGGATTCAGGCAATGCATTTACCTCCTCACGTGTGAATTTGATCGCCGGTATGCCTTTGAATTGCGTGATCTCCCGAGGAGGTATCGTTGGCGTTGTTGTAGTTCGCTGAACAACTGCGGCGTAGGAGCGGGAAGGATCCATGATACATGGAGCCGTGATATTGCGAAATTGAAATTCAGAACCAAGAAATACCAAGAATTGAATGAGAAAACCGAAGGAGAGTGGGGCGGCGGCTGGCGCTGCACTTAGTCGCCGTTTCGCCAGAGAGCATTCATCGCTTTTGTATGCATATAGAGAGAAAGAGATCCCCTTATTAGAAGGATCACTACCCCCCCAAAAAACATTCGTATGCAGGATAAGAGGGAAGAGAGAGAGATCCCCTTATAGAAGGATCACTACCCAAAAAAAATTCGTATGCAGGAAATATCCCTCTTATATAATGTTGTGCTCACTGTGTATTTGACTATTGTGTCAGAAATTGCAACTTTCAGAAATTGTGTTACGAGACAACTTCTATGTTGAAATAAGAAATGATGATTCATTGTTAATCATTCACCAACCACATTCAAATCAACATTCGGAATGAATGAGTAGTCCTTAGGAGAGGACAACCTCATACACAAAGGAAGTTCGTTCACCATCTTGAAGAGATCTCAAGATCAATCTCAAAGGGAGCTTGGAGACAATTTTCAAGTTAGAGGTTACAATGGACAAGACGATAATTAACTAGAGAGTCCATTTATTGTATAAGTCCTACATAGTTGTATTGATTTCTATATTGAATAGCGCAATATTCATAGACGTAGGCGATTTGCCGAATCTTGTTAAATACACACACATATACATACACATTATATGTAACGTATATATGCATGTATATTTTTTTATAGGACACGAAGTTAGAGTTGTTATAAAAAAGAACGGGTTCAATTCAATAGATTAAGTTTTGAATGCGTGGAGATGACGCGGTGGTGGTGTGCCGGTGATACAATGGCGGCGCAGTGGTGGCAATACGATGATGGCAGGAGTTGGCACGGTCATGACACGCTTTGGCGCGGCGATGGTTGGAATCAGAATGATACCCATGGTTGTAGAGGGGAATGGAATATAAAAGATTTTTGGTATTCTAAGCCTATATACCTATTTCCATACTCTTCAAACAAATACAAAGAATGGAATGATCCCCATTTCCGCACTCCTAAGCCCCAAACCAAGCGTCCCTTAGCATATATGGTAATTTAATATTCTCCGTTTCACAAGGTCTTATAGTATGATTTTGAGCGGCAGTGATCCTGGAGGCTTGCATATGCTGTGATACACACACGTGTGTGTATATATATGTATGTATATAAATGTGTGTGTATGTGTGTGTATGTATGTGTGTATGCTGCAACGAAGATAAAACCACTGATTTGTCATCTAGACATTGCCTTGCAAGATCAATGATGACCTTAAAATTTATTGCCGTTAAGAACCACAAAATTCAAGTGTGGATAGACACCAAATGTCTTAAGATAGATCTCCTGTGAATTGATTCCCATTGAACCTTGTTTAGCTTTTGAAATCGTTGCTAAGATGGAACCAGAAAATTAAGTTGTTTCCATGTCCAAGTCGTTCCTAGTTAGTCAAATTGTCAATATTGATAAACATGCTATAAGTTACTTATACTCTCTTTTAATCAAGTGTGTGTGCGGTTCCTGTTGCATTCAAGACTTTGGACTAGAAACCACCTCACACGTTTTATTTTTTCATAGAACAAAATTATACGCAAAATGTAACGCAATTATCTTAACAGTCAAATTAAGAAAAGGTTCGTGATGAGGTCAGGGTGGTAATTGGAATTGTAAAATTCATGGCACTCGGGAAGTTTCACCATCTACTATGTGCAAAAGATATCTTTATAATTATTTATAAAAATTAATCTTCTTCATCTTGTTTAATCAGTCAGGTCCCTGTTGGGAAAATCGGGTATTTTTCCACTACGACAACACAACTAGTGAAATGCACCAGTTCAGAACTAATGAACTGGACAGAACACTAACAAAACTACCCGACAAGTAATATTAAATACTACACTACAACAGAAAAAAAGCAGTAAAACAACAATAAAGAGAACAGAATAATAAAAGAGATAAAGAGAGAAACACACCTGAAAACTTTGCCACTAGAGTTCAGCCAAGATAGCTTGATCTCCGAACACTTGCTGAATTGCTTGCTTCTATTTATATGTAGAAGAAGATACAAGTTTTGGGATGATTTACATAAGAAGAGGAAGAGTTTATTTATAATCCTCAAATCTCCTATTCATTTCTAAACTACCAACGTGGTACAAAATCTAAGCCAAAAATCAACAAATCTCCACCTTGGCTTAATTTTAAATCCTACCAAATACAAAACTGATCAACAAAAAAAATAGTCTTCATGGTACTTCCAAGTATCTATTCAAATTTGCAAGATATTAACCAAGTCTAAACAATGTTCAAACTTGGCCCTTGTAACAACTTTGGTCAACATATCTGCAGGATTCTCCGTAGTATGAATCTTCTGGAGAAGTATCTCCTCTTCTTCGAGAATTTCCCGCACAAAATGATAGCGAACATCAATATGCTTCGTCCGTGCATGAAAGACTTGATTCTTTGCCAAATGAATAGCACTCTGACTGTCAGAATATACTTTAAGTTGTTTCTGACCAACTCCCAAGTCTTTAAGCAACCCATAAAGCCAAATTGCTTCCTTCATAGCCTCTGTAATCGCCATATACTCTACCTCTGTTGTAGACAAAGCCACCGTTGACTGTAAGGTAGACTTCCAACTAACTGGCGCTTTTGCTAAAGTGAACAAATAGCCAGTTGTAGATCGTTGCTTATCCAAATCTCCTGCATAATCAGAATCACAATATCCAATTACGCCTTGACCAAGTGATTTATCTTGCTCAAATTCCAATCCAACATCTACGGTATTTTGGAGGTACCGTAGAATCCATTTCACAGCTTGCCAAAGACCCTTGCCTGGATCATGCATGTATCTACTAACGACACTAACAGACTGTGAAATATCTGGTCTCGTACACACCATCACATACATCAAACTTCCAACTGCATTTGCATATGGAACTTTCGCCATGTATTCTTGTTCTTCATCAGTAGTTGGAGACAAACGGCTACTCAGTTTCAAATGAGGAGCAAGTGGGGGTACTTACAAGTTTTGTATCTTCGTGCATACCAAACCGTTGTAGTACCTTCTGCAAATACTGCTTCTGTGACAGCCAAAGTTTACCCCTCTCTCTGTCTCTGCTTATCTCCATGCCGAGAATCTTCTTGGCTTCCCCCAAATCCTTCATCTCAAACTCTTTACTCAACTGAGCCTTCAACTTGTCAATATCTGCTTGGCTCTTTGCTGCTATCAGCATGTCATCAACATATAAGAGTAAGTAGATGTAGGAACCATCTTGAAGTCTGCGCAAATACACACAATGGTCATATTTGCTCCTCTTGTATGACTGACCCTTCATGAACTTATCAAATCGTTTGTACCACTGTCTTGGAGATTGTTTCAGTCCGTACAACGATTTGGTAAGTTCACAAACCCAATCTTCTTTACCAGCAACCTTGTATCCTTCTGGCTGAGTCATGTAGATTTCCTCCTTCAAATCACCGTGTAAGAACGCGGTTTTCACATCGAGTTGAGCTAGCTCCAAATTCAACTGCGCTACCAAGGCCAACAAAATCCTAATGGAGGAATGTTTAACAACTGGAGAAAATACTTCATTGTAATCAATTCCCTCCCTCTGAGCAAAGCCTTTAGCCACCAACCTTGCCTTGTAGCGAATATCTTCTTTATGAGGAAATCCTTCTTTCTTTGCAAATACTCATTTGCACCCAATTGTCTTCTTATCTTTTGGTAGTTGTGCCAGCTTCCACGTATTGTTCTTCTTCAGAGATTGCATCTCTTCTTCCATTGCACCTACCCAGCTTCCCCTTTCTGGACTTAGAATAGCTTCTGTGTAGGTGGATGGAATGTCATCAACAACTGGAAGTGCATAGGCTACCATATCAGTGAAACGAGTAGGCTTTTAAATTTCTCATCTCCGCCTTCTAACTGCAATTGGCGCCGATTGCTGTTGAGGTTCTTGGGTAGAAACCTCTTCATCATCTGACTCTTCTTCTGCCATAGGAGAGTCACTGGTGGTGCTTCGTGCTGGAATCACCACTGTTTGCTCAAACTCCACCTGCTTCGGAGTACACTCCACCTGCTGCAGAGTACTATCAGCTCCTTGATTTACCTTGTTCAACATGGTAGATTCATCAAAGGTAACATCTATGCTGATAATCGTCTTCTTTGCCTCCAGACACCACAAACGGTATCCCTTCACTCCAGGATTAAAGCCCATGAAAATAGCCTTCTTTGCCCGTGGATCCAACTTTGATTCAATCACATGATGATATGCAATAGAACCAAAAACATGCAAAGAATCATAATCAGTTGCAGGTTTTCCAGATCATACCTCCAACGGAGTTTTGCTATCTATAGCAGATGATGGCAACCGGTTGACGATATGTTGAGCGTACGTCACAGCCTCAGCCCAAAATTTTCTGTCTTACCTAGCATTAGACAGCATACAACGAACTTTCTCCACAAGTGTCTTTTTCATACGCTCTGACACGCCATTCTGCTGTGGTGTCTTTCTAACAGTGAAGTGTTGAACTATGCCGCAGTCTTGGCATATCTTCAGGAATGGATCATTCTTGTATTCTCCTCCATTATCTGTTCGGAGAACCTTAATCTTCCTTCCTGTTTGGTTTTCAACTTGTGCTTTCCACTTAAGGACAATGTCGAGCACATCATCTTTATTCTTCATTGTATATACCCAAACTCTTCTTGAGAAATCATCAACAAAGGTGACAAAATAATGCCTACCTCCAATGGATGGAGTCTTGGCAGGTCCCCACACATCTGAATGCACATAATCCAGAATACCCTTGGTATTATGAATCGCAGTGCCAAATTTCACTCTTCGTTGTTTTCCAAGAACACAATGCTCACAAAATTCAAGTTTGCAAGCCTTAGTACCTTTCAAGAGTCCTTGCTTGGCAAGAATTTGCAAGGACTTTTCTCCAGCATGTCCCAACCTCATATGCCACAGCTTCGTTGCCTCAGCATCCTTCTTTGTGCTAGAAGTTGCTGCCGCTACTGCCCCCACCACTGTATTACCTTGATAGTAATACATATTGTTTTTTCTCGTACCTTTCAACATCACCAGTGCTCTTGAAGTTGCTTTAAGAACTTCATCTTGCATCGTCACAACTAGGCCTTTAGCTTCTAAGGCCCCCAAAGAGATGAGATTCTTCTTCAACTTTGGCACGTACCGCACATCCTATAAAATTCTGGTGGATCCATCATGATTTCTCAGCTTGATTGATCCTATCCCAGTTGTTTTACATGGATTATCATTACCCATGTAAACAACCCCACCAACAAGTTCCTGGAATTCAAAGAAAAATTCCCGAATAGGACACATATGACAGATACAACCTGAATCCAATATCCACTCATCTGGATGTAACGATGCTGAAGGCGAGACAGTCAAAGAGATATCTGATTCTGCATCACTTTTTCATTCTGCAACATTTGCATCTTGCGGAGTCTTCCCTTTCTTTTTCAGCTTTGGACAGTCTTTCTTCCAGTGCCCTTTCTCACGACAGAAAGCACACTCGTCTTTGGCAACGGCTCGGCCTTTGGACTTAGACCTTTCTCTTCTTCCTTTTGTCTGGCTTTGCTGATGAACTCTTGCCACCAATGCTTCTTCTGATGTCGTTGATTTGTTTTTTATCTTATCCTGCTTTCTCAATTCATGACTATATAAAGCAGAACAAACAGCATCTAACGACACATTCTCTTTCCCATGAAGTAGTGTAGTTTCCAAATGTTCAAATTCATCGGGAAGAGATGATAACAACATCAAAGCCAGATCTTCATCCTCAAATTTCACATCTAAATTCAGCAGGTCTGCTACTAATTGATTAAACATAGTGATGTGTTCATTCATAGTAGTACCTGGTCGGTAATCAAATCGGAACAGTCTTTTTTTCATGAGGAGCTTGTTCAGACCACTCTTTTTCAAAAACTTGTCCTCCAATGACTTCCACAGTTTGTGTGCAGAAGTTTCACTCTTAAAGGCATACTTCTGCTCTCTGGACAGGCAAGATCTAATAGTTCCGCACGCCAACCGATTAATGATACTCCAGTCTTTATCCTCTATCTCTTCTGGTTTCTTTCCTTCAATGGCAATATCAAGACCCTGTTGGAAAAGAGAGTCCAAGACTTCCCCTTGCCACATACCGAAATGGCCAGTACCATCAAATATTTCCACCGCCATTTTCAAACCGGACACCGGGAACCTCGACCATGATGACGAGGGGCCCGATACCCCCGATGGAGTATTTGAGATCACACCCTTCGCTTCTTGATCTTTAGTTGCCATTACAGATTCAATATATAGTATTCAATATTACAACAAATTTCAAATAGCCCAAGGGCGAACCTTCGGCTCTGATACCACTTGTTGGGAAAATCGAGTATTTTTTCCACTACGACAACACAACTAGTGAAATGCACTAGTTCAAAACTAATGAACTGGACAGAACACTAACAAAACTACCCGACAAATAATATTGAATATTATACTACAACAGGAAAAAAAGCAGTAAAACAACAATAAAGAAAACAGAATAATAAAAGAGATAAAGAGAGAAACACACCCGAAAACTTTGCCACTAGAGTTCAGCCAAGATAGCTTGATCTCCGAACACTTGCTGAATTGTTTGCTTCTATTTATACGTAGAAGAAGATACAAGTTTTGGGATGATTTACATAAGAAGAGGAAGAGTTTATTTATAATCCTCAAATCTCCTATTCATTTCTAAACTACCAATGTGGTACAAAATCTAAGCCAAAAATCAACAGTCCCATCATGTAAAATTTTATTTTAGATTTTCTTATTTCGTTTAGATTTTATTTTAAGTGAATTTATCATCATCTGGGATCATCATGTTCGAATGCTTCTGTAACATGCACAACCCCCCGCAGTGACTGATGGAAGAAGGTTGTGCCAAATGATATATTTCTTAAAATCACAATAGGACGACAGAGAGAATATTAGTATTTAATATTAATACTGAACTGAAATAATCCATATTATTTTGAGTCACATCTTTTCCAATACCGCATATCCGATCTACCCACAATAAAATGTCTTTACTTATCAAACAACATGGTACTCTATGATCACTTTGAAAATTTTATACCGATCGTCTATGCCAATATAACATTTTAAGCATTAATAAGTGAACACTTGTTCAAAAAACCTCCGATAGATTTCGCCGTCAAACTGTAATATATGATAAATCTTATATTATTTTGAGGGCGAGCCTTATAACAACTAGTAAGGTTACTGTTTTACGACCTTGAAGGTACATGTTTGAACCGCATAAATAGCCTCTTGTACAAAAGTGTAGAAAACGCTGCATACATCAGATCACGAAGCGATCTGGCCTCTTCCCGAGCCCTGTGCAAACGCGGGTACACTAGTTCGAACCGTAGAAATAGCCTCTTGAGTCCCTCTCTGAACCCTGTGCAAACGCGGGTACACTAGTTCGAACCGCGAAAACAGATTGTTGTACAACAGTGTAGAGTAAGGTTGTGTATATCAGATCGCGAAGCGATTCGGCTCCCTCTCCAAACTCTGTGTAAGTGCGGAAGCCTAGTTTACCAAAAACGTCCTTTTTATTTTATTTATTTATTACATGTGCGCAAGCCTTGCGCTTATGACTAACGTCATACCTTGACTAGAGACGGCTACAAAAATCTTCTTTAGAGACCATTCATTTCCATTTCATTGGAAGGAATTAATATTCCCTGTGAGCTGCCACTACATAACGTATTAGTTACATTTCTGTGGGAAAAAAGAATTAATATAACAGTTATATATTGTAACACCCTGTCTCACATCCAAAAAAAAAGTATATTAATATATGTATAAACATAAATCCTAACGTGGCTTAGGCTAATTATTTTTTCACAGAAATTTTTTTCAAATGTATTGCCGCGGCTACATGGCTGTTCTGGTAATTCACCAGTCAACTGGTTATCATTCAATGTGAACTGATGTAGCTTATTTAGCTTTTGAAAACGTTTAGTGATGGTGCCAGAAAGCAAGTTCCCTCCAATACTAAGAACTTCCAAGTTTGTCAAATGGTCAAATGAAACCGGAATTGACCAACTAATTTTTTATTTTTTTGATCATGCCACGTGGATATATGTCCCAATTAGGTATTACAACTTTTTTTTCCTAAATCATGCCATATGTTGTAGAGTTTTGTCTCATAGGATTGAATTCATAACCTCTTAGTCGTGGGGCCTCAACATTACCATTGAATTGACCCGATAATAGGTCATATAAAAAGACACTTTAGAGTATATTAAGGGACATAGATAGGCGTAGACACTATCTACGATTTAGATTAACTTTTCACTTGGTTGCACATGTTATACCGTTGTTTTACATTACATGTATATATAGAAGTGCTGTGTATTTTAATATCGAAATGTCTTTCTTTGTATTTCTTGAATCTACTCACTAACACACTAGCACAACATATCGCTATTACCATGTCATTTATGCAGATAGAGCCGGGGGTCTCACTGGAAGCAGACTCTCTATCCCTTGGGATAGAGATATTGTCTGACTACCACTTACCCTCCCCAGACCTTAACGATAGCTTTTGCTGTCATTGAGATATACTGGGTTCGGATGATGATGATGATGACCCGCTAATTTGATTGCCACTAAAATCTATCTCCTTCAGGTCCTTCAAATTTCCCATGCAAGGAGGAGCAGAACCCGAAATTTTATTTTCATAGAGCCGCAGAGATCTCAAACTTGTCAAGTTGCATAAGCAAGAAGTAATTTGACCACGAAGACTACTTTTGTACAGAGTTAGATAACTAAGCATCTTCAAGTTGCCCAATTCCGAGCCTGATAGTTTATTATGATTGAGGTACAGAATGCTCAAATTTGTCATCATATTTCATAGAAACTAATAGGGTAGGGATAGATTTTTGTAATTTGACAAATTTGAGCAGGGTAGAGTTTTGCTTGACATAGCGGGTTTAGTTATGGAGATAGAAACGAACATGGTAGGGATTTGCTAGACCTTGCGGTGGCCCATGACCTAGCTATTGTAAACTCGTTCTTTAAGAAAAAGGAATCACATTTGATCACTTTTAGCAGTGGAGGGCGTAACACGTAAATCGACTATTTTCTGATGGGCGTGAAGATCAACGGTTGTGGAGGGTCAACAAGGTTATAATAGGAGAGACAGCAGTGACGCAACATCGTTTACTAGTGGTAGCTATAGCCTTGAGTCAAAAGTGAAGCAAAGGGGTTGGAAAATACCCACCTAGGATTCGATGGGAAAGTTTGAAGGATGAAAAGATTGACACATTTAGAGACAAGGTCATCTCGATGACATTAGATCAACTTGGTGATGACACGAACCAAATGTGGGAGGCTATGTCGACTACTATTACGCACGCAGCAAGAGAAACTATTGGGGTAACAAAAGGAAAGACAAACGTACATAAAGAGTCGTGGTGGTGGAACGAGAGTGTGCAAAAAAAAATAAAGGATAAGAAAAGGAGTTTTAGAGAGCTGTTAAGCTACACAGACAAAGAGGAGAAAGTGAGATTGAGGGAGAACTATAAAATTGTCAAGAATGAGCAAAGAAGGTAGTGATGGAGGCAAAGAACGCAGTCTATAAAAAGATGTACGAAAGACTAGAAACAAAAGGCGGAGAACATGATATGTTCAAGATTGCCAAAGCTAGGGATCGAAGAAGACATGACATAAGAGGCGAAAATTTTATCAAGGAAGAAGATGGACATGTCTTAGTCAGAGAACAAGACATTAAGGGGAAATGACAAACATATTTCCATAATCTTTTCAATGGGGGCAGAGTCGACTACGAAGAAAGAGAAAGCATCACTACCCAGAAAGGGCAATATAATAACTACGAATGTCAGAACAGCACACAAGGAGAAGTGAAGAGAGCACTTAGGGTGATGTGAAGAGCTAAGGCAGTTGGGGTGGATAACAGACCCATTGAGGCGTGGAAGTATCTGGGAGAAGAAGGGGTTCAATGGCTAACTACACTGTTCAATCTTATTTTTAAAACAGGAAAAATGCCAGATGAGTGGAGAAAGAGTGTCGTGGTCCCTCTATATAAGAACAAAGGAGACGCACAATGTTGTGGGAATTACAGGAGAATTAAGTTGCTAAGTCATACTATAAAGTTATGTGAGAGAATAATCGACACTAGAATTAGGGAAGAAACTCAAGTTACAGTGAACCAGTTTAGTTTCATGCCAGGACAGTCGATTACGGAAGCAATACGCATTCTAAGGAGATTGATGGAAAGATATAGGGAGAAGAAGCGCAATTTACATATGTTTTTCATCGATCTTGAAAAAGCGTATGATAGTGTGCCACGTAGATTGATTTGGGATAGTCTAGATGCAAGAGAGGTGTCTATGAAGTATATAGACATAATTAAGGATATGTATGCTAGGACAAAAACAACTTTTCGTGCGTCTATGGGGAATACTGACTTCTTTCCAGTGGAGGTAGACCTTCATCAATGGTCTGCTTTGAGCCTTTTTTTCATAGTTGTCCTAGAGAGTTGACAAAACCGATACAAGAGGCAGTTCCATGTTGTATGCTTTTTGCTGACGACATTGTATTAGTAGCCGAGGATTGAAATACTTTGAGTATGAGGCTAAAGGAATGCAGTGGTGCTTTAGAGAAAAAAGGCCTAAGGATTAGTCGTACTAAGACCGAGTATATGCACTGCGACTTCAGCGGCGCTACCAATTGTGAGAATAGCCAGCTCACCATCGATGGTCAAGTGGTACCACAGGTAAGTAAGTTCAAGTATCTAGGATCGTTTGTACAGCAAGATGGGGACATAGATAGTGACACAGTCCACCAAGTTCAGGCAGACTGGTGTAGGTGGAGGGCGGTCTTAGGGGTGATGTGTAACAAGAATTTTCCAACTAAATTAAAGAAAAATTTTTATAGGGTAGCAGTGCGACCGTCAATGTTATATAGAACAGACTGCTGGACCATCAAGATGACACAGACGCAGAAGATGGAAGTGACAGAGATGAGGATGCTGAGGTGGATGTGTAGGCACACAAGATTAGATCGGATAGGAAATAAGGTATTTAGGAAAAGGTTAGGGGTGACTTGTATAGCAGATAAGATAAGAGAGAGAAGACTGAGATGGTTTGGGCATGTTAAGAGGAGACAGACAACGATGTCTATCAGAGCAGTTGAAAGTCTCACTGTAGAAGGGAAGATGAGTAAAGGCAGGCACAAATTAAATTGGGATGAGCAGATTAGGCATGGCCTACTAGATTTACACCTTTCTGAGGACATGGTCCATGACAGGAGTTCATGAATGGAGAGGATTAAGGTTAAGGAGGTTTAGGAAAGATATAGGGGCACCTTAGAGTATACTTAGGGACTTATATACTCTCTATACTTTAGGTTATTTTGCACTTTGTTACACTTTTTTGTTTTTGTCTTTGTATTTCATTATGTGTGCATCTACATGTTTATGTATTTTAATAGCTTTCTATTTGTGTTCAATAAATTCCTTCACTAGTATACTAGCACACCATATGCTTATTATTGTGTCATATATACAGGTACACATAGAGCTGGGGGCCTCACTGGAAGCAAACTCTCTATTCCTTGGATGGATGTATCGTTTGTCTGTCTCTCACCCACTTCAGACCCTAGCAGTAGCTATTGATGACGTTGGGATATACTGAATATGCTTCTTGTTGTTGCTTATCATATTTGATAGAGCCTCATAGTTGATTTCTCATATTCATGGTGGAAAAAGATCGGAAAATAAATTGACTTTGACAAAGTCGGATCCTCACCAAAGGATCAGAGGTGATTTGCGCGGTAACATCGTTAGTGACTTGTCAGAACGCCGAGGTGACCTTTTCCGAAACCTGCAAGGAAAAGACGACGTTAGGGATCCTGGGGCTAACTGTTCCGGAGAAAATCCTCCGACGATTAAGTCAGTGATAGACATATCCATGGTGGTAAATATGAAATAGAGGGCGAAGCAACCTGTTTGGGATTTTCCCTGCTCTGATGGTGCAACCTGTTTGGGATTTTCCCTGCTCTGATGGCTAATCTGTTGCGTTGCTTAGCTTGGTCTTTCTCCCTACTAGGGGGAGGCTTCTTTTTATACGCCGGGGCGAGCAATGCATGATGAGCAATTGTAGGGTGATGGCTGCTGGTGGCAGTTCTCGTCCGCATGGTGGCTACGTGGCGCCACATGTCGCGATGCATGGCAAGGGTGGCTTGCTAGCAGATGTCTGTTTTGACATGCATGGCCGAGCTGAGGTGCGCTCTGAGCAGCGCAACCAAAGAGGTGACGTGAGGGTAGCATAGCCTGAACTGACCCACGGAGCTCGGTCGAGCTGAGCTGAACTGAGCTGTGTTGGCACGCTGATCTGAAGACTGACCATCTGGCTGAGTTGAGCTGGACAAAGTATGCTGGGTCAATGAGTTGCTTCGTGGGTTGAGCAGAAGTAGAGTTGAATAGGCTGAGGTGGTTGATCAGTGCTAGTGGCAGGGCCCCGCAACATTGACTGTTACTGGCCGACGTCGAAACACTTGTCTCTTTTAGTAGTTAGTTTTTCGGCTTGTCAGACTTGATTAGTCGTATAAAACCAAGTGATGATGCAAAGATGAATTGGTCTTTGTGGGTTGGTCAAATATTACAGGGATGCCACCAACTCTTACTAGAATAACTTTGTGAGTGGTGTGTTATCATACACAACTCACTACTCTGTGCTGTTGAGGGGGCACCCTTTTTTTCACAAAAAAAAAGCAGTTGGTTTTTGGGCTTGTCAGATTTGATTAGTCATATAAAACCAAGTAATGATGCGAAGATGAATTGGTTTTTTTGGGTTGGTCAAAGATTATACGGATGCCACCAACTCTTATCAGAATAACTTTGTGAGTGGTGTGTGTTATAATAGACAACTTGTAGAAATATGAGGGTTTGAGTGATTTTAAAATAAGAAATTTGAATATGTATATATATATATATAACGTTAAGTATATATATATACACAAGTGTACATGTATGCATGATAACTTGCCTTATTTACCTCATATATTATGTTGCCGTACTAACGAGCCATGAAGCTTTAAAGCTTACATCATATGGCGAACATTTGTTGAGTTTATACTATTTTCAGGTGCCACAATTAATGAACTAAAGTAGTTCATTAAGTGAAGTACTTAGTTTAATAAACTAAGTAGTTCATTAAAGGAAGATGCATTTGGAAAAGGCTTAAAAGGCAACATGGCTATGGAAGGAAAGTCTTCTCCTCCTCCACACATAAATGTCACACGTTTTTAATACATATATATATACTATATTTTCAGATTTTTATAAAAGGCACATACACATTTATTCCAACGTACTATTGACACGTTATATATCTTACGAACGTACGTTTACGTCACACCACTATACTTAACTCATATTTATGAGTATATTCAGATCTTATATCATATGATATAAGATATGGTGATGACAAATTAAATACGACACGATAAAAGGTTCTAAACCGAAATTTGTCGTATCGGGCGATACCGAAACTTCGCCAACGTGTCACGTACTTGCCATAAATAAATGGCCAGCCCATATACATCAAAATTTATCAAAAATTTCGTGCCATACACTGTACATTGAGACAAAAATACTTTCCATGTTGGCACACACAAATCACCCCACATTTAGGCCAAAATGTGAAGATTCCAATTTTATTTTTGTCACATGTTTATGGTACCACTTTAAATCAGCCAAGTGCTGAAAATTAAAGTATATATTATATATATTATGTATAACATAATATATATAGCATGTGCAAAAGTTGGAATTTAAATTAGAGAAAAATCGGGTAATCGATAAATATCGAAAATTCGGTTTTCTACGCACTTGACATGGAACGTTTTTCTTGAACATGATGTGACACGTATCTAGACACTTTTCACATATAATATACATCTTAAAGTGTTCTAGAAAATTAAATTAAGGGCTGATTGGAATATTACATGTGTGTAATATTAAATGTGCACTATTTTTCAAAGTTAGCAAAAATAAATTTCAGCACATGTATATGCACTTTCAAAACGTCACCCAAGCTGATGTGGAGCACATGTGGAGCCTTGTTGGCATGTTGATTGGTCAAGAATCAATCATACAATGTTGATGTATCAAAGAGAGAAGCTACAAAAGGTAAGTTTTCAACATACACCTCTCTTATGTCACATGCTGAAAATTTCAGCATGTAACACTCCTTGTGGACGTTTTCTTCATCATGAAGGAAGATAAAATGTCAATCTTTTATTAAGGAATAAATTAAATGAGGTATGGAAATGTTTTGAATAGTTTATGGAATAAAGGAAGTGATATTATAGAATATCACACATGCTGAAAAATTCAGCATGTGTGTAGTGGTTATGGCCGAAATATAGGCCACATAGTTGTCAAGTTTTATTCTATACATGATGAGAATATTGTATACTTAATGTTGATTGAATTCTTAAATTAAAACAATGCAAAATAGGCAACATTTTGAAGAAAGAGTGGATGTTACACATGCTGAAATTTCAGCATGTGCAAGACATGTTGTGGCCGAATTTCAACCCCTTTTGGTGTCCAAATTCATTCTCAAACTTGTAGCAAGACTTGCCTTAAATATTGGTTGTATTTTTATGGAAGAAATTCAAAGAAAAATGGAAGAAATATTGATTTGTCACACATGTAAAATGCTGAAAATTTCAGCATTGAAACACCCTTTATGGCCGATTTTATTGAGTAGGAAAGAAGGAATTTTATGTCTCACAATTTATGTGAATATCTCAATTTATGGAATGCATTATGTGATGATTATTTGGCACATGTTTAAAGTGTTTATTTCAGATTTTCCATGTCATCAAATGATGACAACATTGAGCCAATCAAAAGGTGCCAAGTAAGCAATGACTAAATGATGGTCCAATGGAATGATGCCAAGCAAGCAAAACTTTGTCACCATGAAGTCTCACATCCTCTCAAGCACTTAAAAGGAAATTTTCAAGAGGGGAGAAGCATGCTAGGGGACGGCTGGACCTATAAGGAAGGAAGAGAAGAACAAACAAATACAACACCAAGAATTGCATTCTAAAGTGATCAAAGTGCCAAGCCTCTTTTCTCCTACATCTTCTTTCTTTCTTCTCTTGTAAAAAGCCTATTGTACTTTATTTCTTTCATCCTTGAATAGGCTTCATAGAAACCACCATTCATATATCATTGTACAAGATTGATCAAGGTGTGATCAATCTTCATTCTAGCGAGGTGGTGGTGTTCGTGCAAATTGTACTCACAATACAAGGTTTGTAAAGGGTTGGAGTTAAGGTGTAACTCTATCAACCCTGCGGTAAGGTGTACTGCGTGTGTGAAATTAGTGTGAACCAAGGAAGGTGTTCCTTGAAGACTGGAGTAGGTTGTTTATAACCGAACCAGTATAAAATTCTTGGTGCAATTTACTTTCTGCATTTACGTTTCAGTTTCTGCGCTGTTTACTTATATTGTTGACGTTCGCAAAAATAGTAAACGTTTTCTAAAAATTATAAAATTTTCCAGAAACATACATAAACGTTCTAGGGTTAATTTGGCACAAGTTTCAACCCTTTTGGACAAGTATAAGTCATCCAAACATCAAAAGTTCTGAGACTAGTGCAGTCTGATTTTCAGACTTGCAAAGGTTGAGACTTTGGGTGTATTTGACCTACTTCCCAAAAGAATTTTCAAAAACTGTTTCAACCCATTTCAATATAGTGTGTGAGGAGTTATTGGTCAAATTTTCAGATCATTTGGACATTCACACAAATAGGAATTAATTTTTCAAAACCATCTACCGTTTCTGGCAGAATTGCACAATCTGAGTGCCAACGGTTTTTGAAGGGGTTAAAGGTTGAATTTTGATTTGAAATTTTTAGGGGACCCTCAAAACATCTGAGGCTAAGTTCTCTCAAAATTTCATAATTTTTGGAGACCTCTAACCTAGTTTTTAAATCGTTTTCAAACTGGTACTGAAAACAGAATCTGTTTTCAGAACTTGAATTGGTTAGGGTTAAAGAAATTTTAAAAAAACCATATTTTCCGCACCACCTATTCAACCCCCCCCCCCTTCTAGTGGTGCCTTGCAGATCCTACAAGTGGTATCAGAGCGCAGGAATACTCACGACAAGGAATCCAACGATTCAGTGAGATGGCATCCACAAATCTCAAAACCGAACAAGAAGGTATGTCAAGCCAAAGGCCTCCACTCTTTGACGGTGAGTCTTTTATTCAATGGAAACTTAGGATGAAATTATTTCTTATGGCTATAGACATAGACCTTTGGTCAATAATTGAAGATGGTCCATATGTCCCGTCTAAATTGTCCATTGTAGATGGAGTCACACTAGAAGTAATTAAAACAAGACAAGACTATACTAGTGAAGACAAAAAGAAACTGAGTATGAATGCTAAGGCCATGCAATTACTCTTAAATGGCTTAAGTAAGAGTGAGTCTAGTTATGTGTCCAATTGTTCGAGTGCACAAGAAATGTGGAGAATCTTAGAAATGAAACACGAAGGCACGAGTCAAGTCAAAGAGTCTAAAATTAATATGCTTATGTCTACTCTTGAGTCTTTCAAGTTGTTGCCTAATGAGTCAATTGTTGATATGGATCTTCGTTTGACTAACATCTATAACTCTCTTGAGTCTCTTGGTAAGGCCTTTACAACGCAGGAAAAAGTACAGAAAGTCCTACGGAGCCTCCCTTCAGAATGGGATCCTAAAGTGACTGCCATAGAAGAAAGCAAGGAGACTAAGTCGATAAAAATGGAAGAACTCATTGGTTCACTAAAAGTGTATGAAAACAAACTCATTATTCGGAAATCGGAATCAACCAAACAAGGTAAGACAATTGCTTTTAAATCAAATGAATACGTCTCCCCTCCCTCCGATCACATAGATGATAGTGATTCCGAATCAGATAATGATGACTTAATTCTATTGGCAAAAGGACTAAGAAGATTCATGAGAAAATCATTTAGAAATAAAAACAAGGGCACTACATCTAAGAGAAATAAAAACAAGTCAAATGATAAGGACATTAAATGTTATGAATGCGGCAAACTCGGACACTTATCATATGACTGCCCAAACAAAGAAAAGCAAACTAATAAGTACCCTGACAAGGAGCGGAACAAAAATAGACCCGTCTCAGATCCTAAACAAAGGAAACGTGCACTAAAGGCCTCCACATGGAGTGACTCATCAGACTCTGAAACTGAGACCGAAGAGGAGACCGCTCAAGTTTGCTTCGCTTCAAAGGCGTCTAATGAGGTATCATCTGACTCTGACTCTGACTCTGAACCTTCTTACGATGATTTATTTAGTCAATATCTTGAGTTACATAAATTTACTAAGACTCTCGCAAAAGAAAAGAAACGTTTAATTGAAGACAAGAAACTGTTAGAATATTCTAACGAGAATCTTGTCGCTCAATTAAGCGATTCAAAGAAAGAGTCTTCATGTGCCATCACTGCATTAAAAACCGAGATCTCATCATTAACTTCTCAAAATAATGAAATGAAATCCGAGATTTCAAATTTGAAATCAAGGAATACAGATTTAGAGAACATGATGAAACAATTCGATACAGGGTCAAACATGCTGCATCGCATCATATTATCGCAAAAGCATGACAGTGACAAAACTGGATTGGGGTACGTTGATACTAACGAAGTATCAACCAAACCAACCAAGTTTGTTGTGTCTAAAAAGGTAGACACCCCTAAGCATCAAGTGGCGTCTAAGATGACGCAGAAAGCACCCCCTTCCACACGCCCCACTCCCTCATATCATGTGAAATATAATGTTGTACCATATAGATATGAGAAGAAGAGATCAATGCATACACGGAATACATATCATCCACGCACCACGCACACACACACAAGGACATATCACAAACGTCCTCCATACATTGAGTATAGGGGAGTCCTTGGGCAAAGACCCAAAGTACATGCACCACATGTATACTATGTCGCACCTTCATCTACTTTCTTGCCATTTGATAGACCGAGAAGGATCACCCAAGTATGGGTACCGAAAGGTACCTTTACTAAAAGGTGATTAACTAACTCGAAAGGACCCAAAATTAAAAGGGTACCTAAATCACCTTTTTACATTGCAGGGAGACCACTCATCAAAAGACATATCAATAAAGTGGTTCCTTGACAGTGGTTGCTCGAGGCACATGACAGGTGACCCGAGCCTCTTCTCCAAATTAAAGAAGGTCACAAAAGGCGGATCCGTGACCTTTGGAGACAACAATGAAGGCAAGATCATTGGTAAAGGTACGATTGGAAACCCGGATACACTTCAAATCTCCGACGTGTTTTTGGTAAGCAACTTATCTTACAATCTTCTTAGTATTTCACAATTTGTTGACAATGGTTTCAATGTGTGTTTTACTCACCCTTACTGTAATATAATAAATAAAAATGGAGAAACTGTTTTAAAAGGAAAACGTGAAGGAAATATATTCACACTATCTATGGATGATGTAGTAGATGCCAAAGTTAAATGTTTTATGTCAAGTGAACCCAATGTGAATTTGTGGCATAGACGTTTAGGACACATAGGTATTTCTACACTAGAAAAATTGCAACAAAAGAACCTAGTACGGGGATTGCCTAAGCTTGATTTAGACAACTTTCAGTTGTGTGAATCTTGCATAAAAGGCAAACAAACACGTGAGTCACTTAAGCCTAAAAATGAGATAAGCACGACTAGAATACTAGAACTATTGCATATCGATTTGTTTGGTCCTAGTCGTACTACAAGCCTTGGTGGGCGTCACTATGCATGTGTACTTGTTGATGACTTTTCTCGTTATACTTGGACTTTGTTTCTTGCACATAAGGATGATAGTGCCGTAGAAATCGCTAAATTAATTAAACAACTTGAAAATCAATACGGCGTAAATGTGAAAAGAATAAGAAGCGATAGAGGCGGTGAGTTTAAAAATAAAGAGATGATTTCATTCTGTGAAGAAAAAGGAATTAAGCATGAGTTTTCGCCACCTAGAACTCCACAATTAAATGGAGTAGTAGAAAGAAAGAATCGAACACTACAAGAAATCGCTAGAACCATGCTTTGCGAAAATAAATTGCCTAGGTTTTTGTGGGCGGAAGCCGTAAATTGTGCATGCTATATTGTAAATCGCCTATCTATAAGAAAGAAAATAAACAAGACGCCTTACGAAATTTTGAACGATCGTATGCCTAAGATAGATTATTTTCGTGTGTTTGGATGCAAATGCTTTGTATTGAATACAAAAGATAACTTAGATAAATTTGAATCCAAATCGATTGAGTGCATTTTTATTGGATATTCCATAAATTCAAAAGCATATAGGTGTTATGATCCTCTTACTAGACAAATCATAGAATCTATTCATGTTAAATTCAATGAATTTGGAGAGGTTGATAAAGAAAAGGAATATGATGATGACTTTGATTTGAAACCCGTTTTGGATGAAGAAAATGAGTCTTTTGATATGCATGAGATGAATGAAACACTAGAAATGCATGATCATATAGAAATGCATGATAACTTAGAAAATAATCAACCAAGATGGCATAGAGATCACCCACATGATCTCATCATAGGCGACATCACTCACGGTGTGCGACCACGTAGAAGAATCACTTCGGATGAAATAAATGAATTTCATGCTATGATTTCTGAAATTGAGCCTAAGAATGTGCATGATGCTTTGAGTGATTCATCTTGGATTGATGCTATGCATGACGAACTTAATCAATTCGTTAGAAATGATGTATGGGATTTAGTGCCACGACCACAAGATAAGACAATAATAGGCACAAAGTGGGTGTTTAGGAACAAAATGAATGAAGAAGGAAAAGTCGTTAGAAATAAAGCAAGACTCGTAGCTCAAGGATATAATCAAGAAGAAGGAATAGACTACGATGAAACATTTGCACCCGTAGCACGTTTAGAAGCTATACGACTTTTACTTGCTATTGCTTGCATGAAAGATTTTAAATTGTATCAAATGGACGTCAAAAGTGCTTTTCTAAACGGATTTATACAAGAAGAAGTATACGTGAAGCAACCACCCGGTTTTGAAGATTTGAAACATCCTGATCACGTGTACAAACTAAAGAAGGCACTATATGGACTAAAGCAAGCGCCTAGAGCATGGTATGATCGTTTTGCTACTTTTCTTTTAGAAAATAATTTTAAACGTGGTACTATAGATAGTACACTATTTTTGAAACAAGAAAAATCCGATCTACTTATTATTCAAATCTACGTAGATGATATTATTTTTGGTTCTACCTCACATAAACTTGTTAAGGATTTTGAAAATTGTATGAAAGCTGAATTTGAAATGTCTATGGTTGGTGAACTTAATTATTTTCTTGGCTTGCAGATTAAGCAAACGAGTAAAGGAATTCATATAAGCCAAGCTAAGTACGTAAACGACATGATCAAGAAATTCAATTTTGAAAATCTGAAACCATCCCCCACACCTATGAGTGTCACTACTAAATTAGACAAAGATGAACATGGTAAAGATGTTGATAATGGAGTATATAGATCTATGATAGGCTCTTTACTATATTTAACTGCTAGTAGGCCTGACATCATGTTTAGCGTATGCATGTGTGCTCGTTTTCAAAGTCAACCTAAGGTCTCACACTTAAATGCGGTAAAAAGAATATTTCGCTATATTAAGCACACGCCCACCTTAGGTATTTGGTACGATAAGGATTCTACATTCGACTTACATGCTTATACTGATGCAGATTATGGTGGCTGCAAAATAGATAGAAAAAGCACGAGCGGAACTTGCCAATTTATAGGAAATTCCCTTATTTCATGGTTTTCCAAAAAGCAAGCAAGTGTTGCTTTGTCCACTACTGAGGCTGAGTATATGGCTCTTAGCCTTTGTTGCACACAGTTGTTGTGGATAAAACAACAACTTTCGGATTTTGGAATTACCGTAGATAAAATTCCTATATATTGTGATAGTATGAGTGCCATAAATTTGTCTAAGAACCCCGTATTACACTCTAAGGCTAAGCATATAGAAGTTCGATATCATTTTTCTTCGTGATCACGTTAACAATGGTAATATTGTCATAGATCACGTACGCACAGAATCACAAGTAGCGGATATATTTACTAAGGCCTTAAATCAAGCCACATTTGAATCTCTCCGTTCTAAATTAGGCATGCTTCCTGTTGATGTGATTTAATGCGATATCATGTGATTTACCTTCCTTTTTGACAGGAATCTTTTGATTAACTTTCCAAGATAAAGGGGGAGAGAGAAGCATGATTTAAGGGGGAGAGAGAGATTTAAGGGGGGAGAGAGATCACTGATTGATCCTAATTGCATGAATCAAGGGGGGAGCCGGATTTGAAATTCGAAATTCAAATTTCAAATCTGTGCATAATTCAAGGGGGAGAGCTGACACTTAATCATGTACACTAGTTATTTTGAAAATCATCAAAAGGGGGAGATTGTAGAAATATGAGGGTTTGAGTGATTTTAAAATAAGAAATTTGAATATGTATATATATATATAACGTTAAGTATATATATACACAAGTGTACATGTATGCATGATAACTTGCCTTATTTACCTCATATATTATGTTGCCGTACTAACGAGCCATGAAGCTTTAAAGCTTACATCATATGGCGAACATTTGTTGAGTTATACTATTTTCAGGTGCCACAATTAATGAACTAAAGTAGTTCATTAAGTGAAGTACTTAGTTTAATAAACTAAGTAGTTCATTAAAGGAAGATGCATTTGGGAAAAGGCTTAAAAGGCAACATGGCTATGGAAGGAAAGTCTTCTCCTCCTCCACACATAAATGTCACACGTTTTTAATACATATATATATACTATATTTTCAGATTTTTAATAAAAGGCACATACACATTTATTCCAACGTACTATTGACACGTTATATATCTTACGAACGTACGTTTACGTCACACCACTATACTTAACTCATATTTATGAGTATATTCAGATCTTATATCATATGATATAAGATATGGTGATGACAAATTAAATACGACACGATAAAAGGTTCTAAACCGAAATTTGTCGTATCGGGCGATACCGAAACTTCGCCAACGTGTCACGTACTTGCCATAAATAAATGGCCAGCCCATATACATCAAAATTTATCAAAAATTTCGTGCCATACACTGTACATTGAGACAAAAATACTTTCCATGTTGGCACACACAAATCACCCCACATTTAGGCCAAAATGTGAAGATTCCAATTTTATTTTTGTCACATGTTTATGGTACCACTTTAAATCAGCCAAGTGCTGAAAATTAAAGTATATATTATATATATTATGTATAACATAATATATATAGCATGTGCAAAAGTTGGAATTTAAATTAGAGAAAAATCGGGTAATCGATAAATATCGAAAATTCGGTTTTCTACGCACTTGACATGGAACGTTTTCTTGAACATGATGTGACACGTATCTAGACACTTTTCACATATAATATACATCTTAAAGTGTTCTAGAAAATTAAATTAAGGGCTGATTGGAATATTACATGTGTGTAATATTAAATGTGCACTATTTTTCAAAGTTAGCAAAAATAAATTTCAGCACATGTATATGCACTTTCAAAACGTCACCCAAGCTGATGTGGAGCACATGTGGAGCCTTGTTGGCATGTTGATTGGTCAAGAATCAATCATACAATGTTGATGTATCAAAGAGAGAAGCTACAAAAAGGTAAGTTTTCAACATACACCTCTCTTATGTCACATGCTGAAAATTTCAGCATGTAACACTCCTTGTGGACGTTTTCTTCATCATGAAGGAAGATAAAATGTCAATCTTTTATTAAGGAATAAATTAAATGAGGTATGGAAATGTTTTGAATAGTTTATGGAATAAAGGAAGTGATATTATAGAATATCACACATGCTGAAAAATTCAGCATGTGTGTAGTGGTTATGGCCGAAATATAGGCCACATAGTTGTCAAGTTTTATTCTATACATGATGAGAATATTGTATACTTAATGTTGATTGAATTCTTAAATTAAAACAATGCAAAATAGGCAACATTTTGAAGAAAGAGTGGATGTTACACATGCTGAAATTTCAGCATGTGCAAGACATGTTGTGGCCGAATTTCAACCCCTTTTGGTGTCCAAATTCATTCTCAAACTTGTAGCAAGACTTGCCTTAAATATTGGTTGTATTTTTATGGAAGAAATTCAAAGAAAAATGGAAGAAATATTGATTTGTCACACATGTAAATGCTGAAAATTTCAGCATTGAAAACACCCTTTATGGCCGATTTTATTGAGTAGGAAAGAAGGAATTTTATGTCTCACAATTTATGTGAATATCTCAATTTATGGAATGCATTATGTGATGATTATTTGGCACATGTTTAAAGTGTTTATTTCAGATTTTCCATGTCATCAAATGATGACAACATTGAGCCAATCAAAAGGTGCCAAGTAAGCAATGACTAAATGATGGTCCAATGGAATGATGCCAAGCAAGCAAAACTTTGTCACCATGAAGTCTCACATCCTCTCAAGCACTTAAAAGGAAATTTTCAAGAGGGGAGAAGCATGCTAGGGGACGGCTGGACCTATAAGGAAGGAAGAGAAGAACAAACAAATACAACACAAGAATTGCATTCTAAAGTGATCAAAGTGCCAAGCCTCTTTTCTCCTACATCTTCTTTCTTTCTTCTCTTGTAAAAAGCCTATTGTACTTTATTTCTTTCATCCTTGAATAGGCTTCATAGAAACCACCATTCATATATCATTGTACAAGATTGATCAAGGTGTGATCAATCTTCATTCTAGCGAGGTGGTGGTGTTCGTGCAAATTGTACTCACAATACAAGGTTTGTAAAGGGTTGGAGTTAAGGTGTAACTCTATCAACCCTGCGGTAAGGTGTACTGCGTGTGTGAAATTAGTGTGAACCAAGGAAGGTGTTCCTTGAAGACTGGAGTAGGTTGTTTATAACCGAACCAGTATAAAATTCTTGGTGCAATTTACTTTCTGCATTTACGTTTCAGTTTCTGCGCTGTTTACTTATATGTTGACGTTCGCAAAATAGTAAACGTTTTCTAAAAATTATAAAATTTTCCAGAAACATACATAAACGTTCTAGGGTTAATTTGGCACAAGTTTCAACCCTTTTGGACAAGTATAAGTCATCCAAACATCAAAAGTTCTGAGACTAGTGCAGTCTGATTTTCAGACTTGCAAAGGTTGAGACTTTGGGTGTATTTGACCTACTTCCCAAAAGAATTTTCAAAAACTGTTTCAACCATTTCAATATAGTGCGTGAGGAGTTATTGGTCAAATTTTCAGATCATTTGGACATTCACACAAATAGGAATTAATTTTTCAAAACCATCTACCGTTTCTGGCAGAATTGCACAATCTGAGTGCCAACGGTTTTTGAAGGGGTTAAAGGTTGAATTTTGATTTGAAATTTTAGGGGACCCTCAAACATCTGAGGCTAAGTTCTCTCAAAATTTCATAATTTTTGGAGACCTCTAACCTAGTTTTTAAATCGTTTTCAAAACTGGTACTGAAAACAGAATCTGTTTTCAGAACTTGAATTGGTTAGGGTTAAAGAAATTTTAAAAAAACCATATTTTCCGCACCACCTATTCAACCCCCCCCCTTTCTAGTGGTGCCTTGCAGATCCTACACAACTCACTACTGCTCTTGAAGGGACACCTTTTTTCAAAAAAAAAAAGAATAGAATGCTGAAAGCAATTTTTTGGACATATCAGAGTATTTTTGACCCTTTTAAGTCTTATAAGTTTTGATAACGTTTCAAAGAGGAAAAGTATACCAATTGACCTTTTTCCCCCCTTTAGTTGCGGATGAGATCTTAGGAGGCTAAAAGTGAGGTAGAATAAGTGAGGTAGAATATGAGGCCTCCAATCACGCGTCGCCACGTGTATAAAAGCAAATAGGTGCTGCAATTTTTTTAAAAAACTGTTTTTATACACGTGGCGACGCGTGATTGGAGACCTCATATTCTACCTCACTTTTAGCCTCCTAGGATCTCATCCGCTTTAGTTGCGGATGAGATCCTAGGAGGCTAAAAGTGAGGTAGAAATGCGGGCCTCCAATCACGTGTCGCCACGTGTACAAAAGCCAATAGGTGCTTGCAATTTTTTTTTAAAAAAACTGTTTTTATACACGTGGCGACGCATGATGCAGGCCTCATATTCTACCTCACTTTTAGCCTCCTAGAATCTCATCCGCTTTAGTTGCGGATGAGATCTTAGGAGGCTAAAGTGAGGTAGAATATGAGGCCTCCAATCACGCGTCGACACGTGTACAAAAACAAATAGGTGCTGCAATTCTTTCATCCTCTGTAGAGGCAGTTCTCATTTATCATCCAAAGGGCCAACATAAGCTGAATGGTTACATTTCTTTATTATTAAAGAGTACAAATAAAAAGGGCGTTCTCGTACACTAAGATTCTGCGTTTGCACAGGATTCAGAGAGGGATTGGATCACTTCTCGATCTGATGTATACAATCTTACCTTACACTTTGTGTAAGAGACTATTTTTGTGGCTCAAACCCATGACCTCAATGTCACAAAGCATCATTATTACCAGTTGCCTCAGGCTCGTCTCCTAAAGAGTATAAAATAACTCTGCTAATTCTCTTGCTTTTATGATTTTATCCTCTGGTAAGAATGTCTCCCCTAGTTTCTGCTAATTCTCTTGCTTTAAAACCTCAATCCTATACTCAGCAGCTACGTTTTGGCATCCATTCCTGATAGAAGACATAACTAAATCGTCTGTTGTCTACAGTCAACGGTTTAGCTCCAGTAGCTCAGCACTCAAAAGTACTGCAGTTCGGCTAGTACCGCAGTTCAGTAGTTCATACCCGAGCAATTGGCTTGTTCAGCCTCGGCTGCACTTCGGCAGGGCAACATGACGCCCTTATAACATCGAAGAATATGCTAAGGTTTGCACACTCGGCAACAACTTCAGTTATGTTCAAATGCCGCACTTCGACCACACTTCAGAGGACATCTGATAAGGCCAAGTCATGCACTTCGGCAAGGCCTAGTCATGCACTTTGGCAGAGTTTCAGCTATGTACCACAGCAAAAGAGCCAAGCACGATCTTACTTCGTGGGACCCGCAAACAGAGGTGCAATTCAAATATAATGAACTACAACTGATTAATCTTCCTGAACACAGCCAGGTCACAACAGCCGGCCTATTAGTCACATCAGTCAGACTACTGATCACATCAGTAGACCTACGGCGCCTTAGGCTTTCTTCTGCCCCCAGCAAGCGTCCTCTCCACAAGCCACTATCAGGGGCTTAAAAGCGGGAAAAAGTCTATAAAATGAAGCCAACCAAGTACAAAGAAGTGGACCAAGATCTCAATCCGGATTCATCATTCATATTCCAAAGCAAAATCTATACACTCTGCTCCTCGGCAAATACGTGAGAAACTCCTAACTCACCTCTTAAATTACAATCTCAGTGAGATATGGCCACCAAACTGACTTGAGCGCGGAGGGTTTTTCCCAGACCAACCCCCCGGAACCTCTGACCTGTGCTTCCTTGTGCAGGATATTTGACGCTATTCCAGCTACCATTCTCAATCCCGTTAACAACTCTTCAAGTTACTGACAGAACAAATTTGAGGTCGTCTAGACCCTTGGTGAAGATCCGGCTTCATCATTTGGCGCTAGAAGGAGGGCAGCTTAGTCCCTTAACCCAGAAAACAGCTACTCAAAGCTTTTCTAACGATTACTCAGAGCTTTTCTAATTGCCATTGGAAGCTATTGAGAGATGAGTAAAAAAGATAGTCAGGGTCCAAGCAACCTATGACGTCTAGGAGGAGTCAAAGGTCTTCTCAGCAACAAACTGATCAATGCTCTACGGAGCCGGAAGAATCTTCAACTCCCATTGCCTTCACATATGAGGAGCACATACGAGCCATTCGCTATGTGGCTCAGAACCCAGAGGTCATCCAAGCTGTAGTAAGAGAGATGAAGGGGAAGGCCTCTGCAGCAAAGTCCAGTGGGTCTCATTCCGGTAACTCTCACCCACTGGAACACATGGAGTATTCTCGCACTTGGCCTGGTTATTGTCCCAGGCGTTAGGCTGAATTTATGGCCGAGGCAAGACGGCCAGAACCAAAGTCTAGCCACCAGAGTTTAAGATGTACTCAGAAAACCTCCTCGCCATTTAAACATGGCAGAAAAATAGACATAAAGGCAAAGCACCGTTGCAGGAAAGGTGCTCTGTCAAGATTCGGTTAGGAGGCCAAGGAAAAGAAAGGAACTCTCTGCTGGCCTCAAAAGCCCATATTCTGTCCTACATGAGGAAAAATCTCTGGCGAAAGAACCCCAGCCCCTGGCTGGACCAATCCGCAAAAGAAACCATCGACTGTACTGCCTTTATCATCATGACATTGGTCATGATACAGAAGATTGTAGGCAGCTCGGGCAAGAGATTGGGCGTCTTATTGAGCTGAGTCACCTGCAACGTTTTTATAATCTGAGGTCTAGGCTCCACAACAGGCTAGACTTTGGAGGACTCCCTCGAGACGAAAGTTGTAAACCCGGGCCTCATCAAGGTTTTCTAAGTGATGAGGATTCAGATCCTGATGAAAGGGGGTTACGGGTTCCTGAGCATATAAGGCTGATATAACAGCGACAATACCTGATTCAATCGAATCATGGTTTATCTCTTCTGGGGCTCATCCCATATCTTCTGGCTCAGCCTTATGTTATCAAGGGAACAATTTCTTATATTCTTATTTGGCATTCAGCCAGGAAAAGTTAAGTCACCTTATGGTGCATGGAGCAATAATTTATGTCTATCAATCACCCACGACGAAAGTGGGGGCATATATATCTTTACCCCAACAGGTCTTGGAGGTTGAGCAGGTCTCAACATTATCTTTACCCCAGCAGGTCTGGGAGGTTGAGCAGGTCTCAACATTATCTTTACCCCAGCAGGACTGGGAGGTTGAGCAGGTCTCAACAGGATGGGACAAGTTTCCCGATATTCTTACCCCAGCAGGTCTAGGAGGTTGAGCAGGTCTCAACATTATCTTTACCCCAGCAGGCCTGGGAGGTTGAGCAAGTTTCAACATTATCTTTACCCCAGCAGGTCTGGGAGGTTGAGCAGGTCTCAACATTATCTTTACCCCAGCAGGTCTGGGAGGTTGAGCAGGTCTCAACAAGATAGGACAGGTTTCCCGATATTCTTACCCCAGCAGGTCTGGGAGGTTGAGCAGGTCTCAACATTATCTTTACCCCAGCATGTCTGGGAGGTTGAGCAGGTCTCAACATTATCTTTACCCTAGCAGGTCTGGGAGGTTGAGCAGGTCTCAACAGGATGGGAGAGATTTCCCAATATTCTTACCCCAGCAGGTCTGGGAGGTTGAGCATGTCTCAATATATCTTTATCCCATCAGGTCTGGGAGGTTGAGCAGGTATCAACATTATCTTTACCCCAGCAGGTCTGGGAGGTTGAGCAGGTCTCAACATTATCTTTACCTCAGCAGGACTGAGAAGTTGAGCAGGTCTCAACAATCTATTTCGCCTCAGCGGGACTGAGGGGTTGAGCAGGTCTCAACAATCTATTTCACCTCAGCGGATCTAAGAGGTTGAGCAAATTTCAACAGCGGGTTAAGTTCCCTATATTTTCACCTCAGCAGGACTGAGAGGTTGAGCAGGTCTCAACAGCGGGATAAGTTCCCCATATTTTCACCTCAACAGGACTGAGAGGTTGAGCAGGTCTCAACAGCGGGATAAGTTCCCCATATTTTCACCTCAGCAGGACTGAGAGGTTGAGCAAGTCTCAATAGCGGGATAAGATCCCTATATCTGCACCTCAGCAATACTAAGATGCTTGACAAAGGTTTTCCCACCTCTCAATATTATTAAGGCACAGCAGAGCTGAAGAGCCAAGTACAAAAGCTGAAGATTATTACTTCGGCGAAGAGCCAGCACACAAAAGATACTCTTTTGGCAAAGCTGAAGACAAATACTTGCAAACTATCAAAATAGAGCAAGTAAAGTTTCTTAAGCTGAAGACAAATACTTGCAAACTATCAGCATAGAGCAAGTTGAAGACAAATATTTGCATAAAGAAAATAAAATTTTGCAGTACTGAAACACTTGCAACTATGGAAAAAAGAGCAAGGCTTTGCAGAGCTAAGGACAAATATTTGTATTTGAGACGAAGCAAATACAACTTCACATTCTGAAGACAAAACAGTTAAGAAGACGAAGAACAAAAGTTGAGAAAAATGGATTCTCATTAAGTGCAAGATCTATTATAATTACAACTATCTACAAGAAAAATCCTATTCTACGTTACAACTTCTTCATCTTCTCTGAGGTCAATGCTTTCTTGGGATTATCCAAGGAGCTTTTCAAACACAGCTTCGGCCTCAGAATTAAGGAGATCAGCAAGCTCAGGATGCTCCTTGCACAGTCTACAAGTTGCAATACCATCTTCAAGACATGGTAGCATTGAAATAAACTCCGACAAAGTTGGTCAACCACTTAAAAAAAGCAAGGCTTAGCATAAATAAAGCTCAGGCAAGGACTATGTTGGATTTAATTGGTGAGGATCATCAAGTCGACGTCAGTGCAACAAATCAAGAATATTTAAGCACTGCAATTCCAACAGATATAAACTTGGAAAATGATTTCAACCATCCTTCGGAGGATGATTCTTTGAAACCTAACTTCTGCAGTAAAGTTTTGCTCTGCTATGTAACCATAGATCGAGATTCTTGTTTTGCAGAAGGGACTGATTTATTTGACCTATCCATGTTTGAAGTGCAGCAAAATGAATCCTTTGCTGGAAAAGGATGTGTTAAAAGAGAACCCGTACCCAGAGATGGCAGGGGTACTAAGGCGAAGGATATGGCAGTAACCGAAGAGGGTCCGCCAGTAAGGCATGACCTCCTTGAAGGACGGTTGTCCCCATCAGAGCCAAATTTTTCATGGAAAGATTGAACCTCACGGTCATCCTCTAGATCCTCTGGGTAAGAGGGAGTATACATGTTTTGGATTGTTTACATAAAAATGAAGGGCTGGATTGAAAGGAAGAGCACTGTAGAAGACAAGGATAGGCTTCAAAGATGAGGAAGATAAATGGAGAATGCAGGATGAATGGAAGAAATAGTCTCTATTTATAAGTGAGAGAAAGCGAAAAGTTGCTCCTTTTCGTTTGAAATTCAAAAAGCAGAGGTACATGCATTTCCCTCCCTCGGGAAATGGAATCACAGAAAAAGTAATGATAAGGCGTCAGAATTAGCGCTTACATTAAAAGCAAGAATTACTGCGCAAGTAAAAGAATAACCGCGCAATTTATGAAGGACTGCCACGTCACGGGTCCATTAAAGCAAGATTTGCCTGCCTTTGCAGTTCATCTCAGCCACACAAAATCCGGGGGCAAATAATAGACCATAACTAAATCGTCTATTTGTCAACAGTCAACGGTTTAGCTCCAGTAGCTCAGCACTCAAAAGTACTGCAGCTCGGCAAGTACCGCAGTTCAGTGGTTCAGTACCCGAGCATGGCTGTTCAGCCTCGGCTGCACTTCACAGGGCAACATGACGCCCTTATAACATCGAAGAATATGCTAAGGTTTGCACCTCGGCAGCAACTTCAGTTTATGTTCAAATGCCGCACTTCGGACCACTTCAGCGGGATAAGGCCAAGTCATGCACTTCGGCAAGGCCTAGTCATGCACTTCGGCAGAGTTCAGCTGTGTACCACAGCAAAGAGCCAAGCACGATATTATTTCATGGGACCCTCAAACAGAGGTGCAATTCAAATATAATGACTACAGCTGGTTAATCTTCCTGAACACGCCAAGGTCACAACAGCCGGCCTATTAGTCACATCAGTCAGACTACTGATCACATCAGTAGACCTACGGCGTCTTAGGCTTTCTGCCCCAAGCAAGCGTCCTCTCCACAATCCACTATCAGGGGCTTAAAGAAGGAAAAAGGTCTATAAAATGAAGCCAACCAAGACAAAGAAGGGACCAAGATCTCAATCCGGAATTCGTACATTCATATTCCAAAGCAAAATCTATACACTCTGCTCCTCGGCAAATACTGTGAGAAACTCCTAACTCACCTCTTAAATTACAAATCTCAGTGAGATATGGCTCAAACTGACTTGAGCGTCGGAGGGTTTTTCCCGGGGCCAACCCCCCGGGACCTCTGACCTGTGCTTCCTTGTGCAGGATATTTGGCGCTATTCCAGCTACACATTCTCAATCCCGGTTAACAACTCTTCAAGTTAACTGACGGAACAAATTTGAGGTCGTCTAGACCCTTGGTGAAGATCCGGCTTCATCAATTTCCAAAGAGGCAGAGGCCCTCTTTCAACGGAAAATAACTTCTGCAAACAAAAACAACCAACTCCTAAAATCTTGGAATGTTGTCATGGACAACTCTTCTAACAATCCATGCACCATAGGCTCGAATCATACCAGTGGCTTGAATCTCACAAATTCGCACCTGAGTGGTACACTCCTCGACTTTCCTTTTTCATCTTTACCCAATCTTGAGTATCTTGACTTGAGCAAGAACCAACTTTCTGGTCATGTTCCTAAGGAGTTAGGCAATCTAACTCTCCTTGTTCATTTGGGCCTTGATTCCAATGAATTTGCTGATCTGATTCCTGAAGAAATAGGATATCTGACTCAACTTCGCGTTTTAGATTTATCAGCTAATCAAATTAGAGGCTCCATTCCCAAATCACTTGGTAATCTAACCAATCTAAGTGACACATGGGTTTGGTTGCGTACACCCGACCTCCTCATACCCCACCATAAGTAAGAGCCTCTAAGACAATGGGGTAATGTTGTTGTTGTGAGAGTCTGTTCTTGTTGAAGGAAAGCATATACATGATAAAGTTTCATCAATGCAAATGTATTGATTACACACTTTTGAGTATGATTTGAGGCCCATCAACTTCTAAAACCACCTTTACTCGTTATGCCAACATACTACGGTAGGTTTTTGAAAGTCTCAAACAATTCCACAATGTACATGAAGAACAAATAATCCTTCACTTCACTAATTAATATAATCTTAATCTGTGTGTTAAGAGTGTTGGAGGAAATGGGTTTGCCCAAGTTGCAAATCTTGGTTGTCAACATATTTGAGCTTAATTATACTTAGTTTTCATGACTAACAAGTGAAAACTAATGAACCCTTAACTATCTACGTAAGGAGTAGATGATTTTAGGCTTTGGAATCACTCAATTACGATACTGGGTGAATAAGAAATTAATGCTCAAAGCAGGAGTAAAATAGGTTGGAAATTGGCAAAAGTGATAATGTGGCCTCCTTAGGGAGAGACACATCACCCCTTTGAGGATATACACATTGCACAAATGAAGTGAGTTAGCCACTATATATAGTGTAAGAATGATCATTTTAGATGTGTCCTAAGGGTATGTGAAGTTTGACCGGAGAGAAGACCTATGAAAGTGTCACTCGCTCGGCTTTGCTCGTGTGCAGATGCAGGCCGGTTCCTATCTTTTTGGAGCCGGTCGGCTCATGTTCATGTGCAGGTGCGCCCAGTTTCCTATCCTTTTGGAGAAAATTACTTTGGGCTTTGGATTAATTATTGTAAGAGGCTCTAGGTCTAGCAGCGCAGCGGCCCAAACAAAAGTCTCTGAGCCCATTCCATAGGCTTTTCCCTTTGTCTGTTTTAATCTAACAGTGTCGGTTACGGTATTGGTTTTGATTCAACGGCTGTATTAAACTGACCGAACCATCGTAGATAAGATCAAAAGGTTTTGATCTAACGGTGTCGATTAAGTGTCGATTTTGATCTGACGGCTATAGTTCATACTGACCTAACTGCCCAACAATTGTGGTTATCATCCGACGTCTCAGGATTGATTCTACAATGTAGTTTTCATCCAACGGCTGTAGATTACCGTCCAAAAACCGCCCAACAAACGCTGCTCGGTTATGATCCGACGGCTCCGGATTGATCTGCGATTTGATCCGATGGTCACAGATTAATCTGCTCATCCGATTCTCTAACCATCTCCTCTATATAAACTGAGGCGTGGGAACATTTCAGAACACACCTTCTCTTCTATTCTCTTCTCCTTCTATATTTTGCATCAAGACCGAGATAAGTCTGGACGTTCGAAAGTTAGCTGAGGTACAAGTTGTAGCAGTGCCGATCCTAGGAGACGATTGTTAACGCCGGTTGGACACACTATACCGGAGCAATAAGTCTTACTGACAGAGTCCTCGACACGTTCTGGGTTTGATCTAGTACTTACTGTCTTTACATGGGCGCACACCACTACTGCTGTTTGGTACATGATTGTTGCATCTAAGAATCTTAAGAATTATTCCATTCAATTATGCACTGTTTATTTTCTGTATGCAAAGCAGTGTTGTTACACTGGTTTGCAGTCTTTTTCTACTTATTCTTTTTCCGATATTGTTCTGATATGTTCTCTTTCGACTGAACATAAACTGAAATAGAGAATGAAAATGGAAGCTCCGTTCATGGACAGTGATGTTCTAGTGGCACCAAATGCTGGGGTGTCTCTGACTCTTCCTGCACCAGGGCTTGCTGTGGCCCAAGTGGAAAACCAGAGAAGTTCGATGAGAGCTTCTTCAAGAGGTAGCAGCCGAAGATGTTGCCCTTTCTAACTGCGCTGAGACTGGCCAAATTGTTAACTGAGGACCACTGTGGTGATCCGGTTGATGATCAAACCAGAATATGCAAAACATCTTTTTTGTTGAAACGTGGAATTTTTAACAATTATGTTTGTTTGAGTCATATTCTGAGTTGTTGAGACAATTCTTTATATGAATTGTATTTGTACTTACAAAACTGCAAAGTCTTTGTGGCAGGCTTTGTAGAGGAAATATCGCACGGAAGATGCCGGAACAAAGAAGTTCATTGTCGGTAAATTCCTGGATTTCAAAATATCAAATTCTAAAACTGTTGTTTCTCAGATTGAGGAACTACAGACGTTGGTAGCCGAAATGGAAGAAGATGGCATGTTGCTCAGTGAATCTTTCGTTGTGGATGCACTCACCGAGAAGCTACCTCTTTCGTGAAGGGAATTCAGAAGTTATCTCAAACACAAAATAAAGGACATGACATTGGAAGTTCTGATTGTCTGACTCCGCATATAGGAGGATAATCGAAGATCTGAGAAAAGCCACATGCAAGTTCTGGTCAGGCCAATGCCCATGTTGTAGAGGCAAAGAAAAAGAAAGGCCATCTCGGAGTGCACAATAAAGGCAAACAAATAGCCAAGAAGTTCACGGGAAAATGCCACAACTGTGGCATTCAAGGGCATGTCAGCCGTTATTGTCGCAAGCCCAAGAAAAAGAAGCCCAAGGCAAAGGCGAATCTCGTGGATGCCATGGACGATCTGAACCTGTGTGCCGTGGTCTCAGAGTGCAATGATGTGGGGAACATGTGCGAGTGGTGGTTGGAACTAGAGCCACAAGACATGTCTACTCCAGTAGGACGGTGTTCTCAGAGTACTAGCCAGGAAACAACAAACAACTTTACATGGGGAACGATGTCTCATCGAAGATCGAAGGCGAGAGGAAGGTTCTTCTGAAGCTGACCCAGGGGAAGCACCTGACTCTGCAGAATGTACTGTACGTCTTCGACATTCGGAAGAATTTGGTTTTGGGGCTCTTTTAGTCATGCATGGATTTAGACTAGTGAGAGTCTAATAAAGTAATTCTTTCGAAAAATGGCATGTATTTGGGGAAGAGGTACTTTTCAAATAGGATGTTTAAGTTAAAAGTCATTACTATTGTACCTAAGAAGAATTGCCCACAGAGGCTAATGATAATGCTTTCTCTTATGCTTACATGCTTGAGTCTTTTGTTTATGGCATTTTTGTTTGGGACATGTGAATTACAAGTCAATACAACGAATGGTTAATCTTGACTTATTACCTAAATTAAATTTTGATAAGAGAAAATGCCAAATTTGTGTTGATGCAAAAATGACAAAGACGTCATTTCCTTCAATAGAAAGGAGCACTAAACCTTTGGATTTAATTTATATAGATGTGTGTGATTTAAAGTTTGTACAAATGAGAGGTGGTAAAAAGTACTTTGTCACTTTTATCGACGATTGCACTAGATATTGTTATGTTTATTTGCTAAGTAGCAAAGATGAGGCCGTTGATGCTTTTAAAGAATATAAAATGAAGTTGGGAATCAACTTAACAAATGAATTAAAGCAATTCGTAGTAATAGAGGTGGCGAATATGATACACCGTTTAATGAATTCTATTCAGAACATGGCATTATTCATCAAACGAATACACCATATTCACCTCAATCAAATGGTAAAAACCGTATTCTAAAAAAGATGATGAATGCTATGTTGATAAGTTCAAGTTTACCTCAGAACTTGTGGGGGGAAGCATCCTCTCAGCTAACATTATTTTGAATAGAATTCCATCTAAAAAGATGGATGAAATGCCAGACGAACTTTGGAAAGGCCATAAGACTAGCTACAAATACTTGAAAGTGAAGGGGTGTCTGGCAAAGGTTGCAGTACATAAACCAAGACAAGTAAAAATTGGTCCTAAAACTATTGACTGCAGATTCATAGGATATGCGACTAACTGTATTGCATAGCGATTCTTGGTGCACAAACCGGACATTCCTGACATACATGAAAATGTTTCCATGCAGTAAAAGAATGTAGTGTTCTTTGAAGATGTCTTTCCAAAGAAAGACAAAAACACTGAAGGAACAAGCACTGGTAAGCGAATGCGTGAGACGACTTCTCAAGGAACGGAGGAGCTTCGTCAAAGCAAGCGAGCCAGAATACCAAATTTGTTTGGACCGAATTTTCTAACCTATATGGTAGAAAATGAGCCGAGAACTTTCTCTCAGGTAATGTCAACTCCAGAAGCTCTCTTCTGGAAAAAGGCAATAAACAGTGAGATAGACTCTATTCTTCTAAATCACACTTGGAAACTGGTTGAACTTCCTCCGAGAAGTAAACCACTCGGTTACAAGTGGATTTTCAAGAAGAAATTGAAAGTGGATGTGTCTATTGACAAGTATAAGGCCCGGTTGGTAGCTAAAGGCTATCGACAAAAGAATGGTTTAGACTTTTTTGATACCAAACACTTCTATAAGGGTGATAGTTGCTATTGCTATAGTCTATAACTTAGAAATCCATCAGATGGATGTAAAGACTGCCTTTCTGAATGGTGAGCTGGAGGAACGCTAGCACCTAAACAGTTGCACTTGAAATTTGATCAAATGATGCTAGCTAGTGGTTTCAAGATCAACGAACGTGGCAAGTGTCTACATTAAGAACACACAGAGTGCATATGTAATAGTATGTCTCTATGTAGATGACATGCTAATCATGGATAGTACTCGTGATATCATCTTGAATACGAAGAAGAAGTTGACGAGAAACTTCGACATGAAGGATATGGAGTTCCCATGTTATTCTAGGAATTAAAATTTCTAGGGTAGCCGAATGACTCGTGTTGTCACAAACTCACTATATTGAATCTGTTCTAAAACATTTTAATATGTTTGATTTAAAACCAGTAAAGACTTCACTCGACTTAAGTATACATTTAAGGAAGAACTGAGGCGAGCCAGCAGCTCAATTGGAGTACTCACAAGTAATTGGAAGCCTGATGTGCATAACAAACTGTACACGACTAGACTTAGCATGTTCAGTAAATAAACTGAGCAGGTTTACCAGTAATTCAAGTGATGATCATTGGAAAGCTCTGAATAGAGTGATGAGATATGTGAGGTATACAATGAACCTTAGATTACATTACAAAAGATATCCAGCAGTATTGGAAGGCTATTGTGATGCTAACTGGATATCTGATAGTAAAGACTCTAAGTCCACCTGTGGGTATTTATTCACGATTGTGGAGGTACTGTGTCGTGAAAATCCACAAAGCAAACGTGCATAACTCGTTCCACTATGGAAGCTAAGTTTATAGCACTAGAGAAAGCTAGGGAAGACTGAATGACTTCTGAATTTTCTAAAAGATGCCATACTGGCCTAAGCCAATCGCTCCTATCAGAATACATTGTGATAGCCAGTCAGCTATAAGACGAGTTCAAAGCAGCATCTACAATGGTAAGTCTTGACACATACGTCGGGGACACAATACCATTAAACAGTTGATCTCTAATGGCGTGATTTTCATTGATTATATAAAAATCAAAGGAGAATCTTGTAGATCCGCTCACAAAAGGTTTGCCTAGAGATCAAATGTCAAATTTGACAAACGGAATGGGACTAAAGCCTACAATGCAAGAACCTTTGTAACGGAAATACAACCTTGTTGACTGGAGATCCCAAAATCTTGGTTCAGTGAGACAACTAAGTTATGAAGATTCAGTTAGCACTTACTCATTCTGTTAAATAAAAGAGTTGTCTGCAGAAAGAGTTAGGGTAAGCTAAGGCTTTTAATGTTTCATATATCTTGATACATCAAGTAGAGTATGGCAGAATACTTTCTATAGGAAACACCTATGTAAGTGTGAAATATGGTCGGGTCTATGAGAGTTCTGTGAGGCAAGAATTCTCTAAAATACTTTCTGAAACCAAGCAGTTCATGGCCAAAACAAACATAACCATGAGAACCAAAAGGGTGTTAAAAGAATGTTGTGTGAGTACTGTTGTCTAGGTTCGCAGTAAAGGCTGACTGGTTCAAGACATCAAGTCACTAATTAGCCGAGTGGATCCGACAGTACAGAGCCAGTAGCTACCTCTTCTGATGCAGCATTTTCTTATCTGACTTCTCGTTACAGTCTGCATTTGCATTTGCATTAATTTCCATTCATGTGGAGGATTGTTGGAGAAAATTGAAGATACATAGGTTTGCCCAAGTTGCAAACTTGGTTGGCAACATACTTTGAACTGAATTATAATTAGTTTTCATTAATTACAAAAGTGAAGATGTGGCCTCCTTAGAGAGAGACACATCATCACTTTGAGGAAATACCAGAATGGACGAATGAATTGAGTTTGCCACCAAATATAGTGCAAGAATTGTCACTTTAGATGTGTCCTAAGGGCATGAGAAGTTTTGACCGGAGGAAAGACCTACAAGATTGCAACACATGTGCGCGCCGCTGCCCCTTGTTCGTCCGGCCGGCTCGGCTCGTGCTCGGGCTCGAGTCCGGGTTGCGTCCTATCTTTTTGGAGAAATTTATTTAAATATTTCTAAAAAAATAATTTAAAAATCGGTTACTTAATTGTAATTCAAACTGGAATCGGTATTTGAAAATCGGTTAAGCTTAATCGTAATTCCTATCTTTAATTGACGCGGATCGCGATTAAAGGCTGTGATGAGCAGGCTGGGTGGTTATCCGATCCAATAGCTACAATTTAAACTGACATCGGTTATCTGATCTAACGGTGGACAATCTGTTTCGACGGCTGTGGTTAAACTGGCAATTAACCACCCTAAATCGGTTTTTCCCTATAAATATCAGGCCAAAACAGACCTCTGGATAATCGATTTTCTCCTCTCCTTTCCTTCTATGCATACACCTCTCTTCTGCTCTCTTCTCCTTCTACATTTTGCATCAAGTCCGAGAGGAGTCGAGACGCTCGAAAGTTCGATGAGGTTCACGTTGTAGCAGTGCAGCTCGACTGAACAGGTACCCGTTGTATCCTGGGAGATGATTGCTAACACTGGTTGGACACCACTATACCGGAGCTATAAGTCTTAAGGACAGAGTCCCCGACTCGCCCCGAGTTTGATCTATTGCTTACTGTCTTTACATGCACACACACCACTTCTGCGGTTTGGTACATGATTGTTGCATCTAACAGTGTTATCGTATGGTCTGTATGGGTTACTCTAAGCTGTTCACAGGCACGTGTTCTGAAAGAAAAAAAAAGGATGTTGAAAGCAAATTTTTGACTTTTGGAGTATCTTTGACCTAAAATGTCTTATAATCTTGATAACGTTTCAAAGAGGAAAACTATACTAATGATTTGTACTTAAAGCCGTATGGTGCAGAAATTCTTGCATACAGTACAGAACCAGTTGTCATTTATCATCCAAAGAACAACGACGACAATCACATCCAGTATATTCCAACAACAACAAAAGCTATCGGTAGGATCATTGATCATCCATGAGAACATTAAACTTAATGTTTTTAATTTTTTATTAAAAGAGTACAAGTAACCATTTGCAATTCCATAATTCTAGTAAGAATGCCTCTCCATGTTCTGCTAATTCTCTTGCTTTTATCCTCACATCCTCCACTCATCAGCTACGTTTGGGCATCTATTCCCAAAGACTGAGGCCCTCTTTCAATGGAAAATAGCATCTGGAAACAAACACAACCACCTTTTAACATCTTGGCGTGGTGTCATGAACAACTCTTCTAGCAATCCATGCACTTGGTTTGGTGTATCATGCGATATAGACTCGAACCATATCAGTGGCTTGAATCTCACAAATTCTCACCTGAGGGGCACCCTCCTCGACTTTCCTTTTTCATCTTTACCCCATCTTGAGTACCTTGACCTGAGCAAGAACCAAATTTCTGGCCCTGTTCCTAAGGAGTTAGGCAATCTAAGTGTCCGGACTTATCTCGGACTTGATTCCAACCAATTTGTTGGTCCGATCCCAAAAGAGTTAGGCAACCTGACTCTCCTTAGGTATCTATATCTTAGTTCCAATCAGTTCACCGGTTCAATCCCTGAAGAGATAGCATATCTAACACGAATTCGCGTCTTCCACGTATGGAACAATGGAATTAATGGCTCCATTCCCAAATCACTTGGCAATCTGACTAATCTGACTGACTTACAAGCTTCTTTAAATCAGCTATCAGGCTCAATACCTGAGGAGTTGGGCAACTTAAAGATGCTCAAGACTCTATCTTTGCATGAAAATAGACTAATTGGTCAGATTCCTTCTTCCATTGGCAACTTAACAAATTTGATAAGAATAGCCCTTTACCAAAATCATTTTTCGGGTTCAATTCCTTCTGGGCTTGGAAATTTGAAGGACCTTAACAACTTAGATCTTAGTGAGAATCAAATCAGTGGCTACATTCCCAAATCACTTGGCAATCTGACCAATTTGAGCCACTTAGCCTTTTTTGGGAATCAATTATCAGGTTCCATTTCTCAGGAGTTATGCAAGTTGAACATGGTTTCCTCTCTATTTCTTGACAGAAATAGTTTAAGTGGTCAGATTCCTTCTTGTTTAGGCAACTTGACAAATTTGAGTATTCTGTACCTTTATAAAAATCAACTATCAGGTTCTGTTTCCGAAGAGTTCTGCAACTTGAAGATTCTTAGAGTGCTATCTCTGCATGAAAATAGCCTAAATGGTCATATCCCTTCTTGTATTGGCAACTTGACAAGTTTGAGAAGAATGTCCCTCTATCGAAATCGTCTTTCGGGTTCCATTCCTCCTGGGCTTGGCAATTTGAAAGATCTTGACAACATAGATCTTAGTGAGAATCAAATTAGTGGCTCCATTCCCAAATCACTTGGTAATCTGGCCAATTTGACTTACTTGGCCCTTTTCCGAAATCAACTATTAGCTTCCATTCCTGAAGAGTTGGGCAACTTGAAGATGCTTAGCCATCTAGATTTGAGCCTGAATATGTTAAGTGGTCAGATTCCTTCTTCTTTAGGCAGCTTGACAAATTTGAGTATTCTCTACCTGGATCATAATAAACTATCAGGCTTCATTCCTGAGGAATTGGGCAACTTGAAGATGCTTCGTTCTATAACTATGTACCAAAATAGTCCTCATGGTCAGATTCCTTCTCGTTTATGCAACTTGACAAGTTTGAGATTCTTGCGGCTCTACGAAAACAAAATTTCGGGTTCTATTCCTCCTTGCCTGGGAAATTTGAAGGAGCTTAAGGAGATAGATCTTAGTGGGAATCAAATTAGTGAGTCGATTCCGATTTCTTTGATCATTTGACAAACTTGGAAGTTCTTAGCATTGGAGGGAACTTACTTTCTGGTTCCATCACTGACCGTTTTCGAAATCTAAGTAAGCTTCATCAGTTCACATTGAATGATAACCAGTTGACTGGTGAGTTACCAGAACAGCTATGTAGCAGTGGCAATACATTTGAAAAAATTTCTGTGAATGGAAACAAACTTACAGGTTCAATCCCCAAAAGCCTGAAAGATTGTTTGTCATTGATTCGAGTAAGGTTAGATGGGAATGAATTCACAGGGGACCTATCTGAGTTATTTGGTGCTTATCCGGACTTGGATTACATGGATCTTAGTGACAACAAGTTCCATGGCGAGCTCTCAAGCAACTGGGGCAAATGCACAAACTTGACAGCACTTCGGATTGTAAAGAATAACATCTCAGGGCACATTCCACAAGAGTTGAGCAATTTGTCTAAATTGGAAGTTCTTGATCTTTCCTCTAATCGTTTAACAGGGCAGATTCCAAAAGAATTTGGTGGGCTTGAATCCATGATTAGACTATATCTACAGGAAAACCGCCTGGAGGGTGCCTTGCCTGAAGAATTAGGATCACTATCAAAACTCCTACAGCTCGACCTCTCCTCTAATCTCTTGAATGGATCCCTTCCAAGAAACATAGGTGTGCTTCTTACTTATAAGTCTGCATGACAACGCTAAATCATAACAATCGCACATTTGATTTTGTTTGAATTGTGAGAGCAAACTTTTTACCATTTATGCTATTTTCTATAAATATGTATGATGAATTTGATTCTTCCTTTGATACTATAGGTAACTTTAAGCTGCTGGCTTCCTTGAACTTGAGCAAGAACTTTTTTACCCAAGAGATTCCGGATGAGATGAGCGAATTGATTCAACTTTCCCAGCTTGATCTTCAATACAACATATTTACAGGGGAAATACCATCTCTGCTTGCACAATTACAGAGCTTAGAATCATTGAATCTTTCCCATAATCAGCTTTCAGGCCAGATACCGAAAGGTTTAGCTAACATGCCAGCCTTAGTGAATGTTGACTTATCTTTCAACAACTTAGAGGGTCCTGTCCCCACTGGAAAATCCTTTGCAAATCTCACAGTGAAGGAATTACAGGGGAATCCTCATCTCTGCGGAAACATAACCGGATTAAAGGCTTGTAAAAGTCAACATTCCAAGAAAACATCACAAAAGCTTCTCCTCATAATAATGCTTCCTCTTCTTGGTTCACTTACACTTCTTGGCATAAGCATTGCGATTACTTTTGGTTGCTTTAGAAGAAAAAAGGTAAATTCTGATGCAGACGAAAACAGAACCATCAACAATGGTAATTTCTTTGCCATAAGCACATTCGATGGAAAAGAGATGTACAAAAGAATCTTAGAAGTTACAGAAGAGTTCAATGAGGCATATTTGATAGGGGAAGGAGGTTTTGGTCGTGTTTACTATAGAAATACATAGGCAATACAGTAGAAATACAAGTCGAATACCTGTATATATATTATAGTTGATATAGTTCATTTATGAATATATACATTAGTGTAGAGTAGATAGACTACACATCACTATTCAAGTGATGACTCATCAATATAGCCGTTGAAACTCCAAATGACCGTTGGAGTGATAGTCCTTCTATATAAGACATCATTGTGTATTTCTAATCTAAGGTTGAAATAATATTATTCACCTTCCACATGTTTCTTCTCCAATTCATTGAATTGTGTCGTTAGAATTTCTACATGGTATCAGAGCCATGAACATCCTAGAGAAGAAGCTGCTACCTATGAAGAAGACATACCAGGTTGCTGATGGTTCAAATGCTTTCACTTTTCAAGGCAAGAATGTCTCTGCCTCAATTACTTCTTCCATACAACTCTTCAATGGCCAGTTTGAACCCACAGGTATCTTCTGTGATGTTTTTATTGATATCTTCAAAAACTCTCGTAGCTTCTTCTTCTCAGGAAAATGGCAAAAACCTATTAATGCATATCTTTTACATATCTTTTCGTCATCAAGGCCATAGAGCCAAAATCTTTCAAAGGCCATAGAGCCATAATCTTTCAAAGGCCATAGAGCCATAAATTCTTCAAGGCCATAGAGCCGTGAATTCTTCAAGGCCATAGTGCTGTAAACCCTTCAAGGCCATAGAGCCTAATATTCTTTTAATAGGCCATAGAGCCTTGGCCATGAGCCGGAAAAAATTCAATGAGGTTGTAAAGCCTCCAAGAGACTATGGAGTCTTCAATTAGTTCATGAAGCCAAACAGCTTCCAGGGCTATTCACTATTTTTCAAAGACCATTATATCTATAAACTTCCAAGAGGCTATGAAGAGCCTTGGCTTAGTGCTGGAATCTTTTTCAAGAGGCTATGAAGAGCCTTGGTATAAAACCGAAATCTTTTCTTGAATAGGCAACAAGAGCCTCGGCTATAAAGTGATTTTTGATAGCTGAAATCTTTGTAACCAAAATCTACTCCAGATGACATTGAAAGAAAGATGTAAATTGAAAGAAATTGTTTGTTAAAATGAGTCTGAGTTCAGGGAAAGAATTTCAGAGACAACACTTCGAAAAGAAAATCCTGGTTGCCTTTGTCTTGATTCTTCTGAAGCTGTAGAAATTGATTGTCCACGAACCATTCGTGATACAAAGACTTGCAAGCCTCTGCTATGTCCATGATTTTTCACTGCTCTCAACTAACGTTCACATATCCATTTCTATACTCTTTTCCTAATAACTTCATTCCTATTTCTCTGCTTGAGTTTCCATGGAAAAATATGTCCTCTTCACAGCCAAGAGTTTCAAAAATAAACGATACAAACTCTTGGGAATGTTTCACGGGAGCAGAGTATTTCAAGTTATTTCAGAAAACCAAAGGTTTGTTTTTGAGGGTGTGGAGAGATAAGACAAGGCCGTGAAGAGAAGTTAGGAAAATCAAAGACAAAAAAAAACAAAGATATTAGAAGAACAGAAGGAGTATGGAACGAAGGAGATGGGGTGACGGAGAGAGATGAAAATATACTGAAGGAAGAGTCTTTCTGCGCTATTGTGAAGTGACGAAACGAAAGGTGAAGGAGGCGTGATAAATGCAGCGGTAAAGAAAGGAGTAATAAATGCAATGAGTTGTAAAAATTGAGATGACTGAAAGTAAGGAAGCACGTTTTTTAACGCAACTTGACAGAAAAATATATATATATATATGGAAATACCAGTTGTCCCGCAGAATAGCCCGAAAAATGCCAGCTGTCAAAAAAAAATTAGACAACGTGACTTCTTTTCTATTTGGATAGTTAATGTGGTGTTTTAGTGAGTCAACACGTGTATATCCCAAGTTGCTCTTTTTCTTTAAGATTTTTTTTTTTTTTTTTTTGCAATTTCTCTGCCTTGAATACCTCCTTCATCAACGTTTTCTGAGCTTTCGAAGATACATCCCTTGAGCGAAGATTCAACTTGAAGAGTGAAGGCCAATCCATAGACGCTCTTGATTTGACTCTGACAATAGAAGCTTTCTGCCCTCAAGTAAAGGAGAAATGGGTCGATGAATTACTTGAGAAATCAGTCAATATTCTTGATATATGTGTTAATGCACATGATATAGTTTCACAATGTAAAGAAAACGTCAGAGATCTTCAGTCATCTCTGAGGAGGGAGAAGAAAAGGGTTTGATTATATGATTGAAACAAGCATCCAGAAATACTTCTCGTAAGGAAGGAAATGAAGAGAGATGTCAAAAATCACTTGAGGGTTTGACGCAGAAGGGTTCATCTATTGAAGGAGTAGAAAAGTGGCATTATGAAGATGCAACAATTGCTTTTAAGTCATATGAAACGTGTGCAAAGTGGGTAAGGAAGTTTTAAGGGGTATTTTTTGTTAATTTAATACTTTCAACTTAAACTAGAAAAATCTTCAATAGATTGTCAAGCCACCTTTTTAATGTCGGCGCTTAGTGCAAAGACTATTGAGGCATAAAGTTCTCTGTTCTTCAGGGAAGGTGAAAAAGACCTGGAGCAATCTTGTGTAATTCTGCACATAAGAGTTTCTCTACTCTAATTTTTGATCAGATCATCAAGTTTTGCTCGGAGTTCCTTTACTCTGTTTTACTTCTCTCTTCTTCTCGGTTCCTTTATTTTATCTTCTGATGGTGAGCTTCTCCGTTCTCTTACCATTTCTTTTTAAACACTTTGCAGCTAAATTTCTTTAAACTGCAGTTTTTTCTGAGCTTCCAAGGTCTTCACACTTCAGATCAAGTGGGAATTTTTCACTTGCTGTTTACTCAGCAATTTTCGTTCAAATTCCAGTATTCTCCAGAATTTTCTTCCAATATCCTAAAATTGTTAATTATTTTTTTGCACCGCCCTCGTTCCAAGTAAAGAAAAGCCATGTGTCCCACAAACTTTCTTTTGTGGAAAATGTGTTGCACTAAATTGCAAAAATAATCTTCTGAAATTGCAAACTCTACACGTATGTGTCTTCTTGGACACGCAAAACTCCACTTGCATTTACATGTCATATTTTTTTTTAACTAGCCAACACCTGTTTCTCCCTACTTTCCATTACATCCATCACATCACCTGCACCCACTTGTCCTTGTCTATTGTTTTTCCTTTACAACTTACACTTACTTGTCACGCATGCACGCTGCAAATTGCTCTATCATCACTATTTTTTATCTCCCTGCTTAGTATCACTGATCATTGATAGATTTATACATATAAAATAAGTTTTGATAAGTACAACCAGGGCTAGCCCATTCAATATATCCTCACTGGTCAGCTGTGTTATTTACAGAGAAAAAAGTAAAGAATCTTGAAGCTCTAACTCAACATATGTTCAAGTATCTCCTCGGTGATAAGTCTCAAAAGATCATGTTCAATATTGATAGCAATTTACTCAACTTCATCGCGTGTAAATCCGCTCTTCCAACCAAAGTCCCAACCTCCACTTACAATGCCCTTGCACCACAAGTCTTTGTCCATTACCTTATCTAGACTGTCACCTAAAGCTTGCTCACTAGTAAGATTATGGTAGCTTCTCAAGTTCTCAATTCCTTCACAAATCTCACCCACTAATCGATCAATATATGTCCTTGATGTTTTGGTGAGAATATGTGACAATGGAGGATGGTAGAATTTGGTGAGAATCGTCAAAAGGTTGGCTAATGTTTTCATATACAATTCAAATGGAGGATGGTAGAGTGCTGCCCATTTGTGCAGTTTTTAACACGGCTATAAAGAAACCAACTTCTTGCGATTTCCAATCAGATTGCAGGACAGTTAAAGGGTGAAAGAAAAAAAATCTATACAACTAACGCTTTCTGTTGCAGGAATATCATGAAACACACTTGGACTTCAAAAGTTTCTTTGTCTCTAACCTTTATTATGCAGGAGCAGAAGTGTATCTTATGGTCACAGTTTTATGGCAAGTGAGTGCAATGACATTGCAGGTTCTTGTCCTTCATCTGGAATATACTTAAGGAACTACTAAGGGTGATATCTCTCAAGGATTCATGTACAAGTCACAAATACATGGATTTGTTATATGAATGCTAAGACTAGGCAAGTAAGAAAAATAGTGGTGCTCTTTCAGGAACTCTATTGTGCTCGGCCGAACAAAACTAACACTTCTTGCAGGATGTTCAAAGGATGTGTTAAAACTCAAAGGGGACATTTGAGGTAGTCTTTATGTGATAAGTTGAGCCTTCGGGTATGAAATATAAGACTTTATCTGTTGTACTTGAGATTTGTTGATAACTGCATCTTGGACCTGAAGTTCTATAATTATATGATTATTATTCATTCAACACACCGTTTTTCTCCTCACATTCTTGGTTCTATCTCCTTTGTAAAATTAGTGCCATCATTACTCAAGTCTTGTCTAAAAGGTTCCGTTAAGGATATAGATTAATTGCCAACATAATTTATAATCTTGTGATATCATGTCTATGTTTTTAAGGAAAATTTCACTTGTATGCGTGATACAATTTCTGGAAGATTCAGGACCTTACACTTACAAAATTCTAATTTCTACATTCTTTTTATATCCGTTACTAATGAGGATCTCCTAGGTATATTACCTCGAAGGACCACAGTTTGTTTCTGTTCTTTACAGGTGATAAAGGGAGTATTCAGGACTAGACGTGTTCCTTTTCTCTAAGTTTTGCAGGTGCTTCGAGAGTGATGTTTTGCAGGTGCTTCGAGAGTGATGTTTTGCAGGTGCATCAAGGGTACTCCAGGAGTTCGACAGTCTTATTTGCGGTTGTTTGCAGGCATTGAAGCAGAAAAGTGTCTTGGCATGTTGCATTTGGTTAAGGAGATATTGGAAACATATGATGAAGAATACTCCAAATTGACGCCAATCTCATCAACAAAATTTTCTTACTGAAGATGCTGTCCATAAAGCTCATCAATTGACTGAAGACACTGTCCATTTTATAGCTCATCAACTGACTGAAGACACTGTCCATTTTATAGCTTATCAACTACGAGCTTACTGCAAGCTTAGTTGCATACGTATATATATGCACTAAGCTTGAGGGGGAGTATAGAAATACATAGGCAATACAGTAGAAATACAAGTCGAATACCTGTATATATATTAGTTGATATAGTTCATTTATGAATATATACATTAGTGTAGAGTAGATAGACTACACATCACTATTCAAGTGATGACTCATCAATATAGCCGTTGAAACTCCAAATGACCGTTGGAGTGATAGTCCTTCTATATAAGACATCATTGTGTATTTCTAATCTAAGGTTGAAATAATATTATTCACCTTCCACATGTTTTCTCTCTCCAATTCATTGAATTGTGTCGTTAGAATTTCTACATTTACAAGGCACAACTTTCACCTACCCAAGTTGTAGCTGTCAAGAGACTTCATGCCCTGCCAAACATGAGCGAACACAATGATTTTCTAAATGATATTAAGGCCTTGACGGTGATTAGACATCGTAACATCGTGAGACTCCATGGTTTTTGTTCAAGTGATCGACATTCATTCTTGATATATGAGTACCTTGAGAAAGGTAGTTTGTCAAGTATTCTGGGGACAAATGAATCAGCTGTCGACCTGGACTGGGAAAAGAGAGTGAATATAATCAGAGGAATAGCAAATGCCTTGTCTTACATGCACCATGATTGTTTTCCTCCAATTGTTCACCGTGACATATCAAGCAAAAACATATTACTTGATTCCGAATTCGAGGCTTGTGTTTCGGACTTTGGCACAGCTAAATTCTTGAAAGTAGGCTCTTCTAACCTCAGCTCTGTAGGAGTTGTTGGTGTTGGAAAAAGTACTTAAAAGTACTTTAAATCTTGTGATCCAACCTTGTATAATGTTATGTAACCTTTTGATAGGAGATTGGATGAAGTTTGGAGTGTTTTATGAACAATGGAAGGAAATGGGGGTGTTCCAAACACTTTAAGCGCCTAATGTAGGCGTTCGAAGTGTTCTGGAACATTTCCAGAACACTTGAAGCGCTTCATGTGGCGTTCGAAGTGTTCGGGGACACTTTCAGAACACTTCGAACACCTTGTAGGCGTTCAATGTCACATGAAGCGCCTAATGTGATTTTGTACAGTCGTTCAATGTCACATGAAGCGCCTAATGTGATTTTGTACAGTCGTTCGATGTCACATGAAGCGCCTAATGGGTCGTTCGATGTCACATGAAGCTCCTATGTCATTTTGTACAGTCGTTCGATGTCATTTTGTACAGTCGTTCGAAGTGACATTAGGCGCCTAATGTGACCTGACTGTTCACAAAAGATGCATCTTCTCCTCCAAATGACATCTCCTTTCATCTCTAACGTCCATGGCCGATCCTAGGGAGAAATAAGCTGCAGAAAAGGGTCTTTTAAACCTGTTTTTTGAAAACAAAAGCCTATAAATATGGGCTTTGATATCTTCAACATACACATGAAAAATACTTGAAAACTTGTGAAATTTTCTGCAGTACTTTCTTCTTAAACTCTCTACTATCAATCTCTTCTACCATCAAGTTCAAACTCTCTCTAGTAGAGCAAACTAAAGAGAGTAAGCCGTTATATCTTGGGAAGCATTAGCCATTGCAGTCTACCTTGCTCACCGGTAGAGGCTAAATTGCTTTAAGGACAGAGTTATCCCGAAACTCGTCTCGGCTTTCATTGTCTTTCTTGTTTGGTTTTCTTGTGCCATATACATATTTTCCAACAATCTTAAAGCAATTTTACTATGGCAACCAAACAAGCTCTTCCGGATATGACAAAGTTGGAGCCATTTGATGGCAAGTTCTACAAGAGATGGGCGGCCAAGGTGCTGTTTTTCTCGAGATGCTCTCTGTTTCATACGTGCTCAAGATGGACAAACCTACAGATGAACAGAGGCACGCAAGTATGATTCGGACAATACAACTTGCAGAGGTCATATTCTGCACTTTTTGTCAAACTCATTGTTTGACATCTATGTCAAGTTTACTTCGGCTAAGGAGATATGGTCAGCACTTGAAAGCAAATATGGTGCTGAGGATGTAGGTAAGCGCAAATACGTGGTGAGCGAATTTTTGAAGTTCCAGATGGTTGATCATGTTTCAATCAATGATCAAATCCATCATTTCCAACAACTGGTGGATAATCTGGAACAAGAAGGAATCAAGATCGATGAGACCTTCCAGGCTGCAGCGTTACTTGAGAAACTTCCTCCTTCTTGGAGCAAATACAAGAAGAGAGGAAAGCATGATGATGCCAAGTTGTCTCTAGATGCTGTAATCAAACACATACGCATCGAAGAGAACAACAGGATGGAAGATGAGTCTCACCGTGAAGAGGGCGTCAAAGCCAATGTTGTGGAGCATGCTGCGAAGAAGCCCAAGTTTCACAACAACAACGGCGGCTACAACGGTGGAGGTAAAGGTAAGAAAGTTGCTGTGCAGGGCCACAACAAGATGAAAGGAGTATGCTGGGTGTGCGGAAAACCAGGACACCGAGCAGTCAACTGCAGGAAACGGAAGGGTCAGCCAAGCAACCAGGTGAATTTGATAGAGGCCAAGGGAGCAGCAGACGACATATGCAGCGGTCGTCTTAACAGAGGTAAACCTTGTTGGTGGCACTACGGAATGGGTGGTAGACACGGGTGCTACCAGGCACATTGCTACCAGTAAAGACCTATTTTCCGAATACAAGAAATAGGCAGTGATGAACAGGTCTTCTTGGGAGATGCACATAGTACCCAAGTCCTCGGAAAGGGTAAGGTGCTTCTCAAGTTGACTTCTGGGAAGAGACTGGAGCTAAGCAATGTGTTGCATGTTCCTGCCATGCGTAGGAACTTGATCTCCGGAGTGCTGCTGAACAAGGCCAACATTAAACTTGTTCTTGAGTCTGATAAACTTGTTTGTCTAGAAATGGAGAGTTTATCGGTAAAGGTTTCTGTAATGGGGTCTGCTTGTACTTGATGCTACTTGCTGCAATAATAAAATGCATCTAGTTCTGTTTATTTTGCTGAGTCTCTTGATATGTGGCATGCTAGATTAGGACATGCAAACATAGGAATCATTAAGAAACTCAAAAACATGAATATCATTTCATATGATGGTGAGAATTTTGATAAATGTCAACATTGTGTTGAGGCTAAACATCATAAGAGACCATTTAAGAAAGTGGATAGAGTTTCTCAAAAACTTGGTTTGATCCATAGTGACTTAGGTGATTTTAAGAATCATATGAGTAAAGGCGGTAAAAGATATTATGTTACTTTTATTGATGATTACTCTAGATATGCTAAGGTATATCTGTTAAGTCATAAGGATGAGTCTGAGTCTATGTTTATAAGTTACAAAAATGAAGTTGAAAATCAGTTAGATTTAAAGATCAAAAGGCTTAGGACTGATAGTGGTGGTGAATATAGTACAGATTCTTTACAAAGATTTTGTAAAGAAAATGGCATTATTCATGAGGTCACACCTCCGTATACACCTCAATCCAACGGAGTAGCCGAAAGAAAGAATAGAACACTCAAAAATATGATGAATGCCATGTTGGTTAGTTCAGGATTGCCGGACAACTTGTGGGGGAGGCGATCTTGACTGCTTGTCATATTTTGAACAGGTTACCTCATAAGAAGTTAGATAAAACTCCTTATGAGTTGTGGAAAGGCTATGCTCCTAACTTAAATTACTTGAAAGTGTGGGGGTGTCTAGCCAAAGTTGGCATTCCTGATTTTAAGAAAAGTAAAATCGGGTCTAAGACAAGAGATTGTGTGTTCATCGGGTATGCTCAAAATAGTGCAGCATATAGATTCATGACTATAGATAGTTCAATATTGGAATCTAAAGATGCTGAGTTTTTTGAGCATATATTTCCTATGAGCAAACAATCTATTGTGTGTCTAAATTTGAGACAGGTGAGTCAAGTAAATCCATAGTTGAACAAGAGATTGATGAACCTAGACGAAGTAAGAGACAAAGAACAGAGAAGTCATTTGGAAGTGACTTCATAACAGCCTTCATTTTAGAGGATGATCCCAAAACTTACGGAGAAGCTATTAGGTCGATAGATTCTAAGTTTTGGAAGGAAGCCATAGATAGTGAACTTGAATCTATACTAAGTAACAATACTTGGGAGTTAGTGGACTTGCCTAGAGGGTGTAAACCTATCAGTTGTAAGTGGGTCTTTAGGAAGAAACTAAAGGCGGATGGAACAATTGATAAGTTTAAGGCTAGGCTTGTCGCAAAAGGGTTCACACAACAAGAAGGTATAGATTTCTTTGACACTTACTCACCGGTTGCTAGGATCACTACGATTAGAGTCCTAGTAGCACTTGCCTCTATTCACAAGCTTGTTATTCACCAAATGGATGTGAAAACAGCCTTCTTGAATGGAGACTTAGAAGAAGAGATCTACATGAAGCAACCGGAGGGTATGATAGTTAAAGGTCAAGAACACAAAGTGTGTAGGCTTAAGAAGTCTTTGTATGGTCTTAAGCAAGCACCTAAACAATGGCATGAGAAGTTTGATAATGCATTAGTGTCTAATGGTTATATAGTAAATGAAAGTGACCGTTGTGTGTATAGTAAGTTTAATGATTGTGATGGTGTCATTATTTGCCTTTATGTTGATGATATGTTATATTTGGAACCAACATAAATATTGTTAATGATACAAAATCATTGTTATCTACTTTGTTTGACATGAAAGATATGGGGAAGGCAGATTTGATTCTTGGACTTAAGTTAGTGGAGAAATGTGGGGGTTACCTACTTTCTCAGAACACTATGTTGAGAAAATATTGAAAAAGTTTAATCATTATGATGTGAAACCGTTAGTTCTCCTTATGATTCACATGTGACATTGACGAAGAATAAATTTGAAAGTGTGTCTCAATGTGAATATGCTAGAATAATTGGTAGTGTAATGTACTTGATGAATTGTACTAGACCCGACATTGCATACGCCGTAAATAGACTTGCAAGATATACTCATAATCCTAATGAGAAACATTGGTGTGCATTAAGACGGTTATTGAGATATCTTAAAGGTACAATGAATTTAGGACTCATGTTTAGTGGTTCACCCTCTGTTTTAGAAGGCTATTGTGATGCTAATTGGGTGACAGATAATGATGAGATAAACTCCACTAGTGGATATGTGTTTACATTGGGTGGTGGAGCTATCTCTTGGAAATCATGTAAACAAACTTGTAGTGCCAAATCTACAATGGAGTCTGAATTTATTGCGTTAGAACTTGCTAGTACAGAGGCTGAGTGGTTAAGGAATTTACTTGTTGATATTCCTTTGTGGTCTAAACCTATGCCTTCTGTATCTATTCATTGTGATTCTCAGGCTGCGATCGCACGTGCAAAGAACAAGATTTATAATGGGAAGAGCCGGCATATCCGTCTAAGGCACAATATTGTGCGTGAGTTGATAAGTTCAGGGGTGGTAAACTTGGAGTTTGTAAGAACCAAGTTTAACCTTGCTGACCCCTTAACTAAAGGACTAAATAAGAAGTTAGTCTATGAGACATCGAGGGGGATGGGACTTATTCCATCTGTAGAGAATTCTTCATGACGGGAACCCAACCCACTATTAGTAGAGATCCTACAAACGGGGTTCATGTGGGTAAAAACAAGTCATGAAAGAGTTCTATGTTGCACTCATCAAAGTGTTCCTCCCTAAGGTGTTGTTGTTGATAGTGCTCGCTGGTAAAAATTGAGGGTGAGATTTCGAGAATCTCTTAATGAAAATTTCATAGCCATGTTGTATGGTGGTGTGAACAGTGCACACTTGATGAATTTCACCTATATAAGCTTGGGAAGTGGTGCCCGCTTCCTGTGAGAGCTTGGAAAACTATCTAGAGAGCTTATGAATCCGAGATAGGGTGCATGGCCGATATCGCACCAAAACCGCAAACTTGAAGAAGTAGATAATGATATGTCTTCTGTTGTTCATATAAACAGTAGTGGGAGTAAGATTCAAGACAAAGTTCATCTTACTTCCGTTTATATAACTCAAGTTGTACTACCGGCGATTCAAGACCACAAGTCATCGTATCCGTTATGTATCATTATCTTTGGTTGATAGTAGAAAGGTTGGTTTATGGTCGTTCGTTTGTGACTATACAAGATTGGATCATGTGGGGGATTGTTGGAAAAAGTACTTAAAAGTACTTTAAATCTTGTGATCCAACCTTGTATAATGTTATGTAACCTTTTGATAGGAGATTGGATGAAGTTTGGAGTGTTTTATGAACAATGGAAGGAAATGGGGGTGTTCCAAACACTTTAAGCGCCTAATGTAGGCGTTCGAAGTGTTCTGGAACATTTCCAGAACACTTGAAGCGCTTCATGTGGCGTTCGAAGTGTTCGGGGACACTTTCAGAACACTTCGAACACCTTGTAGGCGTTCAATGTCACATGAAGCGCCTAATGTGATTTTTGTACAGTCGTTCAATGTCACATGAAGCGCCTAATGTGATTTGTACAGTCGTTCGATGTCACATGAAGCGCCTAATGGGTCGTTCGATGTCACATGAAGCTCCTATGTCATTTTGTACAGTCGTTCGATGTCATTTTGTACAGTCGTTCGAAGTGACATTAGGCGCCTAATGTGACCTGACTGTTCACAAAAGATGCATCTTCTCCTCCAAATGACATCTCCTTTCATCTCTAACGTCCATGGCCGATCCTAGGGAGAAATAAGCTGCAGAAAAGGGTCTTTTAAACCTGTTTTTTGAAAAACAAAAGCCTATAAATATTGGGCTTTGATATCTTCAACATACACATGAAAAATACTTGAAAA
>AP025058.1:15737886-15862882 GCA_036186865.1 Eustoma russellianum | reverse complement strand
ATTCGATCGGGGGGGGGGGTAAGATCCGAACCTTCTACTGTTCCTGTAAAGTACCAGTAGAACACATGGGGGTTCTAAAGTATTTTCTGGGTCATTAGGGGTTACAACAGAAGTATTATCAAGGAGAACATCACTGTCATTATTCAAGGTAGATTGCTCATTACTATTACCATTTCTTATGTCTGACAAGACATCCGTTCCTGGTTGACGATTAGGAGGTGGTACTGGACCAGCAAGCGGTACAGTGTCGGGAGATATAACACAGTCGGCGCCATTTACTTGTCGTGTTGGGACGGCCGCTGGACAGTCATAGTGGGACAACCAATCTAGGGTTCCTTCAGTAGCATTGGTCTCCCCCTGAACCCGAGATTGGGTGAGATAAAAGATTTGGTTTCAACAAAGGTACAGTTCATGGTAATATGAATACGATGGGTACGGGGTTGTAGCAGCGGTAGCCTTTTTGGGTGGTAGCATAACCGACAAATATGAATTTGTCGGCACAGGGATCTAGTTTAGTCCGGTCAGTTTTAGGGCTATGGACAAACACAGTACAACCAAACTCTTTTTGGGGAAGGATACAAATGGAGGGAATGGGGTGTTGGGTGTATAAGACTTATAGAGGGGTTTGAAGGTGAAGGATTTTTGTGGGAATGCGGTTTGTGAGGTAAGCAGCAGTGGACACAGCCTCCGGCCAGAAACTCATTGGGACATGGAACTGGAACATCATGGCCCGGGCCACTTCTTAAAGAACTCAATTTTTCCTTTCGGTGACTCCATTTTGTTCAGGAGTATGTGAACATGATGTTTGATGAAGTATTCCGTAATCGGTGAGAAATTGTTTTAACTCCCCAGTGAAGTATTCACCCCCATTGTCGGATCGGAGAATTTGTACGGATGTGTGAAATTGTGTTTTGACCATATTCTAGAAAGTAAGAAATTTTTGTGAGACTTCAGATTTATGTGTAATGATGTATAGTCATGTCATTCTGGAAAAATCATCCAAAAAAGCACATGATCGCGAAAACCAAGAGGGGTATTGTAAGGAGATGACCCCCCCACATCGGAATAAATAAGAAAAAACATTTGATTTACACGAGTATTATTTGATGGATATGATGCCCGAGTTTGTTTTGCCCGGAGGCAAGTATCATACTGCAGAGTTTTGGTTTGGGAAGTAAACAAAGTATGAAATAATGTTTTAAATATGCGAATGAGGGATGCCCTAATCGACGATGCCACTGCCATAACTGTTGAGTACCTGTCCCGGTGGCAAGATTAGACTGTCCATGTTATGCCACCGCATCGACAAAGTATAACCCGCGACGCTCAGTACCACACCCAATGATCTCTCTGGTACGAATGTCCTGCATGATGCAAGAAGCTGGATACATCATAACAATGCAATCTAATTCTTTTGTTAGTTGACTAACTGACAGTAATATTAGTGGATAGACAATTTTTTTAGGGTGATATTGGGGGTAATGATAACTGTGTCGCCACTATGAACAGGAACACATGTGCCATCGGCTGTTTCAACACTTTTCTTAGTAGGTGGGGTAGAGTAATGAAGTCTTAGGGACCATATGACGTGGTGTCAGTAACACCATAGTCAAAAATCCAGGGACTAGTATGTTTGGTGGTGGGACATGTGGAAGTGGAGACATGGTGGGCAGTAGAAGTAATATTTGTATTGGTAGGGGTGCATTTGGTGGGATGCCAAATTTCAGGGGCAGGGAAAGTAATTGTCTGAAGGTTAGGTGCGGCAGTGGTTATTTTCGTAGATAAAAGATCAAATTTGGAAGGGTTCTGAACAGTAGGGACCGCGGAGGAGTTTTTGGAAACATGGAGGCCTTGGTCAGCGTATAGGGGTAACCCATGGTTCACACTGGAATTCATAGAAACGGTAGGGGTTGGGGTGTAATATCAGATGGGGCTGGGTATAAAAGGGGAGAGGGTTAGGGTTTGTCACCCTAACCCCGTTACCTATTGCTGCGCACATCACACCTCCTTCTTCTTCGCCGTTGTCTGTCCAGGGTTGAGACTTTTGGTCTCCTCCTGGCCTTTCTCCCATGGAATCTCCTCCTTGCATGTGGGTTTCACCATCTCCGGTGGCCTGGGCCGTTGTAACTTGGGTTTTTTTCTTAAACTCCTTCCACCATTCTGGATAACCGTGGAGTTTGAAACATTTGTCTCGGTCGCATCCCTTTTTCTTGCAGTATGTGCATTCTAGAAGGTTCTTATCATACCCCTGCCGTGATGGTGGTCCTGAGCGGGGGGTTTTTGTCCCTCCTCGTCTTGATGAGTCTGTGGTGGCTTTGCTATGTCCCCCGGTACCTTTTCCCGTTAGCCATTCTCCCAAACTTACTCCCAGTGATGTTTCTGAGGAAGTCAGTTTGAGTAACTTGTTCTTAGTGTCAGATCTGTGTAGCTTCCCGTAGGCAGCTTCTGCCGTTGGCCGTGGGTCCCGTTTGAGGATTTCTTTCTTGGTGGCTGCAAATCTGTCATCAACAGCCATCAAGAGTTGATACAATCTGAACGTCCCTTGGACATTCTATGGGATTAGGGCTTTTGTTATCAATCGCTCTCCATAAATTCTGTAGTTGGTTCCAATAAGCATCGAGTGAGTTGGTTCCTGGCTGCAGAGTATAAGCATGTTTGTGTAAGTCGAAAGTCTGAAGCGGATCAACCCTTCATCCGTAAGTAATGGCTAATCCATCCCACAAGGCTTTTGAGGTTACATAGCTAGAAGCATTATTGACTAGACTTTCATCCATATTGTCAATTAGTCAGGTGAAAACAAGTTGATCATCTTGTTCCCACTTGGCATAATTCGCATCTGTTGGCAGGGGGTGGAGGGACTCCTGTGATGTGGGTGCTCCTCCCCCTGCCCATGAGAGCCCTCCGCATTAAATTGCACCATAATGGGTAATTTCCAGAATTTAGCTTTACTTTGAGTACCAGGTTGTCGGATATTGCTGGGGTTGGAATGATGGTCTGTGGTGCTAAAATCATTTGGCTTTGCAGGAATTTGGCAAATTCAGCCGAAGTGTCGAAGTTGTCAGGGAGTTTAGGCAATTTTTCTGATGTTTCTAGGATTTCAGGCTGATTTTCTGATTGGTTTGACATTGGTAATGTTTTTGCAGGGAATAATGGGCAAGAAAGTGGTAAGTTTGATCAAAATGGGCAACCAGTTGACCCGGATAAGGACAGGTACAGATACTTGAGATTACACTTGGCAGAACGAAAGGTAAGAACATATACGAGCTTGAGATAAGTTAGTGATAATGGTAATGATGAGATTTCAATATGAGCCAATCGCACAATATAGTCAAACGGAGAGGAATTGCTCCTGCTCTGATACCATGTTATTTGGGGCAAAGGTAAAGCTTGACCCGAAGGCAGAACAAGAGCCACATGCAGAGCAAGGCACAAGTCTGAAATCCGAAGATTTTTGTTATATTCTTTACTGTATTCTTCTCAAAATTGTACAAGTATTTGTAGCTACTAGACTAGTCTATACAAGGAAATAATCAATTTACAATCAATCACTAATTACTTGATTATGGGACTGTTACAAATATTTACTCTGGATCTTCACAATTATGGTATGTTCGATTTCTTCCCATTCTAACATTCAGAATCGTCTGCTTGTTGATCCATTAAGAAGAATCATAAGCAAATAGATAGGTAGTGGTGAAAGAAAATTGTAAATTAATTGCTTTTTGTATGCTGAATTCAATTATTGTATGAGTTGCTATTTCATCTTTTGATTGTAGTCCTTTTTTATTATCGCCAGCTGGTTTTAGAATTTAAAAATTTTCTATACTTCATGTACATGCAAGAAATGTAGCAGTTAGATCATTTTATTTGAGAATAAATGGTAAAGGAATTTATGTCTCTACTATGTGGAAAGGGTAATGAAGGTGGTGCTCATTTTCCCTGTTAAATCTGTTGAACGGTTTACCCTGTGGCTTAGAAATATTTCGCGAACATATGTGCATCAACAGAAGCTCTGGAATCTGGAGAAGGTCCCTTCAGTGAACTGTTTATTTTGGAGTAGACGGACCTTTGTATATAGCGAAGTCTAGCGGTTATAAAGGTAACGACTAGTTACCTGGTCTGTTCGTACATATATACAGTTAAAGTCCTAAGTTACCATATTTACATGCAATTGACTAAGTGTTTCAGCTCGGATTCAGCTTTGCTGCTTAACTGGTTGTGTCTTTAGCACACATTTATTTTTGCTCAGCTTTACAGCCCTTCTTCACATAGGCTATTTCTTTCTGTGTTGATCACCTCGGCACGATAGTATTACCTTATTTGTACAGCACACCTTCACTTAGGCCACTTGTTTTTCTTACTTTCCCATCACGGCCACTTTTATAATCACCTCGGCTGGGCTTATTTCTACCGTATATATTGGAAAGCCAATTATCGCTGGTAGGACACAGGAAATAGGGCTTGGTCATCGATTCTTCTCTCGATGAATGATTTAGCATACGGTTTTATCCAGCATTATTATCCATTAATTGAAACTTCGGCTGTTTGAGAACGACCTTGACTACAATTAAAACTTAAAACCAATTTTTCCCGATGTAACGTGGAATCAAAGTGAAGCTAACATCAATATCAGGCCTCCACAAGCATACAAGCCTAGAATAAAAGTGTTTTTTGAAGAACTATCATGCGTCTTCTTTTGGCCTTCTGAGCATTTGTTTGCCCTTGATCCTTCAAAACGTGGATCTGCAACATCATCTCTCCGAAATCAGGTAAATATCTTTAGTGCAGTACTTAAATTTCTTTTAAAAAAAATTAAAATCAATCTAATTTATGTCTTTTCATTTTTCTCATGCATACAGAAATAAGTTCAGCTAAAGTGTGTCAAGCTGAACTGAAGAAGGCAGACCTGGACAAAGGTGCGTCTAGCTGAAACTGAAGAAGGCAGATCTGGAAGAAAGAGTGGCGAGCTGAACTAGGCCGGCCTGGATGAAAGCCTGAACAAAGTTAGGAAGTAACCAAGTCAGTCACCCGAGCTGACCTGAACAAGAGAAAGCTGAACTGAGAAGGTAAAGACAGAAGGACGAACTGACCTAAAGAAGAACAAACGTGCTGAAGGAAAGCAGGCGAAGACAAATTGAAAAAGTGTTGAGACGAGTAAGGCAGCAACTCAACAGGTTGAGCTGCCATACTTAGGCATGTAAATAATGTAACTTAGAATAGTTTCAATATACATAACAGAGTTGCATTGTTAACAAGCCGTTATCATTAATGTTAGAATTCACTGTAGATCAGTGTAGATAAACAATAACCACATTCCAATTCGAAAAACAGTCATTAAAGTTTGAATTCATCCCCTATAAAAGGAAAACAACCTTATAAATTATTCTTAACTTGAATGAATGCGAATTCCTTCAATATTCAACATGGTATCAGAGCTCATCTGATTCAAAATACCTGCATTTTTCTGTACTCTGTTCTTTGCAATGTTTGGAACTTCTTCAAAACGACTACTCCCTTCAGCCCTGCTGAATACACAGAGGCCACTTCTACTTCTGATCAACCATTAGGAGCAGTGCGTGGTCCTCAACTTACTGATGATTCCTCTATAGTCATTACCAGCTACAAACTTAATAGAGACGGCTATCTCTCATGGTCTCGAGGGGTAGAAATGTATATCACTGGTAAAGGCAAGGAAGAATACTTATATGGGACATTCCATGTCCTATCTGAAACTGATGCAAACTTATGACTGTGGAAGCCAGAGAACAGTATTATTACGTCTTGGCTGATACGTTCTATGCAGCCAGACATTTCTGGCGACTTTATGATGTATAATACTGCAGCAGAGATCTGGGCTGCAGTCAAGGAGATGTATTTCAAACAGGATAACAACTCAGAGTTTTCCAAAATCGAAGCTCATCTTCATGAGATGAAACAAGGTAGTCTAGATGTCCACAAATACTACACACTTCTGACGAAAGCGTAGCCGCAGATTGATTCTTTTGAAGCACATCAGTGGTTCTGCATCACTGATGCTGCACTGTACAAGAAGATAACATAAAGGAAGCGGGCCTTTAACTTCCTGACTGGACTAAATCCAGAGTTCGATACTACACGAATTCAGATTCTGAGCACATAAACCACTATCGACCTTAAAGGCTGCCTTCGCAGAAATCAAGCACGAAGAAAGCCGTAAAAAGGTCATGATGGGAGGATCTTTATCCATGGAGTCCTCAGCTCTTCACTCTGAATAGCCAGCAGAAGCCTCTGGGCTAGATGTTAAAAGACACTTTACCTCTACTGGAGGTAAAGTGTGCAAATACTACAAAAAGGAAGGCTATACAGTCGATGACTGTTGAAACCTGTAAGCAAAGTTGGTCCGAGAAGGAAAGCCATCTTTGAAGACTAGCAAAGCACCCTGGAGGCCACAACATAAACCATTCACTGCTGGACATGGTACTCCACATCAGGTAAGCAGTACAACTCAGCTTGGATCAGCTCGGCCTAACACAACTCACCTTAGCCTGTCCAAATAGACGATGTTGAGGTAGTAACCAAGGACCAGATTGCCACTTTGATTAATCTACTAAACAGACAAGGTAGCCGAGCTGACCTGTACCAGGCAACTATGGCAGTCTGCATTCGGCCTAGCTCTAGCAGTTCATGGATCATTGACTACGGGGCTACTGATCACATGACCAATAATGGTACCCTTCTAAACTCCTACATTTTACTTTCTCTACCAAAGAAGGTAAAAATTGCAAATAGTATTACGTTTTTAAGTTGTCGGAATAGGCTCTTTTATAATTAACAACAAAATCACACTGAGAGGTGTCTTGCATGTCCCTAGTCTAAGTTTCAATCTGTTGTCTATTGGGAAACTCACTAGAGATAATAACTGCTTAGTCTGCTTCTCATCTACGGAATGTTGTTTTCAGAAAGACAAAGTGAAGGGGATGATTGGTAGTGCTAGGAATATAGCGGAGCTATACATACTGGAGTCAGAAAACAGAGCATTAATAAGCTCAGCCGAGCTGCCAAGTGACCAAGACTCTAGTATTTTGCACCCTAAAAATTCATGTATAGGAGAAATTTTGTTATGGCATGACAGACTAGGTCATCCCAATTTTTTGTATCTTAAACGTTTAATACCAAAATTATTCAGCTCAGTTGATGTTGAAAAACTTACTTTTGAAACTTGCCAATTAGCCAAACATACTAAAAATAGTTATCCTGCAAAGGCACATAAGTCATCAACACCATTTAATCTATTTCATTTTGACATATGGGGACCATCTAGAATAGCTAACATTGACGGTGCTAAATGGTTCATAACACTCGTAGATGATCATACTAGAGTAACATGGGTCAACTTATTAAAAAATAAAAATGATGTAGGGCAAATAATTATAAGGTTCATGTCATTCATTAAAAATCAGTTCAGCTGCACCATTAAAACTTTGAGTCAGATAATGAAACTCAGTACTTAGACAAAACAATTCAAAATTTTATGATAGAAAATGACATACACCACCAAACATCTTGTACCTATACCCCCCAACAAAATAGTGTAATTGAGAGGAAAACATACGTTTACTTGAAGTAACTAGATCAATAATGCTAAATAAGTCAAGGTGGTTGAGTTTAAAGTCAAGAAAGAAGTCAAAAAGTCATGCGCATTTAGGTAAGATTAAATCTACTCATAAATGAGAATACTTCTCGAATATATGCATACCTATACGGTCAAACGGAAATAGATGCTATGATAGATAGATCTAATTTTTTTTATTGAGCACGTTGAATGTCCATCCCTTACTATTTGAGTGTGTAGGTAAAAGTGTAGCGACCCGTCCTGAGACCTAGTACTCGAAACGACTCACCCGCCGTATCTCACTAAGGAGAATACAAGGCGTCGATATACTTCAATTACACGTCATCACAATAACGTAAATCGATGTCAGCGGAAGTCATAACTAAGAATCCTCGATAAAATAATCTTCATCATTAATACAATGTCTAAGAATTTCTAAATGAATACAATAGTCAAATGTATGTAAACACTAGTCTCGAAAATACATAAACCTCGAATATCGAAACGACTGTCTCAACCAACCCTCAAAAGTCTCGTCTGAATATCTTTAGTCTCGAAATCTCCCGTCTCGATCTTCACAGTATACTAACTCCTGTGTAAGCATACCCAACTTCTCCCACCTGCAAATCTGGTGAGTGGTGGTGTGAGCCAAATCAACGGACTCAGTAAGCAATCTATCTATACCCATTATGAAAATCATACATGCAGAGACAATTACATATACCATTTACAAATCAACGTGCATGTCAATCGAGTCAATAAACTACGGAAAGTAAGTCATTCCACATAATAATGCGCAACTTCATGATGCATGCCTTCTCTACATGTCACACGCAACAAAAGTCATATCACGCATGATGCTCCTATCTCTACCGTGCAATGCATGAACCTCGAGGTGATCCTACCACACGCCTCGTCAGGCCACACGCCCCGTCGGACCACATGCCTCATAGGGCCACACGTCCCGTAGGACCACACGTCTCATAGGGCCACACGTCCCGTAGGACCACACGCCTCATAGGGCCACACGCATCAAAGGGCCACATGTCCCGTAGGACCACACGCCTCATAGGGCCAATGCAATGCTTGTGCCATGAATGCGAATGCATAATCATACGTAATCCGGTGCATCCATACTCATATATATGTCCACGCCCATACACGTGCATATATACGTGTATGCATACTCCCACACATCATATGTCAATAATTATTTTCCAAACCTGCATATGTACACACAACTCGCATATAGAGAAAATCCAATTACAGTTATGCAACAACAATACACTGATACATGATAAACATAACAAGTACAACTAGACCACTTACCTCTGATGCATGACAACATAACAAGCACAAATAGACCACTTACCTCTGATCGGTCACTTAACTTCCTTCTCTTCTGGGCTCGAATCTAAACATTTGTAGTATAAAAATCAATATCTAATAATAAAGGTTAATTTGACTTACTTAAAATAATTAGTTCATGGCTTTCTATTTTCTGTCCCATATACCAACAATCTTATGACCATATATAAAATATAGCTAAATATAGAAAAATGCCCTTTAGCCGAAAATCCTTAGCTGTCAATATAAATAAATGTACTTTTTTTTACTCCATAATCGGTCCTCCAATTTTATGTACATATCATCTCACTATTTATATTCTAAAATTGACTAAAACCAACTCATATCATTCAATTATAAAATATGTACTCGAACTAGATTTTTTTTGTTATATATTTTTCCAGTATAACATTATGTATATATAGCAAATTTGTCTAAAAGTGGTTCACACAATTTATATATGAAATATATACTAAAACAGTTTTTTTTCCTGCCGAAACTTAACCAAAATAGAGTTTTGTATCCATTTTTTTTATTTATTTAAAAGGTTCAGTAGCCTCAAATTTAATTATTTCTTTTTTTTAATAACACAGCTTTGTTTTGTTTTCTTACGGAAACAGTTTTTTTTCTTTTTTTTTCTATATATAATAAATACTATTTTTATTTTTAGAATTACAACTCAAACCAGTTTCTCCCACAACTAAAAGAAACTTCATTTCTTTTAATTAAATTCCAAAATTAAAACATTCAATCACGAACAACCATAAACAAGATTATTATTATTATTATTATTATTATTATTATTATTATTATTATTATTATTATTATTATTATTATTATTATTATTATTATTATTATTTCTTTTTTTATATAATTCCAATGATAATATTATGTATATACACCAAATTTTGTCTAACATTAGTTCATACATTTCATATATAAAAATATATACATAAAGCAGTTTTTTTTACATATATTTAGACTGCTGAAATTTTCCACCATGACAAATAAATTTTTTAATCAAATTTTTTTCCGTTTCTTTTACCAAACAGTACCTGTAACATTATATAAATGTTATCTGTAATTCTCATATTCATATAAATACAAATGTACTCTTTAGGCAAGTTAAATATATGAATTTTTTTTATATTATAAACTGGAAAACAAACCAAACATAATTAATAAATATATATACATACCATTCTTATGCAGTAACGAAAGCATCTAAAGCATATAACAAATCAATTTGAACTATAATACGCACAATAACAACAAATAAAACAAATAGCAAATAGTTACATACATGAAATTAACTCAAAACGAGAGGGGACACCTACCTCTTAGTTGTAACATAAAATTGGTGGTGATATGGTGGTTGTGGTGGTGTAGGCTTCCCTCTTCCTCCTCCTTTTCCTTTCTCCTTCTTTCTTTTTCTTCCTTTCTTCCTTTCTATCCTTTTCCCTTTGTCACTCACGTCACCTATTTTTTTTCCCATTTGGTTTGGCCGCTTGGCCATTTTATTAAGGGTGGGGGTTTTATTTTTATTAAACTCATAATGGACACATTAAAAGGGATTAATGGGATAGAATGTCAATTTAAGTTAGTGGGAGGTTTTATTTTATCTTAACTTAATGGGGAATTAAGTAGGTTAGTAATGGGGTAGTGGGCAATTTATGGTGGGGGTTTCATAGGGGGTAGTTAATGGGGTTAATGAAAAGTTTTTTTCTTGCAATATTATATCATTTTTTGCTTCTAATTTAAATTTACCGGGTGTAACAGTCTACCCCCCTATAATAAGTTTCGACCTCGAAACTTGCATACTATGTAATTAAATGACTTAATATCATTCTACTCGATCCCTTCACCTAAACACCAGTCCCTCTAAACAACCATTGCATGTTTCGACATGCCGACCCTTACATTTTCTCGACATAGGACGAAGGCCTTAAAATCATTACTTGTATATAATGTAATCTCTAAATTTATTGTCTTCCGCTTTATAGATCGTAACCTATTCTTTCTATAGTACTCGAATTGACCTTAAGGGTATTGTCACCATACCGGGGTTCTATAACCCCGTCGTCGGTGTATAACGTACTTGTACTGCGGCCATCAACAGCTCTCTAAAATCAATTCTTAGATGCACTATAATCTTTAACTTAATTCTCTATAATGACAACTTATAAACTTCCACTTATACCCCTTGACGTGTATCATTCTACTTATATACATGTATTCTATAATTCCAAATTCTTAACTCGTCATATATAATTCATCTCCTAGTTACATGAACATCTGACATATTAATCGAGTCCTCCAATATGTTATCCATCACTCTCTTTTATCATTAAATTTTCAAAATCAATTCTTATACCTACGAACTAGTTCTACGATCATGCTCTTACTTTTCAAATATTATCATAAGCAATCTAGTATACGAAGTATGTGCATGGACATATTTTTCTTCAAATTAAAAGAAAAGTAGCTTTAGTTGTGTAGAATAGCATTCATCATAATTTTTGTAAACACAACAATCAAAGTATCATGTATTTGTTTTCGCAAGGTGGTGTCTCAAATGACTACTTATAAAATAATGATACAACTTACTTTGCAAAAGTATTAATGTTAAAACTATTTTAAAACAATTGAGACACATCAATCATAAAATCTCTTTTTACAAAACGATTTGAGTACGGTACCATTTTCTTTCCAAAGAAGTATATACTTTGAAAACTATGCTTTCTTTCACAAAAGTCAACAATTGAAAAGTCAGTGATTATAAAGTTTCATAAAACAATGTGGATAAATGTATCTCTCTTTTTCAAAAAAAAAAAATACATATTTTGAAACTATTTCTGCTTCACAAAATCAAATAAGTTCATTGCAAGCAGATAAATAACTTCATAAGCATTTGATGAGAAAAAAATGCTTGCAATATCGATAGTTGACAAATGAAATCATTTAAGAAAAGTAAATATAGCTAATAAAAGTTGAGAAATATAAGAAATATGTAAACATGACATTTTTTTCCCCGAAACATCATTATTTTTAAAAAAATATACCAGTTTTGTCAGGGTTAGTTGAAATTCCATTCGGTTGCTATACGTGCTTGGAAAAGATATAGCCTTGTAAAGTAATATACTATATTGAAATATGTCCTGATGTACGTGCTTATACGAAAATATTTAACTATTTGTAAAATAATAGTCCAATACTTCGTATAATTTTTCTAAGTCACCCCTTCATGTCAGTGAAAAATTCACCTATGTACAGTTTCTTATAAACCTTCAACTTAAGTTGTCCAATCCTAACATGTTACACTAAAATATTGCTTGACTTAAGGTAGTTTAATTCATCATACTTCTGCATGCTACACTGATCCCATGTACTTCTTCATTTGGTTATTTCAACCGCTAATTCAAAATTAGTTAGATCTCTCCTGAAAAGCAATCGTCATTTGTCCATGCTTACTCTATCTCAATCAAGCCTACCCGATACATCAGTACTTACGTGTTCCTGGGAATCAACACTTAATACTTTGTTATTCCACTGTACTTATTTGAGTAATGCTCGCTTATCACTATAAATCAATATCCCTAACAAGACTAGTATCTTCGACCTATTTTGATACTCTAAAATTCAACATCTTAATCATAACTATAACCCCTTTGTACGGTATTTTTTTTTGTTTTGTTAAACTCTATTGATCATAACGCTAATAAATCCTTCTTTAGTAATTGTCATTTTACTATAAATCATTTCTTAGGGCTACGATCTCAACTTAGACCTAGTCATGTTCCGACACTAATGTTATAAGTAGGGGCATGAACCCGCTTCATTTATCATAATGGTACCGGGTTTGCAGGGGTCAGATCTAAGAAATTGTACAAATGATTATAATTAACACTTAAGTAAGGCCAATAATTCAGAGTCGTACGAGGTGCCTTAGGTATACATAGCAGATCTTTTATCTGATCATCGCTTAAGCATAATGTCATGACTTAATTCTAGAATCTATTCTTGGTGTTATATTTCTTACGTCTAAAATCATTGCCTATTTCTAGGTTCAATGCTCAGAATGAAATCACAGCTTATGACTAAGATCAGTGCTTATGTTCAAATCATCACCAGACATTCAGATCACCACTTAATTTCTAGAGTCGATTTTGTATCTTCGTTCCTTAAATCTAGAATAGTAACTTATGGGCAATGTCATCACTTAACCTCTAAGGTCACGTCATATTTCCAATAACATGGCTAATGTATAATCGTTGCTTACGACTAAAAAAAATCGATACTTATGTCTAAGATCGTGACTTCGGAGCAAAATCGTAACTTAATTTCTAAAATCATGGCCTAAACCTACGCTTCCGCCGTGGATCTAGAGCCATGCTCTGATACCAACTGTAGCGCCCCGCTCCCGAGTCCTAGCATCGGAAACAGTGCACCTGCCATATCTCGCTAAGGAGAATACAAGGCGTCGATACAAGTCAACTACGCTGACATCGAATTACGATGACGTGTAGTTGACTTGTATTGACGCCTTGTATTCTCCTTAGCGAGATACGGCAGGTGCACTGTTCCAGATGCTAGGACTCGGGAGCGGCGCGCTACAAAAAGTGATCGAGCAATAAAGACTTCTTACAAATTTTGATCGTCAACCAGTCGACAACATCAGAATGAAAAAAAAAAATCATGACAGAAAAGTCATGGATCCGGGTCAGGTCAAAACCTTGGGTCTTGACACCAACTATGCAAATTGTCTCCAACAGATTACAATTAGCGGCTAGATAAGGTTACCCTATGATTTGTTTTCTTCAGAAATGGCTGCTTGTTCATTCATTTGAGCGAATAATAAAATTTATTAATGCATTTGTTAAGGATTCCAAACTTTCACAAGCTCTCTTGGCTATCAATCATAGCCAAATTCTTAACAAATGCATTAGGGTTGTCAATCATTTGTTGTTGAAGGAAAGAGAATACATGCTAATGTGTTTCTATTAATGCAAATGAATTCTAGTACAGAGAATACATGCTAATGTTTTTCATTATGGGACATCGGAAAATAACCTATGTGTATTTTTAACACATAGGTATGCTGGCGTATATCCGATTCTTTCATACCTTGCCATAGACGGGAGTCTCTAAGGCAATGTAATAATGCTGTTGTTGTGAGAGTCTGCTCTTGTTGAAGGAAAGCATATACATGATGAAGTTTCATAATGAAAATGTGTTGATTACACACTTTTTATGATTTGAGGTCCATTAACTTCTAAAACCGCCTTTACTCGTTATGCCAACATACTACGATAGGTTTTTGAAAGTTCCAAACAATTCCACAATGTACATGAACAACAACATAATCCTTCACTTCACTATTTAATATAATCTTAATTTGTATGTAAAGAAGGCGGGCCATAGAGCAATTTGGTTAGGTTGCTGTTTTGTGACATTAAGATCACGGGTAAATGCATAGTAATGCTGCGTACATCAGATCGCAAAGGGATTCGGCTCTTCCTCAGATACTGCATAAGCACATGAGCCTAGTACATCGGGAATATCTTTTTTAATGTGTGTGTAAAACAACAACCTCCTCCTTCGTAATTTTCATATTGAATGTGCATTAGAAAACGCATAGCTGATCTGTCCTTTTCATAAAAATGAAGTTGAAAATGTAAATGGGATCTTTTGCACGGGTGCTTGTTGTGTATCATTCGTGACTATAACATAAATACTAGTTGTTTTGCTTTTACCATTAAAAAAGACAGCTAATCGTTTGTGTCAACAGATCCCATAAATGGGATGGGTGCAACAACTGGTATAGTAATAGCAGAAGAATCCCCCCTGATGTTAGTGTATAAGTGGTGTTTGAAAAAACATGCATGTGTGTTCCACCCAACAAAATACGCCATCTCATAAATGATGTAATATTAGGCGTACCATCACCTGGGGAGTAAATTCAAAAGAGGCCTCCCATTTCAACTATGTCATTGACGGTTGACTACATTGGAGCAACTGATAATATTGCTGTTTTTTAAACTTGAGGACACAGGTTTGAGCCGCGAAAACAGCTTCTTATACAAAAGTGTAGGATAAGGCTGCGTACATCAGATCACGAAACAATCCGACTTTTTCTCGGACCCTACGCAAACGCGAAAGCATAGTGCAGCAGAAACGTCTATTGAGGGTTGACTGATGAGTGATGAGGGTTGACTGATGACTGATGACTGATGGGATGTGTCAGCTGATGAGGGAAGCTCTTCCCGAAGGAAACACGATGGTCGACTGTTTTTATTCGACGAAGAAACAGTTGCAGGCATTGGGACTACCGGTTCAGAAGATCGATTGTTGTTCGGAGGGGTGCATCATATACTGGGGCATCAACGAGGATGAAGACAAGTGCAGGGTCTGTGGGACACGCAAGTGGAGAACAAACAAAAGAAACCGGAACGTGCCAAGAAAGCAATTCTACTATTTACCTCTCGCCCCTAGACTGTAGAGGCTCTACGCATCCGGTGCCACAGCTAGCCAGATGAGGTGGCACACGGAGCACTACACGAAAGACGGTGAGATGTGCCATCCATCCGACGGTGAAGCTTGGAGGATGTTCGATGCGACACATCCGGTTTTTCGTCGGAGACAAGGAACGTTAGGTTGGGGTTATGCACCGACGGGTTCAACCCGTTCGGACAGTCGAGAGAGAAATATTCGCCATGGCCAGTCATCGTGATGCCATACAATCTACCACCTTGGATGTGCATGAAAAAGCCGTACATGTTCTTGATTGTGATCGCACCGGGGCCTAGGAATCCGAAATAGAAGATCAACCCATACTTGAAGCCACTGATACATGAGCTGAAGTGGTTGTGGGAGTTTGGCGTGGAGATGTTTGATGTATCCACCAAACAAAACTTCCATCTACGCGCTGCGCTGATGTGGACGATTAGCGACTTCCCGGCTTATTCTATGTTGTCGGGGTGGAGTACAGCAGGAAAATACGCTTGCCCTTACTGCATGAAGCAAGCGAAGACGATGTCCTTGAAACCTAGACGTAAGATTTGCTGGTTCGACAGCCATAGGAAGTTCCTGACCAGACATCATTTGTACAGAAAGAACATGACAGCGTTCATGCCTGGCATCGTCGAGAAGGACACGAAGCCCGAGCTTCTCACGGGTGCGGAGGTGTTGGAGGAGATAGACAGCTGTGGGTTCGTGGGGGTCGCTGATGATCCAGACGGCAGCCACAACGCAGACCTGGCCTGTGACTGTATCGGATGAAAGAAGAGAAGCATATTCTGGGAGCTTCCGTACTGGAAGAGCAATATGATCCGACACAACCTGGATGTCATGCACATTGAGAAGAACGTGTTTGACACATCTTTAATACAGTGCTGAATGTGCTGGGAAAACGAAAGACAATTTGAAGGCACGACTTGATATGTGCGACCTCAAAATGCGACCGGAGCTGCATCCCGTTGGCACATCCTACATGCCGAAGTCCTTGTACACACTGACTGCGGAGAAGGTCAGTGCATTGTTAGCGTGGCTGGGGACGGCTAGATTTCCTGACGGCTATGTTTCGAACCTGTCGAAGAACATCGACGTGAATAACCGTGGTTTGCATGGGATGAAGAGCCACGACTGTCACGTGTTAATGCAACGGTTGATGCCCATTGCATTCCGCGAGCTGCTTCCAACCAATGTATGGAAGCACTTACCGAGATGAGTCTGTTCTTCAGATGTCTTACATCCACGAGACTCAGGACGGATGATATGTTAAGGCTGGAGGGTGAAATACCAGTGATCTTATGCAAGCTGGAAACTATATTCCCTCCGGCCTTCTTTGATTCAATGGAACATCTGCCAGTTCATCTACCATACGAGGCACGCATTGGTGGTCCTGTTCAGTACAGGTGGATGTATCCGTTCGAGAGGTACTCTTGTTTATTACGTGACGTTCTTATGTGTCTAAGCGCGAGCATGCTTACCAATTTGTTTCACCATGTGACGTTGGAGTATTCACTTTATGAACAGATACTCAGGCATTTGAAGCTGAACATCAGGAACAAGGCGAAAGTCGAGACCTTGATGTGCAATTCCTACCTGACAGAGGAAGCCTCGACCTTCGTGTTTCACTACTTCGAGCCAGATGTCCCGTCGAGGTGCAGAGATGTTCCCCAGAACGACGACGGCATTTCCAGATCCGGTGTCCTTCCGATATTCACACATACGATCAGATTTCACAGACAGGGAAAGGAAATGATATTGGGGGACATCGATCTGAAGATTGCTCATTCTTATGTTCTGCGCAACTGCCGTCAAGTTGATCGTTTCCAGAGGTATAAATGATATCCAATTTTAATTTGTAAATACCTTGTGCTACTCTATCCATTATATTACAAAGGTATACAGGGTACTCATTCGTAATTTGCTTCAGCTTGTTCGTTGATTTATTGCAAGAACATTCACCGGGTATATCGAGCGATGCAATAAACAATGAGTTAGATGCCAAGTTTGCTAATTGGTTCAGGTGGCATGTAAGTTTACATATTTGCTGGTTACGTGCATGTCATGTGATACGCATTTATTGCCCGCATATGTATACTTACTTGTCGTTTTACAGGCGAGCAAGGGTCATCTGGCTAACGAAGAGTACGGTTACATTCTGACACCAGTAGCCGAGGGTCCATTGAACAGAGTCACGCACTACGACATGTGTTTTGTGAACGGTTATAGATTCCGCACAGTCTCCCATGCCAGCTGAAAATTGTCGGAGAGCAGCGGAGTGTGTGTCAAGCGGTATGACAATAGCCCGGACGAAGATGACTTCTACGGCTACCTTACTGACATCATTGAGCTCGAATATCCCGCATTGCCTATAAAGCGGGTGGTGCTATTCAAATGCGAATGGTACGATCCAACTCGAGAAGGTTATCGCGCTGGTACTAAGGTTTACGACCGATATAAGTTGGTAGACATACACTAAGGGCGACGGTACAGAAAGTACGATCTATTCGTTTTGGCTAGTCAAGCGTCCCAGGTGTACTATCTATCGTATCCGGCGACGAGGATGAATGCAAGCTCAAAAGACTGGCGAGCCGTGTGCAAAGTGAAATCGAGCAAGTTTGATGTCAGTATCCAGCCAGGTTCAGATGGCATGGATGCCACATTTCAAGAAGAAAACTCGCGCGTTGTGGATGCGACACATGTTGAAGTGCACAATCTTCCTCCAAATGACCCGAACGGCGGTTTCATCGAAGTTCATCTTAACATACAACCGGCTGACAATATTGAAGATGTAGGCGAAGACGAATACGAGGATGAAGAGGACGACGAGCATGTAGATGAAGATGAAAATGAAGATGCGTATGAGGATGCGGATGAAAATGAAGATTGACATTAGTCAAAATTTTTATGTACCTCTTTATGTGAAAGTGTGTATGTGTTGATGTACTTATACACATGCATATACATAATGTGTCTGTAAGTACTTTATATTTTCTATTATTTTTTTTACAATACTGAAGAGCACCGACGATTTACCGACGAAACGTGTCGTCGCACGTTTAAATAACGACGACAACAGAAATAGCGACGATTTTCGAAATTAAACCAAAAATCCCCCTTCTGCTTCTCCATTTCAGCCCCCGCCCATTTTCAGCCCCCGTGAATTCTAGCGCCTCCCCCCGCGACCGCGAAATCTCTCTCCACCACCGCTCTTCCAGCTTCTGCCATTCTCTGGTGACACCCTTCCCCGGTTAGTTTTTCTTCCTGTTTTGTTTTTAATGCTTTTGGGTTTGTGTTGTGGGTGTTGGTGGTGGGTTGGGAACTATAGGGAGGGCTGTGCGGTGGGGCAGTGGTGGTTGGGGGTGGCTGTGGGTGGGGGTTCACCAAGACATCTCCCCCACGAATGACGAATGGGTTGGGGACTATGGGGAGGGCTGTGGGGCGGTTGGGGTGGTGAATGGCGGAGCAGTGGTGGTTGGGGGTGGCTGTCGGTGGGGCTGAGTGGTGCAGGTTTGTGCTAGGTGGGGCGGGTTGGGGCAGGGTGGGGCTGGGTAGGGCGGGGTGAAGCTGGGTGGTGCAGGGTAGTGCTGGGCATGTGCTGGGCAGGTGCTAGAAGGGGTTGGGTGGTGCTGGGTGGTGTTGGGGTGGGTAAGGGTTGGGTAAGGCAGTGGGGTGGTGTAGGGCAGTGGGGTGGTGGCGCTGGGTTGGGTTTCCATGTCCGACGACATATGAAGCAAGCATGTTGGTGATCATGTGGCTAAGGTATGTTTGGACAGCCTTTGGTCAGCCCCTAATGCTCTTAAATTCTCAATTTTTATGTCTATTTTATGTTACAAGTGATGTATTAAGTAGCTTTTATTTATTTTCAGGTTTGAAGCTCAAAAAATGTATATTATTGAAGCCATGTATTTTGTTTAGCTAGTTTATGGTTGAAGCATGTTTGTTGTTAAACTGAATTGTGTTTACTTTGGGCAGCCCATAATTCTCTTAAATTTACCATTTTTATTCACAATTCATGTTACAAGTGATGTATCATAAGGATGTAGAGGTGATGTATATTTTGAAGTGTAATTTGTTTAGTGGTGATGCATATTTATGCTTTCAGTTTCAAGTTCAAGTGATGTAAACTTTGAAGTATAATTTGATGATTAAGTTTGATTATGTAGTTTGGTTAATCATGTCATGTTGTTTGGATTTGGATTTGTCTTGGGAGAGGCCATTAAGGCCGGAAAACCTCCGATAAACGAATAGGTTATGCCGAAATTTTCAAAATTATTAATATCTTGCATTAAATGTATGTAAACACTTGTCATTTTCTGGACATCTTATTTGTTTGGCCAACCAACCCTAAACTTGTTGAATGTGCCTTTTAAATTTTTCATCCTTGCAGATCTGATGGCTAGTGAGGGTTTACCTACTTGACCCACCTACCCACCAGCCAGACAGGCCCTCTCAGGACAATTCGATCTGTTCGTTTCTCAGCATGAGCTTCTTGGTTTGGTGTCGACCGCCGCTCTGGCTGCGGACGCAGACCTTTTAGGGACTGCCGATAGGTCCGCACCCCCCAGATCTCCGCCGCCACCCACACCCACCGGTTCAGCCCATCATACCAGGGCGTCGTGCCCTCCTTTGGTCACATGCTACACATACGTAAGTAATGCTTTATTTTTTTAACACGTTTTTAAATCTATTTCACGAGTTATTTTTTCCTAACAACTACACCTCTTTCAAGTTTGCATCGGACTCGGGCCAGATTTCCGGTTGCATCACTCGGTCCTTCCACCTGAGGCAGGACCCTGCTGGATATGCCTGGTCCCGTGTCACCCCACAGATATGTAGGTTCTACTGGGATGAGTTCCAGGTATTCAAATTTGATGAATTTCACTTTTTGATGCGTAATCGATCATTACTTTTCTAACCACATTTTTATTTTTCCTCCGTATAATAATTGCAAAAGGCATATAGCTGGCCAGCCAACATCGCCCACGACGTGGAGCAGGCCTGGCGCCAGAGGGCCACCAAACGCTACAAGGACTTCGTCAACTCGCTCAAGGCCAAGTGGGAGCGTGACCCCATTTCTGCGAGGCCTCCCTACGTATCCGAGGCCACCTGGGCGGGGTGGATAGAAGGGTGGCTGGACCCTACTAACCAAGCCCGCGGCGCCCGAAACGCGGCGAATCGGCACAGCGGCAATCTACAAGCCCCAGCACCTGCCACACACTCAGGTGGTTCGGTTTCCCACGCTACCACGATGCGTGCTATGGTAAGTATTTTAATATTGTATTATTTAGATTCATTGATTTCATTGAATTATTTAGATTCATTGACTTAAGTGGATTATTTAGATTCATTGATTTCTTATGTTCCGCTGTTGTTTTTTTTTTTTGGTATTCGTATATGGTTAATGTAAGTAGTATATGTGTTCATTTGCCTTTTTCTTTTTATTTCTGATTTGACTTGGGAGAGACCTTTAAGGCCGGGATACCTTTGATAAACGAATAGGTCATGCTGAAATTTTTAAAATTCTGGATTTCACTAACATATTTTATTTCATTCTTTCAGCACGCGGAGACGGGGGAGTGGCCAGCCTCCTACGATCTCTTCTACAAGATGCATCGGAAGAAAGTCTCCGACGGGACGAAGGACTGGATCACGGCGAAGGCCCGCGACATCAGTGTAAGTAGTCTACGATATCATTTGTTTTTTCCTTAGTTTGTTTTATTTCTAAACCCTAAACCCTAACAATTCTTATTCTCATTTCAGGACGAGTACAACAGATTACTGGCAGAGAGGGGAGAAGAGACCGACAAGAACCGTGCTTATTGGGATGCGGTTCGGACCATCGGCCCTCAGAATAAGAAGAAGAGGGAGGTGTACGGGGTTGGATCAGCAGCACCGCAATTCTTCCCCAAAGTTCTGCATCCAGGTGCTTCCTCCGAGGCCAGCACCTCCACGCCTTCTGCGACGCCAGACGATATTTCGCGCCTGGACGCAGATCATGCGACGCTGCAGCATGAGATGGAGACCGTCAGGGCGCAGCATGAGGAGAGTGTACAGGCACTGCGGTCGCAGCTCACTCAGACCCAGCAGGCGCTGCAGCAGTCGCTTCAGCAGGCGCAACAGGAGACGAAGCAGGTGCAGCAGGAGACGAAGCAGGAACTCTTGCAGCTATCGCATATCCTCATCTCTTTCCTTTCCAGCTCCTCGCAGCCTCAGCCTCGCTCTCAGGATGGTCAGCCTTCTCCGCATCATCCCCCTCCACCTTCCTCTGCATAGTATTTCTTTTTTTGATTTTTCGTACTGACTATTTCATTTATTGTATTGACATATTCTTTGTTCTTTTATATTTTATCTGACATTTATACGGATTCCATTCCATTTGTGTTGTTTAATTATACGAATTTCAATACGCAAATACTGTATTTCTGTATAATATTCGTAAAAATGATTTTATATCCAAAATAAAATATATTATAAAAATTAAATAACAATAAAAACTATTTAATTAATAATATATTGATATTATTAATAAATTATACATATTTAATATTAATTTAAATAATAGCGACGAACCTGCGACGAAACATAAATGTCGCAGATCGGGCATATAAAAAAATCAAAAATTTTAAAATAGCGACGAAAAAGATATACCGACGAACCGACGACGGAAAAAACAGGTCGCAGACCTGACAGATTTACGTCGCAATTTTACGACGAACTGCCGACGACCTTGCTCTCATCGCAATATAACAACGCCGTACCGACGAAAATCACTTTGCGAGAAGCCGTATAGCGACAGACATATTTCGTCGCCATTTCGTCGCTATATACCATTAGCGACGAAATATGTCTGTCGCTATATGGCTTTTTTTTGTGGTGAATACTGGAATGGGAATTGAGTAATAAGAGTTAAAGTCAAGATTAAAAGATGTAATTTATCAGTGACCTGGTGTATACTACCTAATTGATGGAGCATGAGATCCCTGTGAGGAGGCGAAACACCATGGTGATGCAAAAAATTCAGAAAGTTTATTAATGCATTTGTTCTTCTTCAGAAATGGCTGCTTGTTCATTCATTAGGAAGAATAATAAAATTTATCAATGCATTTGTTAAGGATTCCAAACTTTCACAAGCTCTCTTGGCTATCAATCATAGCCAAATTCTTAACAAATGCATTAGGGTTGTCAATCATTTGTTGTTGAAGGAAAGAGAATACATGCTAATGTGTTTCTATTAATGCAAATGAATTCTAGTACAGAGAATACATGCTAATGTTTTTCATTATGGGACATCGGAAAATAACCTATGTGTATTTTTAACACATAGGTATGCTGGCGTATATCCGATTCTTTCATACCTTGCCATAGACGGGAGTCTCTAAGGCAATGTAATAATGCTGTTGTTGTGAGAGTCTGCTCTTGTTGAAGGAAAGCATATACATGATGAAGTTTCATAATGAAAATGTGTTGATTACACACTTTTTATGATTTGAGGTCCATTAACTTCTAAAACCGCCTTTACTCGTTATGCCAACATACTACGATAGGTTTTTGAAAGTTCCAAACAATTCCACAATGTACATGAACAACAACATAATCCTTCACTTCACTATTTAATATAATCTTAATTTGTATGTAAAGAAGGCGGGCCATAGAGCAATTTGGTTAGGTTGCTGTTTTGTGACATTAAGATCACGGGTAAATGCATAGTAATGCTGCGTACATCAGATCGCAAGGGATTCGGCTGTTCCTCAGATACTGCATAAGCACATGAGCCTAGTACATCGGGAATATCTTTTTTAATGTGTGTGTAAAACAACAACCTCCTCCTTCGTAATTTTCATATTGAATGTGCATTAGAAAACGCATAGCTGATCTGTCCTTTTCATAAAAATGAAGTTGAAAATGTAAATGGGATCTTTTGCACCGGTGCTTGTTGTGTATCATTCGTGACTATAACATAAATACTAGTTGTTTTGCTTTTACCATTAAAAAGACAGCTAATCGTTTGTGTCAACAGATCCCATAAATGGGATGGGTGCAACAACTGGTATAGTAATAGCAGAAGAATCCCCCCTGATGTTAGTGTATAAGTGGTGTTTGAAAAAACATGCATGTGTGTTCCACCCAACAAAATACGCCATCTCATAAATGATGTAATATTAGGCGTACCATCACCTGGGGAGTAAATTCAAAAGAGGCCTCCCATTTCAACTATGTCATTGACGGTTGACTACATTGGAGCAACTGATAATATTGCTGTTTTTTAAACTTGAGGACACAGGTTTGAGCCGCGAAAACAGCTTCTTATACAAAAGTGTAGCATAAGGCTGCGTACATCAGATCACGAAACAATCCGACTTTTTCTCGGACCCTACGCAAACGCGAAAGCATAGTGCAGCAGAAACGTCTATTGAGGGTTGACTGATGAGTGTTGAGCAAATTCAGCCACCACCCCTTTATTTAATTCCCAAGCGGACTTTTTCACACTTTTACATTCACATATTTCAATTTTCAAATCAACTAAACAGAAAGTCTTTTTTTATCTTTTGAGGTCCAGTGTTGGTGGAATACCGGGGGGGGGGGGGTTCTGGAGGATTCGGTTCATTTTTTATCACTCTATTTTGACTTTAAGAAAACAAAGGAAACCAGTGAACAAACAAATAAGAATGTTTTTAAGTCAGGGGTTGGGTGGATATTTTCATAACAAAAGGAGGGAAGAGGAAAAGAATGTGAATCTGACAAAGAGGGTTAAGTCTTGAGATTATTTAAAGGTGAGGAGATTTGAGTTTTGAGAGTTGAAGTTGCTTTCTTTTTGCCTTTGCCTATATATCTTTTAGCCAAGTCTTTTTTACCTTAATTTGTTTTTTATAACCATTTCTTTTGAGAGGACGAGACTTCGAACAAACTGATAAGGTGGTTGTTTTGTGACTTTGAAGCCACATATTCGAGTCGCAGAAACATCATGTAGGATAAGATTATATAGAAAGCTTAAAAGATTTTAATTAAACGTATAACAAAAACCCAAATGCTCATGATGCCTTTACGAGCTGCCTGAGTCGAGGGGCCATAGAGGCAACCTGAGGTTCGGCCCATAAGAGAAGATGCAAACGCCATTTGTGGCGATCTTAAAGGCTGCAAGATGAGTTGATCTGCAGGGCTCTTCGATCAAACTGATCGGACCATATGGGAAATGCTTGCCTTGCAAAGAAAATGCAAAAACAATTAGCGCAAAAGAAAACATATAGAATTCTAAATTCATGACTGTTGGCCCTTAGAACATCGGTACTTTTAAATCGTTTCATCATACGTTGTTGAGAATATGTTTGGATAATTTTTAAAATAAATGTTGAATACTTTATTAATATCAAAGGATATTATAAAAGTATCATACATGATATTATAAATATTAAAAAGTTGAAAGAAGTATATTAAACAAGTGAAAATGACATCGATCTCTCAGGCTGCAGCACGTCGATCGATCGATGTACATCCCCTCACATCGATCGATCCATGTAATGCAAAATAAAACCAAAATATTACTGTAAGGCATCGGTCCCTAAACCTGAGACACATCGATCAATCGATCTACATCAGTCCCTCACATCGATCGATCGATGTAAGACAGATTCAAAAACAGGATCTCACTGTGAGACATCGATCTCTCACACAAAGACACATAGATTGATCGATGTCACTATGATTTTGAAAAATTTCTTTAATGATGTTTTTAATGTTTCATACATATTTATGTGATTTTATTATTTGCATCTAACATGTTTTGTGACTAATATGTCTTGGAAGTTGTATAACTTACCAAAAAAAGACAAAAGTGGTATTTTGAGTTTTTTGTAGGTACATAACACGGAAAAAATCATTCACTGACATATTTATCATTACAGATGTACTCTTATATTTATTTCTGTCCAAGGAAGATATTTTTGCAGCTTTCTATCTTTAGGTGTATTTTTGTCATTTTATCCCTCCTAAATGGCATTTTGGTCTTTTTATTCAACGACATCTTTAAAGTATGATATTATCTTCATTATGGAGCATATATATGGCATTCTTGAAGATTATTATGCGACTATGTGTTCCATTCTCGAGATTGAAGACTTTATCAACATCGACTAAATATGTGACAGTTTTCGTTGTATTTTCTTCTTGAAGACACTTATACACACACACACACACATATATATATATGTGTGTGTGTGTGTGTGTTTATATATATATATATTATTGAAGGTGCTCATCTACATTTTTGCAGAGATTCTAAGGATTTTCTTGGAACAAAATTCACCATAACTAACAAGGATATAAATGTGAGAATTTTGAATTATATGTTGACTATGTCATGTCAACTTTTATCTACTTATTTCTCTTCAACAAATTTGAGTTTATACACATGTTTATACACCCAAAACGTCCTCGTCCATGTGTTAAATGATGTTCCAATCTTTTTGTGACTTATGTACAAGATTATGACACATGACAAAATACAACTAGTTGGCAAAAATTTCCAACATGGAAATCAAATGAATAGGTAACAGCTAGGAGGCCGCTCGGTTTGGATTTTTGGCGGCCTTCACATGTCCTATGATCATGCAAGGACTTGAGCTATTTTTTGGAGGAATATGTCATCCTATCTCTTCATATTATCCTCATAATTTCTAAGTCATTTCAAGGTGTGAAAATCGGCCAACATGGTTGGTAAAGGTGGACAAATCATGTTGCTTGAAGATGCCAAGTTTGCAAGATGCTAAGGTGGTCATCCAATGAAATAAAGACACACAAGCTTTGATGATGATGAAGGTGACAAAGTGTCATTCTTATCTTCAATGGGTATCTCACACTATAAATAGAAGGCAAAGTGAAGAGAAGAAACGCACAACTTGAACATTCAACTTGAAGAACATTTTTTGCTATATTCTCTTCTATTCTTTCTTGCTCATTATTTGTGTAGCTAAGGTGCCTTATTGAAGATTGTTGTAGAACGACACTATACATCTCTTATGTTATTCTTTGCAAGATTGAATAGCCATTTTTTATAAGGCTAAATCAATAGGTGGTAGAGGTGGTGCAATATAAGTTGCATAAAGGTGATAAACCAAGTCTTGATTAGGGTTGGTGTCTAATCCAAGGATCAAGCCCGATGTTCATTGTATTGGTTCACATTCATAGTGAAAATCTAAGGAAACGTGTTCCTTGGAACTAGAGTAGGTCACATTGACTGAACCAGGATAAATTTCTTGTGTTCCTGTTCTTTTTCTATTCTTTTACTTTTTGTCCGTTTTTCACTACGTTTTTAACTCGCCTTTAAACAACTGAAAAAAAAATAGCAAAACATTTTCAAAATTATTTATTTTTGGTGGAGTTGAACTTAAGACTGTTAGCTTTCATTTGAAACAAAAATCACTTGATTTGAGCAAAGAAAAGTTAGTCTTTCAACCTTTAATATATTACTGCTCTATGCTGCCAACAATCTAACCAGTTTCACAAAAATACGCCTTTTCATTTCACTCATCTGGTCAGGTCCTTTTTGAAACTTAAAATAGACATTCTAAGGAGTATTTTGACATACAATACAACCTTTTTGGCCTTGTAAACAAAAAGTTATAGTCTTTCAAAGCTTGACAGCATTCTGTCTAAAACATCTCAGATTAACCATCTGAATCTTTTTTTTGTTTGAAGGGTCAAACAATTTTATTTTTAACTCATTTTTGAAAAAATAGACTTAAAACTTTGAACTTTACTTCTGAAAATATCATAATTTTTGGAGTTGTGTACTGAGACTTTAAATTTTACAAAAGAAAGCACTAGTTATGAAAATTTTCAGGACCTGTTTTGAGGGGAATTTTCAAAGGGTTTAAAATATTGTAATTCTGCTAACCACTATTCACTCCCCCTCTGGTGGTGTTTTGTGCAGTTGTTATGGTCCAACATACGTTAGATTTTACAAGGGATTGAGAACGTTAATGTCAAGGCTGAGAATCCTTACCTTGCTAATAAGATCCCGGTCCAGCTTTGTTTCGATGAGAAACATTTCAGCGTTTATGATGAGGTTCAAGATGGCAATGTTTCATAATGATGATCTCAGATGCTCTTGAGAAGTTTTTTTAAAATATTATTCTATTATTTGGAGCGAAATTAGAGCTAGAAATCTATTTTCTTTTATTACAAATATTTTTTATTAAGTGTTCTAGAATGAATTTAGGGTTTTTGTCTTGAAAAACAAGTTGGAAATTCTAAGGTATGTTGGCCCGCCCTTAGTCTTATAAATGGGTGTACTTATTCTCTTTCGTAACAAAGTTTGTGAGAATAAAATTTAGAAAATGTCAACTTTAACACCAATCTGTGTGAGATATTTTCATGTACGTCCTTGATTTTATATCATCGTGAGAGCGTATATTATGGTTCGAATAATCTCATTCTAGATCATGTCATGTCTAAGAGTGGATCATGAATCTGTTCTTGATCAACAAACAAATCTGATTTCTAACTGTTTTAGTTCATTATTCAACAAAAATTGCATACGTTTTAGTTCTAGTTCTTGGAAACGTACAAGGTAATCTTGAAAAACAAGTTCGAACAAAGAAAAAATAATCTTTGCACGCCTCAAGCATGCATCAGTTTGGTACCGGTTTAGTTTACAAGTTCCTATGGATTACTTATGTATTTGACCCCGGAGTGGTGGATTGTATGCATATTTTTGCAAACTTTGAGAGTGATGCTTTTCGGAAGAAATCTGGAATTGCGACTTTAAAGTTGTTTCCCCATGAGTTGCTAACGTCATTAAGCCTAGATCAGCATAGTCTGTGGCATGTTCTCTAACTGAAATTTCCACCATGTTTAGCGAAAACTATGAATACTACCGACATACCAGTCTTCTTGAAAGATGTGGACAATAAAGAGCTTCCACGTGGTTTTGTTGTGTTGATTTTACAAGTACCAAGTATGACTTTGCCCAATCACTCTTTGTTAATGTTATTAAGCAAGTTTTGTGGCACCCTAGACATGTGAAATAGAGGACCCTTATTTTTTTTTAGTAAAGAGTTGGGAGGACCCTTATGTTTGAGGCGTGCACGAAGGGAGAGAAAAGTTTGTCTTGTTTGTCACTTGTTGCCCCTAGTATTTGATCTCAGAGGATTTGAGAGCATGCTAGTCTTATTTGTTTTGTCAATGCTGTTCTGGTTGTAAGAGTTGTTACTACACAATTAATTTTACTTTTATCGAGATTTGATTTGAGGACAAATCTTTTCGAACAGGGAGAGAATAATGAAGTCCAAGATGGTGTAAAAGATGAAATATTCCATAAAGATGACCCAAGATGCTCTTGAGGATTTTTTTGACTTATTTTATTTTATTATTTGAAGTTAAATTAGAGTTAGGAATCTATTTCTTTTTATTTACGCAATTATTTTATTAAATGTTCTAAAAGAAATTTAGGATTTTTGTCTTCACAAACAAGTTAGGAATTTTAGGGCCTTTTGGCCACCCACTTAGTCTTATAAACAAATGGTGTGTTTCTTCTATTGTGTAAGAAAGACTTTGTGAGAATTAAATTCAGAAAACACCAATTTTGACACCAATTTGTGTGAGATATTTTTTTTTAACGTTCTTGATTTTTTATCAACGTGAGAGCGCACTTGTGGTTTGAACTATCCTGTTCTAGATCAGGTCACGTTCAAGACTGGATCTTGAATCTATTTTTGATCAGCGAACAAATTTGGTTTCTAATAGTTTTATCTCATCATCCAACCGACTTTGTGCACGTTCCAAGGATTAGCTCTAGTTACTAGAAACACACAAGACAATCGTGGAACGAATGAAGAGTAGATCCATGCTTGCGTGGTCAAGCACAGGTTAGATTGCGGAAGGATCAAATACTATCCTTTGGTAAGAATGTAAAACAAGTTTTTCGAAAGTCGCTTCTCAAATGCTTGCTTTTACGAGCTGATTTCTCTTGTAAACAAATACCACCCTATGGTAAGAGGAAAAAAAAAAAGCAAAGTGGACAATTTTTGGAAATAAGGTTTGATGAAAATGCTAGGACTGCATTGGCTTTGGTTACCTTAAGAGCGTATGGTTGCATAACTCGTCAGAGTTATAAGAAATGAAATAATGTTGTTGTTGTTGTAAGAGCTTATGGAGAGCGTGAATTCATGTTCTTCCAAAATAGACTTAAACTTGAGAAATACAAGAGAATTGAAACACTCAATATTTTCTTATACCGAATTGTTTCTCACAATTCTCTTTTCCTCTCTCTATTTTTTTTCACTCACTTCTCTCTCAAGAAGCTCTCAATTTGCTTCTTCCTTTGGTTTTTGGTGTGATATTCCATCTACTAAATGTTAGAAATGACTTGGTTTTGATGATTTGCACAAGGTTGGCACTTGAATTTGTTAGATTAGGCGTTTCAAGTTGATGGTTTGAAGTTGTACACTTTGAACTCTCACTTCAGGCGCTTAATGTACCTTGGTGAAGTCCAGTACACTTCGAACGCCTGCTTTAGGCGCTTTATGTGAGGTGTCTGGATGTGCGTGCACTTCGAACGCCTTGTTCAGGCGCTTCATGTGAAGTGTATGAAAGTCAGGGCACTTCGAACGCTTACATCAAGCGCTTCATGTGCCTTGATGAAATGTACGAACACTTCGAACGCTACTTTAAGCGCTTCAAGTGCTCCACCAAGTCAAAAAGTACTTTTCTCTGAATTAACACGCTTTCCCAAGTCTGATTCTGAGAAAATGTCAGTTTCAGTTCGAACTAGCATGAAGTACTACATGAGGCGCTTCATGTCACTTCGAACGCATTCAGTTACCAACATTAGGCGCTTAATGTGACTTCGAACGCATGTTCACTTTCACATTAAGCGCTTCATCCTGCTTTGAACGCTTATGCTTTAAACAGATTAGGCGCTTCATGTGCTCAACGGTACAAATGTCTTTTTGCTTCATTTTCTAACCAGTTGACTCTTTGTACCCTCCTCTTTTAGTGTTGTTTCAGCAGGTCTTCTCTCACACTCAGAGTTATCAGGTTTCCATTCTTGGCCAAGGTTTTTGAATCTTCTTCTAATGGCTGCTACATGCCAAAAATTGTTTCCCAAGAATGCTGCAGTACCTTCACAAGATGCCAAATCCCATTATTGGCTGGGCAGAAGGTTTCAAACGGGAAGTTTGTTGAAGATTGATAAAAGAAGGGTTTTGTTCATTCTCTTCTCCAACTTTCTACTACACAAGCTCTCAAGTCCTCTCATGCTCAAGCTCTCAAAATATTTGTAATCCTTGTATATCTTTACTTTATTGTTGAGAGTGATTATTGTAAGAAGAAGAGTCTTCTTCTTGGTGAGATTTTCTGTGAGAGATTTTGGTAGATTGTTGGTCAAGGAGCAAGGGTGCTCTTTGTTTAAGTTTTCTAAACTTTGAAGGGTTTGTTGATAGTGTGTGGTGCACTATTCTCCCTACAAGATTTCTTTGAGGGCAAAGAAGATCTTTGGAGGCAAAACTTCAAAGTGTTAGAACTCTTGGTTGTGGTCTAGGCAAGGTGCCTAGTTTGTATTCTTTTGATTTTGTTTTGGTTGTTGTTTCCCCCAAAAGAAATAACAATCCCCATTTCAAAATCCTTCTTGTGAAACATCAAGAAGGTAGAGGAGTAGAGTCTCTTGACTTGAACCTCTATACATACTCGTGTTCTTTCTTGTCTTTCAAGTTTTATCTTTCTAAAGAACACATCCAAGTATTGGTTGCACTCAAAAACGAAAAATAGCCACAAAATATCCATACTTGGTGAACACACTATTCAACCCCCCCTTCTAGTGTGTTCTAAGGGACCTAACAATTGGTATCAGAGCCTCATCTTGCTTATTTGAGTCCAAATACAAGATTTGATCATTTCTAGTATGGATCCCTTTGTTTTTGATGATTTGGGTTCTCCTACTGCTGAAACCTCCAGAAGAAGGAGGCAGGCCTCTGTTGATGAGGATGTGAGTTCTCCTACTGCTGATATTTCCAGAAGAAGGAGGCAGGAAACCCTATTCCCTTCTATCTCAAATGTTCATGTTAAAGTTCCCATGTTTGACCCTTTGAATTACCCACTGTGGAAGTCAAACATGGAAACGTACTTGCGTTCTTGTTCTCACAGAATATGGGTTAAGGTCTCAAAAGGATCTATGATTCCCATTGATATTGATGATCCTTCCCCGGAGGAGGAGTTCCAGTTGGCCATAAATAGCAAGGCTCTTGCTATTTTAAATAGCTCTCTTTCCACAAATGAGAGAGCTCAGATTCAAGGTGTCCAATCCGCACATGAAGCTTGGACAAAGCTTGAGATGATCCACGAATGAACTTCTCAAGTAAGAAAGGCCAAAAGGAGACAGTTGATAAAACAATTTTACAACTTCACTGTCCCCAAAGGTGAAAAGATTGAAGAGTCCATCCAAAGATTCACCAAACTTGTCAACCTTCTCAAAGCGGTTGGCAAGAAGATAGAACAAGAAGATTTAAACCATTGCTTCCTAAACAGTTTAGGAAGAGAATGGAATGCAAAAGTGACGGCCATCGAGGAGTCCAAGGATCTTGAAACAATCACCTTGGACGAGTTATACGGGAATCTCATCACTTATGAGATTCATTTAGATGCACAAGAAAAGAATGATCCTATTCGCCAATCCTCAAAGGCGTTGGTCGTAGAGTCGGAGGACTCGGATGATGAAGTCGGACTTCTTGTCAAAAGATTCCGACGTATTGCAAGAAAAAATGGTGACGAAGCAAGGAGATTCGTCAAGGAAAGATACCCCAAGGACAAGGTGAAGGACCAAGAGAATAAATGCTACAAATGTGGGAAGCTTGGTCATTTCATGAAGGATTGTCGGGTGAAAGAGCCGCAACTCAAAGACAAGAAGGCCATCTACCAAAGGAAGAAGGCCTTGCAAGCGGAGGTAGCCCATTGGGAGAGTTTTCTTTCCGGATCCGAAAGCGACAATGGCGATAGGGATGATCTTGCACTCACGGGGGTGGTGGAAGATGATCTCGACAAGGAGTTCTTTGCACTAATGGCCATCGACGATGACAAGGAGGTATGCAACATTTCATCTCATTATAAATTTATTGATGAACGAGATGATTTAATACAAGAAAATGATCTCCTTGATTTAAAATATCAACGTGTCAAGAAAGAGTTTAGAGCATGCATAAATGAGTACAATGACACGTTAGAAAATCACATTGCATTGCAACTTGAGCATGACATATTTTTAACAATGCATGTGATTGCACTTGAAGAGAAACATGATTTGATGAAATCATGTGCTCAAGCCCTTGAGGATAAGAAAAATGATTCAAGGGTAGGTGCTAAAGAGATAGAAAATAAAGATGCATCTAGGCCAAGCATGAAAGTCAAACCTAGTGTCATGTATGCATCTAAGAAGGGAAACAAAATGGAACAAACACAAGTGATCAAGGAGTCTAAAACCTCCTTGAAAAAGCAAAGGCACATGCCTAAACCAAAGGCTAATGCACCAAAGGTATCACAACCTTTGGTCCATGTTGTGAAACAAAAACCTTCTACTATTCCAAAGAAGGTGGTTCCTAAGAAGGAAACACGACATGTGCCAATGCACAAACATTCGCACAAGCATGCACCAACACACAAGCATACTCCTACATGTTTTTATTGCAATAGGAAAGGTCATGTAGAGCTAAGAATAATAAGAATCTTGTGTGGGTGCCGAAAGGCGAGATGAAGGTAACTAACCTTCAAGGACCCAAAACAAAAAGGGTACCAACTTCATATGGTTCTTTTGTAGGCCCTAGCACTCAATGGAGAAAGCGAAGACAAGAAGGTCAAATGGGTCGTGGACAGTGGGTGTTCCAACCATATGACGGGAGACAAACGTCTCTTCCATAGACTCACTATGCAAGACGGAGGAGTTGTCCACTTTGGCGGTAGCAAAGGCCAAATCAAAGGACATGGTATTGTGGGTAACGATTCCTTCTCTCTAAGTGATGTCTTATATGTTGTAGGTCTTAAGTTTAACTTGATAAGTGTCAGTCAACTTTGTGATGCTAATTATGAGGTAACGTTTTTGAAAACAAAGCGTGTCGTGAAAAAGGAAGAAAAGATTTTATTTGAGGCTTTGCGTTTCAAAAATATTTACAAAGTTAGCATCAATGATTTGGTTTCTCAAAATGTATCGTGTCTAGTTGCTAAGAATGATTTGACGCAACTATGGCATAGACGTCTCGGACATGTATGTTTCAAAACATTTAAATTTATTTGCGAAAATAATAAAGTCCGAGGCCTTCCAAAAATGAGTTTTGAAAACAATGACTTATGTGACACTTGTCAAAAGGCGAAACTTGTGAAAACAAGTTTCAAACCCAAGACAAATATTTCCACCTCCAAGCCCCTACAATTGCTTCACATGGATTTGTATGGGGATGTTGGAACAAGAAGCTTGGGTGGCAAACATTACACCTTCGTGGTTGTAGATGACTATACTCGTTATACGTGGGTGATGTTTCTTGCTAAGAAAAGTGATGCATGTAGTGAGTTTATAAGTCTAAGTAAACGATTGGAAAATCATGTGGGTGACACCATCAAAACCATCCGTAGTGATCGTGGTGGTGAGTTCGATGGTGATTTCGAAAGGTTTTGTGTGTCCAAAGGATACTCTCATGACCTTTCGGCACCTAGAACTCCTCAACAAAATGGTGTGGCCGAACGGAAAAATAGAACTCTACAAGAAATGTGTAGAGCAATGTTAAACGAGTTCGGATTGCCCAAGTATTTTTGGGCCGAAGCGGTTAATGCCGCTTGCCATGTGATCAATCGTGTCTATTTGAGACCATACCTAAATGTGACACCTTATGAGCTTTGGAATGGAAAAGTTCCCAACATTGGGTATTTCAAAGTCTTTGGTTGCAAGTGTTTTATACTTAATACCAAAGATACTTTGGACAAACTTGACCTCAAAGCGGATGAAGGTATCTTTTTAGGTTATGCCTCAAATAGTAAAGCATTTCGTGTTTTGAACAAAAGGAGTCAAAAGGTGGAAGAATCAATCCATGTTAAGTTTAATGAGTCACTTAGTGATGAACCTAAACTTAATGAGGATTGTGTAGAGGATGAAGATGTGACTTCTCAAGAAGAAATTTTTGAGGATGTTCCTATGGTTGTTCCTCAACGAGAAATCGTTGATGATCCTCCAAATGGAAACATCTTCGTTGACTTGAGAGTTGAACCTCTCGAAGGCACTCCTCCACCTTGTGTAAATGAACTTAGTGAGCCACGTAGAAGTGTCTCCTCTACTCATGTTGATTCACAAAATGTAGAAAATGCATCAAAAATTCCGGAACATGAGGTTCATGATGATAATGAAGGTTCATCTCTTCCGGAACATTATCAAGAGGAAGTTGGAGGTGATGTATCCAATCTTCCTAGATCATTTAAGCACAAAAGTTCTCACCCTCAAGAGTTAGTCATAGGTGATCCAAATAGAGGTATCATCACACGAAGGCAATATAGAGAGAATGCATTTGTCTCTCTTATAGAGCCTAAAAATATTAAAGACGCACTTCTTGATGAAAATTGGATCTTGGCTATGCAAGAAGAATTAAACCAATTTGAAAGAAGTGATGTTTGGGAGTTAGTTCCCAAACCACACGATCATCCTATTATTGGTACGAAATGGGTTTTTCGTAACAAGATGGATGATCAAGGTAATGTCACTAGAAACAAGGCTAGGTTAGTTGCTCAAGGATACCGTCAAGAAGAAGGTATTGATTTTGATGAGACATTTGCACCCGTAGCACGACTTGAAGCTATTAGAATGTTATTAGCATATGCTTGTTATAGAGATTTTACACTTTACCAAATGGATGTTAAATCCGCGTTCTTGAATGGTGTTATTCAAGAGGAAGTGTATGTTGCACAACCTCCCGGTTTTGAATGTCATGATTCACCACATCATGTCTTCAAACTTAAAAAGGCTCTTTACGGCCTCAAACAAGCTCCAAGAGCTTGGTACGAGAGGTTAAGTACTTTTCTTCTTAATAATGGTTTTTCAAGAGGTAAAGTTGACACTACTTTGTTCATAAAAGAACAAGGTAGGAATCATTTAATTGTTCAAGTATATGTTGATGATATTATTTTTGGTGCTACTAACAATTGTCTTTGTGAGCAATTTGCTAGTCTTATGCAAGGTGAGTTCGAGATGAGCATGATGGGCGAGCTAAACTATTTCCTTGGATTACAAATCAAGCAAACCAAAGATGGTGTGTACATTTCCCAAGCCAAATACACAAGAGACTTGCTCAAAAAGTACAATTTTGGTGAAGGAAGAGAGGTGAACACTCCAATGAGCACAAGTGCAAAGCTTGACAAGGATGAAAAGGGAAAACATGTCGAGGTAACCTTGTATCGTGGCATTATAGGTAGTCTACTTTACTTAACGGCTAGTAGACCTGATATTTTACATGCGGTATGTTTATGTGCTAGATTTCAAAGTGATCCTAGGGAGATGCATTTTATTGCGGTAAAACGCATCCTTAGATACCTTAGAAGTACTTTGAAATTTGGTTTATTTTATCCTAAGAATGCATGTTTTGATTTAAGAGGTTATTGTGACTCCGATTATGCGGGGAGTCTAGTTGATAGAAAGAGCACCTCCGGAACTTGTCAGTTTCTTGGAGATTGTCTCGTTTCTTGGTACTCCAAGAAACAAAACAGTGTGTCTCTCTCTACGGCGGAATCCGAATATGTGTCAGCCGCCTCGTGTTGTGCACAATTGTTATGGATGACTAACACGTTAAATGATTATAACATTCACTTCTCAAAGGTGCCAATTTTGTGTGATAACACGTCCGCCATAAATATTGCACAAAATCCCGTCCAACATAGTCGGACCAAGCACATTGAAGTGAGGTATCATTTCATCCGTGACTGTGTACAAAAGAACTTGGTAAGTGTGGAATTTGTTCCTACACATGACCAACTTGCGGACATTTTCACGAAACCCTTGCCTAGTGATGTATTCTTATCTATAAGAAGTAGGTTGGGGTTGCTCAATATGGGTTGACAAAACCATCTTAAATTTTGAGCATGAAAATTTCAAAAATTTTCAATATCAGTAGACATGAAGCGCTTCATCTTAGATTGTTTAGGCGTTCGATATCACATCAAGCGCTTTATCCGAGTATGTTCACGCGTTCGATGTGATTTTAAGCGCTTCATCTGAATTTCCTCACTCGTTCAAAGTTACTTCAAGCGCTTCATCCGTTTGCATGAAGCCGTTCGAAGTCACTTGAGGCGCTTCAACCCTAATTCTTCACTGTCATTTCCGCCGTCTCTTCAGTTTCGCGCCATTCAATGACCATCAAACTCCTGCCGCCAGTTTTCTCTCTCCCTCTTTCCCACGACCTCCCTCTTCCCTTCCCCATTTTCCCAAAATTCATTTCACCTTCCTCCTTTCTCTCCTCCACTTCTCCACTCACTAACTATCCATTACTTCCTCCATCTCTTCATCTTCTTCATCTCCCACTATAAATTCTCTCTCCCAGCTTTCACCCCCATTCAATCAAGCTTTCATCTCCATTCCATCTCCCAGAACTCTTTCACTCCTTTCCCTAAAAATGGCCTCTGCAGGACCTTCAAAACGCCCACGCACTCATAGGACAAAGAAAACTGCTGGGCTCGGGACTGCGGAACCCGAAGAACTCAAGACTACCCGAGAAGGGCTGACCAAGGACAACTTCCCTTGGTTGAAGAAGTTTGATAATGATATCAAGAAATCTCCTCGCCCAATTGACAAAGGAGTACACCTGTCACTGTACTCAAGTCTGCTCGTTGAAGAATGGCACACGAACAATCGCCCTGTTGTTCCCCTCAAACTCCTGAGTCTCAGTGATTTGTCCGAGACTCACATGGATCAAATCGTGTCGCTGCTCGATTTTCAAGGTTGGACCTCCCTCTGGTCCAGGCTTGACATGCGCAGTTTCTCCCGGGAGTACACCCGGATGTTTTATGCAAATCTGTGGATTACTCCACAAACTGAATCTCAATCCTTCTTGCTCAACACTGTTGTTGATGGTACGTCCCTCAGTTTCTCTATTTCTGAAATCTGTGAAATTCTCCGCATCCGAAACGAAGGCCTAAGTGACTTTTCAGTATTTGACTGGAGCAGTAAATACGGAATTCCCGAACAAGATGTGAAGTTTGATCTGGGGTTCTTTCCTTCCCGAAAGACTCAGAACATGGCTCTCATTGATCGCATCTTGTTAGCCATTGTCACTTACTGTGTGAATGGTAAGTCGACACGAAATCCAAGCAACATGGATTTCTACGTCACTTACCGCATCAAAAATCAAACCCAACTCAATTTTGCCTGGATTATGGTTGAGGTCATGTTTTCTGCTCTTCGGAAAGCTTCCAAGGCCTTACCCTTTGCCAATCTCATCACCATTCTTCTCAAGTCCAAAGGTGTTGTCATTCCTGATAATGAACTCACCTCGGTGGCGAACACGGACTATTACAGTAATTACAACATTGTTCAAGCCATCGACTCCCAAAAACGTAAAGCCACGAACATTCCCGATCTTGCTGATGAGGCTGAAGCTGAGCCTCAAGAAAATGTTGAATCAAGTACCGTTGACCAGCTGCGCGCTCAAATTCAATCTTTGGAACAGTCTGTTCAGCACCTTCAGCTTAGCAATGCGCGTCATGAATATCGCTTTGGAGTTCTTAAGGAAGTTATTCTCCAACAAATGCCGTGGACATCCTTTCCCTCTGATTTTGATGATTTAGGGGGAGACACCGCTGCTGCTGCTGGAGATACAGGAACTGCTGGTGGTGCTGGTGGAGCTGGTGATGCTAGTGGAAGTGGTGCTGGTGGGAGTAGCCAACCAATGAGTGGTTTTGCGGAGTATGCGTCAAGTCCTTTCAATTTTGGTGATTTGCAGCATCCTGGTGGAAGTGGTGCTGGTTCTGGTGGTGGATTGTAGTTGGTTTCTGATTTCTTCGTTTCCTTCTGACATTTTCACTTTGTTTTTGCGTTGCCTAAGAACATTTTTCCGTTCCTGAATATAATTTGAATTTACTTTCTTCTGGATAGATGTAAGTAACAGTGTTTCTATTAAGTAAATTCATTTTGGGATTATATGGTATTTTTTTAAAATGTTTAATGCACTTTGTGAGGGGGAGCATATGCTAAGGGGGAGTAAATTAAAATGATGCATGTTGTGAAATCATCAAAAAGAGGGAGAATGTTAGAAATGACTTGGTTTTGATGATTTGCACAAGGTTGGCACTTGAATTTGTTAGATTAGGCGTTTCAAGTTGATGGTTTGAAGTTGTACACTTTGAACTCTCACTTCAGGCGCTTAATGTACCTTGGTGAAGTCCAGTACACTTCGAACGCCTGCTTTAGGCGCTTTATGTGAGGTGTCTGGATGTGCGTGCACTTCGAACGCCTTGTTCAGGCGCTTCATGTGAAGTGTATGAAAGTCAGGGCACTTCGAACGCTTACATCAAGCGCTTCATGTGCCTTGATGAAATGTACGAACACTTCGAACGCTACTTTAAGCGCTTCAAGTGCTCCACCAAGTCAAAAAGTACTTTTCTCTGAATTAACACGCTTTCCCAAGTCTGATTCTGAGAAAATGTCAGTTTCAGTTCGAACTAGCATGAAGTACTACATGAGGCGCTTCATGTCACTTCGAACGCATTCAGTTGCCAACATTAGGCGCTTAATGTGACTTCGAACGCATGTTCACTTTCACATTAAGCGCTTCATCCTGCTTTGAACGCTTATGCTTTAAACAGATTAGGCGCTTCATGTGCTCAACGGTACAAATGTCTTTTTGCTTCATTTTCTAACCAGTTGACTCTTTGTACCCTCCTCTTTTAGTGTTGTTTCAGCAGGTCTTCTCTCACACTCAGAGTTATCAGGTTTCCATTCTTGGCCAAGGTTTTTGAATCTTCTTCTAATGGCTGCTACATGCCAAAAATTGTTTCCCAAGAATGCTGCAGTACCTTCACAAGATGCCAAATCCCATTATTGGCTGGGCAGAAGGTTTCAAACGGGAAGTTTGTTGAAGATTGATAAAAGAAGGGTTTTGTTCATTCTCTTCTCCAACTTTCTACTACACAAGCTCTCAAGTCCTCTCATGCTTAAGCTCTCAAAATATTTGTAATCCTTGTATATCTTTACTTTATTGTTGAGAGTGATTATTGTAAGAAGAAGAGTCTTCTTCTTGGTGAGATTTTCTGTGAGAGATTTTGGTAGATTGTTGGTCAAGGAGCAAGGGTGCTCTTTGTTTAAGTTTTCTAAACTTTGAAGGGTTTGTTGATAGTGTGTGGTGCACTATTCTCCCTACAAGATTTCTTTGAGGGCAAAGAAGATCTTTGGAGGCAAAACTTCAAAGTGTTAGAACTCTTGGTTGTGGTCTAGGCAAGGTGCCTAGTTTGTATTCTTTTGATTTTGTTTTGGTTGTTGTTTCCCCCAAAAGAAATAACAATCCCCATTTCAAAATCCTTCTTGTGAAACATCAAGAAGGTAGAGGAGTAGAGTCTCTTGACTTGAACCTCTATACATACTCGTGTTCTTTCTTGTCTTTCAAGTTTTATCTTTCTAAAGAACACATCCAAGTATTGGTTGCACTCAAAAACGAAAAATAGCCACAAAATATCCATACTTGGTGAACACACTATTCAACCCCCCTTCTACTGTGTTCTAAGGGACCTAACACTAAACATGCCTATTATAGACAAACAAAGTTGAATAAACCATGTGTTTAAACTATTCATATGGTGGCTACTTTGCATTTGTCAAAGTTTGTATGCTACCAATCAAACAAAGAAGTCTTCATTTTTTTTTCTGCGCTGACATGCTTTTCAGCGTACCAAAACTGCACCCTGATCTAATTAAAAAGGTAAAGATTCCCAGTCCAAAGCTAAATGTTCTGAATTCTTTATACAATATTCGTTTTAGTGTGATTTTTTTTTTAGCTACGTTTTAGTGTGATTGAGAAAATAAAAGCTAAGATGTGATATTTGCACTTTCGGTGTTTTTTCCCTTTCTTTTGGTTGTTTTATTGTGTAGGGACTTCGAAAATTCAAGTGAAAAGTGAAACAACCAAAATAAATGATGGGCACAAGTTTCGAGCAAAAACCAACCAAGAATGAGTTGAAGGGTAAAAAATGTAGTGTTATCATATGGTCTGTATGGATTACTCTCAGCTGTTCACAGGCACGTGTTTTGAAATATAAGAAGGATGTTGAAAGCAAATTTTTGACATTTTGGAGTATCTTTGACCTAAAAAGTCTTAATAAGTCTTGATTACGTTTCAAGGTGGAAAACTATACTAATGATTTGGACTTCTTAAAGCCGTACGGTGCAGAAATTCTTGCATACAGTACAGAACCAGTTGTCATTTATCATCCAAACAACAACAACATTACCCCATTGCCTTAGAAGCTCCCGATATATCAGAGTATAGGAGGTTAAATGTACGCAACCATACCCATGTGTTAGAAACACACAGAGGCTGTTTCCCGACGATCATAATGAAAATTACGTCAAACTGTCGATCAATTGATACTTCACAGTATAAGAAACGCAACCAATTTAATGAGGCATTTTGCTTTATTTCACGAGAATAATGTTTAAATTTTTTTTTATGAAAAAGAGTACAAGTAACCATTTGCAGTTCCATAATTCTAGTAAGAATGTCTCTCCATGTTCTGCTAATTCTCTTGCTTTTATCCTCACATCTTCCACTCATCAGCTACGTTTGGGCATATATTCCCAAAGAAGCTGAGGCCCTCTTTCAATGGAAAATAGCATCTGGAAACAAAAACAACCACCTTTTGACATCTTGGCATGGTGTCATGAACAACTCTTCTAACAATCCATGCACTTGGTTTGGGGTAGCATGCCATATAGACTCGAACCATATCAGTGGCTTGAATCTCACAAGTTCTCACCTGAGGGGCACCCTCCTCGACTTTCCTTTTTCATCTTTGTCCAATCTTGAGTATCTTGACCTGAGCAAGAACCAACTTTCTGGTCATGTCCCTAAGGAGTTAGGCAATCTAACTCTCCTTGCTCATTTGGGGCTTGATTCCAATGAATTTGTTGGTCTGATTCCTGAAGAATTAGGATATCTGACTCAACTTCGCACTTTAGATTTATCAGGTAATCATATTAGGGGCTCCATTCCCAAATCATTTGGTAATCTAACCAATCTAACTGGCTTATTCTTTTCTAGAAACCATCTATCAGGCTCCATTCCTGAAGAGTTAGGCAACATGAAGATGCTTAAGTTTCTAGATTTGAGCAACAACTCGCTAAGCGGTCTGGTTCCTCCTTCTTTAGGCAACTTGACAAATTTGAGCTTTCTGTTCCTCCTTGTAAATCAACTATCAGGTTCCATTCCTCCTCAGATAGGCCATTTGAAGAATCTTAATAATCTAGATCTTAGCAATAATCTACTCACTGGGTCAATTCCAACTTCTCTAACTAATATCACAAGTTTGACATTCTTATATCTGTATAAAAATGGCCTCACAGGTTCAATTCCTCAAAAAATCGGCAACCTGAGGCTTCTTGTTCATTTGCAATTGTTTGATAACCATCTCAATGGCTCCATTCCTACATCTATAGGAAATTTAAAGAACTTGGCTACTCTGCAGTTGAATTCGAATCAGCTCAGTGGCCCTGTGCCTAAGGAGTTAGGCAATCTGACTCTCCTTAGTGTTATGTATCTTAATATAAATAACTTCTTTGGTCTGATTCCTGAAGAAATAGGGTATTTGACTCAAATGCAATCCTTATATTTATGGAACAATCAAATTAGGGGCCCCATTCCCAAATCATTTGGTAATTTGACTAATTTGACAGACATAGATGCTTCTGTAAATCAACTATCAGGCTCCATTCCTGAGGAGTTGGGACACTTGAAGATGCTTAGGTCTCTACGGCTTAGCCGAAACACTCTTAGTGGTCAGGTTCCTTCTTTCTTAGGCAACTTGACAAGTCTGAGAATTGTGTATCTCTATGGAAACAAACTTTCGGGTTCGATTCCTCTGTGGCTGGGCAATTTGAAGGACCTTAACAGGATAGATTTTAGTGAGAATCAAATTTCTGGCTCCATTCCTAAGTCACTTGGTAATCTGACCAATTTGGTTTTATTATCCTTCTCAAGGAATCAGCTGTCAGGATCCATACCTAATGAGCTTGGGGAGTTGCCTGGATTGGCTAAGCTTTATCTTTCCTACAACCTTCTAACAGGGGAGATTCCAAAAGAAATTGGTGAAATTAAGTCTTTGATATATCTGCATTTGCAAGACAACCAGCTCCATGGTGCATTGCCTCAAGAACTTGGATCACTCACACAACTCTTGTCCCTCAACCTCTCCTCAAATCTCTTCAATGGCTTCCTTCCAAGATATATAGGTACACTTGTTACTCTTAAGTTTGAAATGACCTGACATTACCATTTTACAATAACAACAACGCATACCCAGTATATCCCAACGATAGAAAAAGCTATATCTAGGGTCTGGGAATGGTACGAGGCAGGCAAACAATACCTCCATCCCAAAGGATAGAGAGTTTGCTTCCAGTAAGACCCTCGGCTCTATATGTACCTGCATAGATGACACACTAATATGGATATATGTACATGTATATTTTATTCTAGCTGACAGTAAAATGTCACATGGTATTGAAGTTTACCATTTTATGCTATTGCTAAAAATGTATGATGAATTTGATCCCACTAAATTTTACTCTTACTTTGCTCATATAGGTAACTATAAGCAGATGATTTTCTTGAACTTGGGAAACAATTTTTTCACCCAAGAGATTCCAGTTGAGATGGGCAAATTGGTTCACCTTTCCAAACTTGATCTGGGCCATAACTTGTTAACTGGGAAAATTCCATCTGAGCTGGCTTACTTACAGATGCTAGAATTGTTGGATCTTTCTCATAATCAGCTTTCAGGTCAGATACCCAAAGGTTTAGCCAACATGCCAGCCTTAGTGAATGTTGACTTATCTTTCAACAACTTAGAGGGTCCTGTCCCAAATGGAAAATCCTTTGCAAATCTCACAGTGAAGGAATTACAAGGGAATCCTCATCTCTGTGGAAACATAACTGGATTACATGCTTGTAAAAGTCCAAATTCCAAGAAAACATCACAAAAGCTTCTCCTCATAATAATGCTTCCTCTTCTTGGTTCGCTTACACTTCTTGGCATAAGCATTGCAATTACTTTTGGTTGCTTTAGAAGAAAAAAGATAAATTCTGATGCAGAAGAAAACACAACCATCAACAATGGTAATTTCTTTGCCATAAGCACATTTGATGGAAAAGAGATGTACAAAAGAATCTTAGAAGCTACAGAAGAGTTCAATGAGGCATATTTGATAGGGGAAGGAGGTTTTGGTCGTGTTTACAAGGCACAACTTTCACATACCCAAGTTGTAGCTGTCAAGAGACTTCATGCCATGCCAGACATGAGCGAACACAATGATTTTCTAAATGAGATAAAGGCCTTGACAGTGATTAGACATCGTAACATTGTGAGACTCCATGGTTTTTGTTCAAGTGATCGACATTCATTCTTGATATATGAGTACCTTGAGAAAGGTAGTTTGTCAAGTATTCTGGGGACAAATGAATCAGCTGTCGACCTGGACTGGGAAAAGAGAGTGAATATAATCAGAGGAATAGCAAATGCCTTATCTTACATGCACCATGATTGTTTCCCTCCAATTGTTCATCGTGACATATCAAGTAAAAACATTCTACTCGATTCCGAATTCGAGGCATGTGTTTCAGATTTTGGGACAGCCAAGTTTTTGAAGATGGATTCTTTGAACCAGAGCTCTATAGGAGTTGTTGGCACATTCGGCTACATGGCACCTGGTAATAATCTGTTTCTTGTAACTTCTTGATCTTCTTATATATGTATTGATACAACGACAACATTATCCATTGCTTTAGAGGCTCCCGCAGGTCGGATGTACGCAACCATACCCGTGTGTTAGAAACACACAGAGGTTGTTTCCTGATGACCTATAATGATGCGTCAAATTATGTCGATCAACTGGTACTTCACAATGTAAGAAGCGCAGCCAATTTAGTGAGTCATTTTGCTTTATTACATCATATTCCAAAGTCAAAGAATAGTGTGCCCTTGACTCCATTAGAAATGGAAACATATGTATTGATACAACAATTCAACATATATAGACATATCAATCAATCAATCATACCTAGTATATCCCAACATCAGCAAATGCTATCGTTAGGATCTGGGAATGGTGAGCGGCATGCAAACAATACCTCTATCCCAAAAGGATATAGAGTTTGCTTCCAGCTAGACCTCCGGCCGTATATCTACATGCATACTATATATCTACACTTAATTTTTGAATCATCTGAACATTTCAGAGCTGGCCCAGAGTGCTAGAGTGACAGAGAAAATTGATGTGTTTAGCTTTGGGGTGTTGACATTGGAGATAATTAGAGGGGAGTATGGAAACAGCCAGATCACTGATCGAGGATCTCAGGAACATGTACAGGATCAATTGGAGGATCTGATTGATAAACGGATCCATAATCCAACTCCAAGAATCGAAAAGATTTTAGGATCAATTATCGATCTTGCAAGGCAGTGTCTACATGACAATCCAATGTCTAGGCCAACTATGCAGACAGTTTCTAATAGCTTACAATTTCAGTAGCAGAAATGACTGCTTGCTGGTCCATTGGAAAGAATCATAAATCAACTTATTGCAGAAATTGCTAGAATGGTCAAACAGCTTATGTAAACGGAACAATGTTTATTGCTGTTCACTATACAGATTAATGTTTTATAGGTTATCGGTAAACAACTTCTGTGTGTTTCTAACACATGATTATGGTTACGTACATCCGATCTCCTCATACCTCACCATAGACGGAAGCCTCTAAGGCAATAGGGTGATGTTGTTGTATACAAATTAATGTTCGTTATTGTTAACCAAATATTGATGCCAGTGAAACCGTAGGCCCTTGATCATCTTCAATTTTCTTTTGCTTAAACCTGTGTGTTTTAATATATAGGTATAATTGTGTACCTCCGACTCCATTCATATCCCGCTATGGACATGAACATTTAAAACAATGGAGTAGTGTTGTTATTGTTAAAGTACGAGTTGGAGGGCCCTAACATGACTATCTTTAAAACCTAGTATAACTATCAAATCTTGATGCACCGAACTGTAATTACGATTAAAGGGTATACCCCACACTATGGTATATTGAGATGTATTACTCATATACCGTATTGCGGTGACAATGATAGAGCAGTATCTAAGACGGTGTATATGCAGTCATATCCACTGGAATTAATGAAACCGGATGACAGAAATAAAGACCATATTTAGTGTGGTAAGATATATCTATATTAAAGCGTTTTCATATTTTTAAAAGATGCATTTCGGATGTATATATAGTATTCGAACACCGAATAAATGGTGTACATCCAGAAAATAAGATGTTTATTCATTTCTTATTTCTTGACCTGAAATACTTTTAGAATGGCTTTGAAAATAATCTCATTGCATTACGAAATAAATATGAAAACAGAAAAGACTAGTATGAAAGAATTACAAATGCTCACAGTCGTATTTACAAAGACAAAGAGAAGTTTCAGATAAATATGCGAAAGTTGGTATTCATATGTTTCATGGTCGTTTAATGGTGTCCCTATGACATTGCATCTGTTATAACCGCAGTTTTTGGATTAAAAAAAAAGAAAAAAAAAGTTTAATTAATAATTTTCTTTAGGTGCAAACAAAAAAAAAGAAAAAATAATAATAAATTTAAAAACGTCAGTAGGGGTTGTCAATTCCCCACTAACTGACCCCTAACTTGTGCCTAAAATGTCTCCCCCACTTCCCCAAAATCTGGCCACCCATTACTCCATCAAATAATAATAATAATAATAAATGTCTTTTCCCCTATAATAACAAGGAACGGCCAAAGAAGAAAAAAATGTCAGACACACACTTCTATACCCGAGAGAAGGAAAGACAGGAAGAGAAAAGAGTGGTAGAGAAAAAAAGAGAGAAGAAAAAGAAGAAGGGGGATATCCCGATACCGAGCCTAGTAGTCGTTGGAATAATATATCCAGAATTGAGGTAAGTACCTTCCCCTCTATTTGGAATTTTCCAACCCATTTTATAATGTCTATTTTATGTGAATTATGTCTTGTTTTTGGTTGAGTAATTAATGATTTAGGGGTATGAATATGCTGTGTGTGTTTATATGTTTACTTGTATTTTTATGTTGGTGCATGATTTCTGTGTACAAGATGGTTGCGTTTTATTCAAAAATAAATAAATATATAAACATATACATTTGCATGGATATCACCGGAATTATATATATATGTGCGGATGTGTAATTTCGGCGAAATAAAGATAGTTGGGAATGTGGATACCAATTTTAGAGTGACATGCCTACATTTATATTAGCTTTTATTTTTCAGAACTATCTATACATATAAATATGTAGCTTTGTTGTTTTCTGAATTTTTATATTTATTTGTTATGGGGACATTATATATATACACATACACATGCGCTATTTTCAAGAATTTTTCTTTAGGCACACTTACTGTTTTCATTATATTAGAGTGTCTATATATATGTACATATTTTTCTTACCTATATATATATATATATATATATATATATATATATAAATACATAAATTATTTCATAGTAGTATATCTATATACACGGGTATACGATTTTGGTATATAATACTCTTGTACAATTTCTCGGACTGTTTGGGTTAGAATCATGTTCTTACACATAAATTTATATATAAACCTGGTTGAATTTTAGAGTCATTTTGTTTATATATTTGTTACTGTTTTAGGATTTTATAACAGATATGCACACTTTTCTTCCAATTACACATTTATATATCTAAACCATTTGGAGATGCTAAATATGTATATGCCTATATGCGGCCTGAAAAAAAAAAGAGATTAGAAGAAAAAAAAATGTGACTGAGAATGGTTCCAAAACAATGTGAAAGAATCTAGAAGAGAAAAGTTTTAAACAAATTATATATACTGATTTCAGTTTAAATTATTATATATTTATTTAGGTTACTTTCGTATATTAGAATAGGCATACTTGGGATAATAAACAAATAATTAACATACAGGTTCAAATTTTGGAGATTTCCAGTGGATAAGTTGGACATGTAGAAGCATGGACTTTTATGGTAACCTTCATTATGTTCAAGCATAGCTAAGTGACCGATCAAAGGTAAGTGGTCTATCTATGCTCGTTATACTGTCATGCATCAGGGGTAAATAGTTTATTTGTGCTCGTCATGTTGTCATGCGTCAGATGTAAATGGTCTATCTGTACTCGTTATGTTATCATGCATCAGTGTGTTATTTGTTGCATATTTGTAACTGGATTTCCTCTATATGTGAATTGTGTGCATATGTGATATATGTGAACTGTTTGTATGTATGAGTGTGGATACACCAGATTAAATAAAGATGAGAAGAACAAAAATGAGAATAAAAATGAAAGTAAGATGAAAGAAAAGAGAGTCGGGCCAGGCAGGCCGTCGAGCCGGGCCGATTGGCCAACGGGCCGGTTGCGGTGGCAGGCCTCGACCCAGAACATGATATAAATGTAACTTAATTAATAGTAATTATTATAGGAAAATATAAATAAATATCAGAAAATTAGAAATAAATTCCAGAAATAACTGAACCTAGATTCGAGTGCCGGAGGATGGTGAGGATGGGCCAGGGGCCTCAGGCGATTATGTTGTGTGCATTCATGGCACGTGCATTTGCATGATGGTGGGTCATGACGTACGGGTCACGGGCGCTCAGGATGGTGTACGGTGGCGGGGCCAAGTACACTCAGGATGGTGACTGTGGGTGGGTACGACCCACAGCCACTCAGTTAGGACCCGGGTTCATGCATTGCATGGTGGAGATATCGGCATTCCGTGTGACATCACTTCGTTGCGTGTGACATGCATAATAGGACATGCATCATGAAGTTGCGCATTATTATATGGAGTGACTTACTTTCTGCAGCTTATCTACTTCGTTGGTATACATTGTCTTTTTCTTTGTTTATGTGATTATTTGTTTGTGTGTATGTCATACTTGAGAAGAGCATGCATCACAGTAAGGTAGATTGGGCTGATGAGCTATTTATTTTATATTTATTTTCGAAGTCTTAACTGTTAAAGATAATCGAGTGAAATTATTATGGACTAAGGACATGTATGTTAACTGTAAATGTTATTTGTATTTACTGCTGCATGTATGATTCCTATAACAAGTATAAGTAGGTTGCTTACTGAGCCCGTTGATTTTGGCTCACACCACCACTCACCAGTTTTGCAGGCATGAAAAATTAGGGTATGCTTACACAGGAGTTGGTATACCGTGGAAGATCGAGACGAGAGGTTCGAAACTAAGGATATTCAGAAAAGACTTTCGAGAATTGGATGAGACAATTGTTTCGATATTCGAGGTTATGTATCTTCGAGATTAGTGGTTACATACATTTGACTATTGTATTGATTAGAAATCCTTAGACATTGTATTAATGATGATGATCATTTTATCGAGGATTTTAGCAATGACTTCCGCTGACATCAATTTGCGTCATTATGATAACGTGTAGTTGATTTGTATCGACGCCTTGTATTCTCCTTAGTGAGATACGGCGGGTGCACCATTTCCGATGCTAGGGTTCGGGAGCGGGGTGCTACAGTTGGTATCAGAGCATGGCTCTAGATCCACGGCAGAAACGTAGATTTAGGCCATGATCTTAGAAGTTAAGCTACGATTTTGCCCTAAGTTAATATCTTAGACTTAAGCTGGATACTAAATATTTACTTTAGAATTAAGTTTCGGACATTAGAAGTTAAGTGATGATCTTGCCCATAAGTTATGATCTTAGTCATACGAGGCGATTGTTACTAAGATTTGATCTTAGATATAAGTACTAGTTTTAGTCATAAGCACTGATTATGTACTAAGTATGACTTTGGAATATAAGACGTGATCTTATACTTAGGGAATGATGATACTAAGAACGATTTTAGAAATAAGTTATGACCCAAGACGCAACGAGATAATCAGGCAATGGATACGTTCACATATACCTAGAGTATATCCTACGATCTTACCTTACTTAAGTTTTGATCATAACCCTATGCACATTTCCTTAGCCGTGATTTTAGTAACCCTAAGTCAATAGTATATGATTAAATTACATAAATTGTAATGTTAACCATAATGCCTTATTACAGGCGATGGTTGATATATATAAATTTAGATGGGCTGGCAGTTACTAGGGCTACTTCCCGGTACAACATGAGACATAGTACCATTAGGGTAACTGAAGCAGGCTCATGCCCCATTGACCGTACCTTGAGAGTAGTGTCGAAACACGACTAGGTCTAAGTTGAGATTGTAGCTACTAAGGAATGATTTATAGTAGGATGATAGAAGCTAAGCAAGGAATTATAAGCATTATGATCAGTGGATTTCAGTGAAAGATATGGTACCAAGGAACTTATAGTTTATGATTAAGATATTGAATTTAGAGTTATCAAAATAGATCGACGATGTTAGCCTGATTATAGATATTGATCCATAGCGATACGCGAGGATTGACTACAATTAGAGCATTTGAATGATCAACTTTCACCAAATCTTTAGTTAAGTATTGATCCCTAAGAACATCGAGTTACTTGGTTTAAGTTTAGAAGGCTTGAATTGAAATAGTGTAAGTATGAACAAGTGGTGGTTGTTATACATGTGGGATTTAACCATGTTAAAATTTGTAGCTGAAATAATCAAGTAAAGAAGTACGATGAATCAGAGTGGTCGGAAACATGGTGAATTAGAACACATTAAGTCGATCAATATTTAGTGTGACATGCTAGGGCTGGATAACTCAAGTTAAAGCTTTATAAGAAACGGTACATAGGTGGATTTTTTTTTTCCATGACTTTAAGGAGTGACATATGAAAATTAGACGAAGTATTGGACTGTTATCTTTTCAATTAGTTAAACATTTTCTTATAAGCACGTTCACCAAAATATATTCTATACATTTCAAAGGTATTTCAAAGATTTTGCTCCTAAACGTTTCAACTAGTTCCAATGCTTTGTCTACTACTTTACAAGGCTATATTCTTTTCCGAGTACATATAGCAGCCTAATGAAATTTCGATTACCCCTGACAAAACTGATATACGTTAAAATAATGACGTTTGCGAAGAACGATATGTTCATATATTTCTTATACTTTCGTTAGCTATATTTATTTTGCTAAAATCATTTCATTTGACAACTATTGATATCACAAGCATTTTACCCATTAAATGCATTTAAAGTTGTTTATCTGCTTGCGATAAACTTATTTAATTTTGTGAAGCATATATATTTTCGACCATATATATTTCTTTTGAAAAGAAAGGTACCTTATTCAATTGTTTTATGAAACTTTATAATTGTTGAGTTTTCAATTGTTGTATTTTGCGAAACAAAATACAGCTTTCAAAATAAATATTCGTTAAAAAAAAAACACCACGTTTAAATCGTTTTGTAAAAAGAATTTTTTTTTGTGTCTCAATTATTTTGAAGTGGTTTTAACTGTAATACTTTTGTGAAAAATTTAAATAATTGTTTTATAAATGGCCACTTGAAACACTGCTTTCCTAAAACAAGTATATAATACTCTTATCCTTTTGTTTAAAAAAAAAAATTTAGAACGCATATTATTTTAGATATATCTCAAATTATAGTCACACAGGTTACGTTTTAGTTTGAACTTAAAGAAAAACATGTATGTACACATATTTAGGCTGCAGGCGATATCTCCGTAGAAGTAAAGATATGATCATAGAACTAGCTCGTAAGTATAAAACCCTCATTATGAAGATTTGGTTCTACGTCAAGGAAGTGAAATCAGTAACAAATCATAATACATAAGGGATATCTAGCTTGGTCGTTATCTAGGTAAATTGATTATGTAGAGGCATACTAAGTTGTGATTATGTAAAACGCAAGTTTCGAGGACGAAACTTTTTGTAAGGGGAGTAGATTGTTATAACCGCAGTTTTTTGGATAAAAAAAAAGAAAAAAAAAGTTTAATTAATAATTTTCTTTAGGTGCAAACAAAAAAAAAGAAAAAATAATAATAAATTTAAAAACGTCAGTAGGGGTTGTCAATTCCCCACTAACTGACCCCTAACTTGTGCCTAAAATGTCTCCCCCTCTTCCCCAAAATCTGGCCACCCATTACTCCATCAAATAATAATAATAATAAATGTCTTTTCCCCTATAATAACAAGGAACGGCCAAAGAAGAAAAAAATGTCAGACACACACTTCTATACCCGAGAGAAGGAAAGACAGGAAGAGAAAAGAGTGGTAGAGAAAAAAAGAGAGAAGAAAAAGAAGAAGGGAGATATCTCGATACCGAGCCTAGTAGTCGTTGGAATAATATATCCAGAATTGAGGTAAGTACCTTCCCCTCTATTTGGAATTTTCCAACCCATTTTATAATGTCTATTTTATGTGAATTATGTCTTGTTTTTGGTTGAGTAATTAATGATTTAGGGGTATGAATATGCTGTGTGTGTTTATATGTTTACTTGTATTTTTATGTTGGTGCATGATTTCTGTGTACAAGATGGTTGCGTTTTATTCAAAAATAAATAAATATATAAACCTATACATTTGCATGGATATCACCGGAATTATATATATATATGTGCGGATGTGTAATTTCGGAAAAATAAAGATAGTTGGGAATGTGGATACCAATTTTAGAGTGACATGCCTACATTTATATTAGCTTTTATTTTTCAGAACTATCTATACATATAAATATGTAGCTTTGTTGTTTTCTGAATTTTTATATTTATTTGTTATGGGGACATTATATATATACACATACACATGCGCTATTTTCAAGAATTTTTCTTTAGGCACACTTACTGTTTTCATTATATTAGAGTGTCTATATATATGTACATATTTTTCTTACCTATATATATATATATATATATATATATATATATATATATATATAAATACATAAATTATTTCATAGTAGTATATCTATATACACGGGTATACGATTTTGGTATATAATATTCTTGTACAATTTCTCGGACTGTTTGGGTTAGAATCATGTTCTTACACATAAATTTATATATAAACCTGGTTGAATTTTAGAGTCATTTTGTTTATATATTTGTTACTGTTTTAGGATTTTATAACAGATATGCACACTTTTCTTCCAATTACACATTTATATATCTAAACCATTTGGAGATGCTAAATATGTATATGCCTATATGCGGCCTGAAAAAAAAAAGAGATTAGAAGAAAAAAAAAATGTGACTGAGAATGGTTCCAAAACAATGTGAAAGAATCTAGAAGAGAAAAGTTTTAAACAAATTATATATACTGATTTCAGTTTAAATTATTATATATTTATTTAGGTTACTTTCGTATATTAGAATAGGCATACTTGGGATAATAAACAAATAATTAACATACAGGTTCAAATTTTGGAGATTTCCAGTGGATAAGTTGGACATGTAGAAGCATGGACTTTTATGGTAACCTTCATTATGTTCAAGCATAGCTAAGTGACCGATCAAAGGTAAGTGGTCTATCTATGCTCGTTATACTGTCATGCATCAGGGGTAAATAGTTTATTTGTGCTCGTCATGTTGTCATGCGTCAGATGTAAATGGTCTATCTGTACTCGTTATGTTATCATGCATCAGTGTGTTATTTGTTGCATATTTGTAACTGGATTTCCTCTATATGTGAATTGTGTGCATATGTGATATATGTGAACTGTTTGTATGTATGAGTGTGGATACACCAGATTAAATAAAGATGAGAAGAACAAAAATGAGAATAAAAATGAAAGTGAGATGAAAGAAAAGAGAGTCGGGCCAGGCAGGCCGTCGAGCCGGGCCGATTGGCCAACGGGCCGGTTGCGGTGGCAGGCCTCGACCCAGAACATGATATAAATGTAACTTAATTAATAGTAATTATTATAGGAAAATATAAATAAATATCAGAAAATTAGAAATAAATTCCAGAAATAACTGAACCTAGATTCGAGTGCCGGAGGATGGTGAGGATGGGCCAGGGGGCTCAGGCGATTATGTTGTGTGCATTCATGGCACGTGCATTTGCATGATGGTGGGTCGTGACGTACGGGTCACGGGCGCTCAGGATGGTGTACGGTGGCGGGGCCAAGTACACTCAGGATGGTGACTGTGGGTGGGTACGACCCACAGCCACTCAGTTAGGACCCGGGTTCATGCATTGCATGGTGGAGATATCGGCATTCCGTGTGACATCACTTCATTGCGTGTGACATGCATAATAGGACATGCATCATGAAGTTGCGCATTATTATATGGAGTGACTTACTTTCTGCAGCTTATCTACTTCGTTGGTATACATTGTCTTTTTCTTTGTTTATGTGATTATTTGTTTGTGTGTATGTCATACTTGAGAAGAGCATGCATCACAGTAAGGTAGATTGGGCTGATGAGCTATTTATTTTATATTTATTTTCGAAGTCTTAACTGTTAAAGATAATCGAGTGAAATTATTATGGACTAAGGACATGTATGTTAACTGTAAATGTTATTTGTATTTACTGCTGCATGTATGATTCCTATAACAAGTATAAGTAGGTTGCTTACTGAGCCCGTTGATTTTGGCTCACACCACCACTCACCAGTTTTGCAGGCATGAGAAATTAGGGTATGCTTACACAGGAGTTGGTATACCGTGGAAGATCGAGACGAGAGGTTCGAAACTAAGGATATTCAGAAAAGACTTTCGAGAATTGGATGAGACAATTGTTTCGATATTCGAGGTTATGTATCTTCGAGATTAGTGGTTACATACATTTGACTATTGTATTGATTAGAAATTCTTAGACATTGTATTAATGATGATGATCATTTTATCGAGGATTTTAGCAATGACTTCCGCTGACATCAATTTGCGTCATTATGATAACGTGTAGTTGATTTGTATCGACGCCTTGTATTCTCCTTAGTGAGATACGGCGGGTGCACCATTTCCGATGCTAGGGTTCGGGAGCGGGGCGCTACAGCATCAAAGCGCTTTATGTCAGTAAAAAGCTTTAATAGTTGAAAAGCTCTCGACCAAATGTGTTTTAGAAGGTTGGTTCTTCCTCTTCTGTCACACATATATCTCCTTCACCAAATATTATTATGTATGCGCATACATAGATCTCGTTCACCAAGTATAATTAGGTATGTACACACATACACTTCTTGAGCAAGCATTATTAGGTTAACATATATATGAGGGACTGATGATTATTAAGTGATTGGGTGGAGTTTGTCACCATAGTTTATTCTTATTATTTTTTGTGATAGAAGGTGACCACTATATCTATGGTTATTGAATAGGAAATTTATTTATGTTGTTTAAATATATTTTTGGTTAATTTACAATATGGATTCTGAATTACGGTTATTGAAGTTATCCGTGTACTATGTAGTTATGTTGTTTAAATGTAAAACTTTGTTGATGTACAATGTGGGCACTAAATTACGGTCGTATGTTATTTGAGTATCATGTAAAAACCGTACAGTTGTCTATGTATTATGAATAACTTTCCTTAATTTTGTGCATATTGTGTTATGGATATAATGTAAAAATAATAATTTTCATAGATAGGTATATGAATTTTGTATTATATGTAGAGAACAAAAAACAAAAGGCATTTGAATTTTCGGGGAAAAAAAGCATAATTCGCTGGCATATTGTATATGAAAAGGATAGACTGGTTATGTGACAAACAATTATAATGGGATGCAATTTCTTTTTTATTTTTGAGCGAGTCTGTAATCCTCCCAAAACAAAAATGCGATCGTCCAAGTTTAGGCCCGTTTTCTCCGGACGAAATCAGAGAAGGCCTCATATAAGGCAAAATTTGAGGCATCTAATCACGTGATGCCACATGTAAAAAGGGTCTTTTTTAAAAAAGGAAAAAGTAAACAGCGGGCCTTTTTGTACACGTGGCGTCGCGTAATTGGAGGCCTCATATTTTGACGAAGCCTCCTCAGATCTCATCCGTGTTTTCTCCCAGAACGCGTTTTCTCACTTTCTGGGCAACCTGGCAGGAGATGCAATATCCAAACCTCTTATCCCATTTTTCTGTATCATAAGTATAAACAAGAGGTCTCGTAAAAAAATACCAATTTTTACTTATTAAAAAAAATAACACAACGAAATCTCATCCCAATATAGAATGGGTTAGAAGATCTCAATCCGGTTTTTAAAATATATAATTTGCATGCATGCCATTTATAAACATATATACATATACATTGACAAGGATAGAGATCTCAGCCCATCCCAACAGACAGATCTTCCCTCAAAACAGGGTTTTTTGATCGGTTGCAACTTTTTCTTTGTAAAACCATGGAGAAGAGCAATCAAGGTGGAGATGGGTATTTAGATCGGTCAAAATCATATGCCTTTCCAGATCCGAGCACCAACGATCAAGAAGTCAAGTCTCTTCGCCCCTATTGAAACTTGTACTTACATGAAATGAGTCTCATATCAATTCAAAACTTTAAGGAAATTGGTACTGGTACCTAATTCTCATATAATCAATATATTTTTCTCAAAGTGGGACAATGTTCTCATCATACACCCTTACATAGGAACGTGGCTTGACATACACATGCGCCTTAGAACCCATCCTCAATCACAAACCACAATTCAGGTGTGGACATATGTACTTGGGTGATGATGAAGTCGGATCTTCACCAGCACCACAAAAAAAAAGCCTATAGCGACAGCCAAAAAACGTCGCCATTTCGTCGCTACAGGCATATAGCGATGAAATAGCGACGCAAAATATAGGTCGTAATACGGCTTGTCGCAAAGCATTTTTCGTCGGTAACGCGTCGCGATATTATGACGAAAAAATTTTGTCGGTGTATCGTCGCAAAATTGCGACGAAAATCTGTCAGGTCTGCGACCTGTTTTTGCTGTCGCTTTTTCGTCGGTGAAGTTTTTTCGTCGCTATTTTATAATTTTTTATTTTTTTATTTCCATTCTGCGACATATTTTTGCGTCGCAAATTTTCGTCGGTATAACTTTTGTCGTCGCTATTTTATTTTTTTATTTTTTTATTTCCGTTTTATTTCGTTGCAAAATGTCGTCGTTATATGTTTTTTCGTCGCTAATTTTCAATTTTTGTTTTTTTATTTCCGGTCTGCGACAGTTCGTTTTCGTCGCAGGTTCGTCGCTATTTTTTATTTTTAAAAATATTAAATATATATTAATTATTTTATATATATTATTTAATATTGAATTTTAAATTTTTTTAATTTATTAATAATATTAATACATTATTAATTAAAAAGTTTTTATTATTATTTAATTTTTATAATATATTTTATTTTGTATATTAAATCATTTGTACGAATATATACAGAAATACGGTATTTGCGCGTTGATGTTCGTATAATTAAACAACACAAACGAAATGGAATCCGTATAAGTTGTCAGATAGAATATAAAGTACAAAGAAAATGTCAATACAACAAATGAAATAGACTGTACAAACAATAAAAAAATAAAAAACTATGCAGAGGAAGATGGAGGGGGATCATGCGGAGAAGAGTGACCATCAGGAGGGCGAGGCTGAGGCTGAGGCTGCGAGGAGCTGGAAATGAAAGAGATGATGACCTGCGACAGCTGCGAGATTTGCTGGTTCGTTGCCTCCTGCACCTGCATCGTATGCTGCTGCACCTGCATCGTCTGCTGCTGCGCATGCTCAAACGCCTGCTGAAGCGCCTGCTGGGCCTCAGTCAGCTGCGACTGCAGTGCCTGTACACTCTCCTCATGCCTCGTCCTGATGGTCTCCATCTCACGCTGCAGCGTCGCATGATCAGATTCCAGACGCGAAATATCCTCTGGCGTCGCAGAAGGCGCAGAGGTGCTGGCCTCAGAGGAAGCACCTGGATGCAGAACTTCGGGAAAAAATCGCGGCGCTGCTGATCCAACCCATACACCTCCCTCTTCTTCTTATTCTGAGGGCCGACGGTCCGAACCGCATCCCAATAAGCGCGGTTCTTGTCGGCCTCTTTGCCCCTATCTGCGAGTAATCTGTTGTACTCGTCCTGAAATGAGAATAAGAATTGTTATGGTTTAGCAATAAAACAAACTAAGGAAAAAAAACAAATGATATCGTAGTCTACTTACACTGATGTCGCGGGCCTTCGTCGTGATCCAGTCCTCCGTCCGTCGGAGGCTTTCTTCCGATGCGTCTTGTAGAAGAGATCGTAGGAGGCTGGCCACTCCCCCGTCTCCTCGTGCTGAAAGAATGAAATAAAATATGTTAGTGAAATCCAGAATTTTAAAAATTTCGGCATGACCTATTCGTTTATCAGAGGTATCCCGGCCTTAAAGGCCTCTCCCAAGTCAAATCAAAAATAAAATAAAAAGGCAAATGAACACATATGCTACTTAAATTAACCATATACGAATACCAAAAAAACAACAGCGCAACATAAGAAATCAATGAATATAAATAATCCACTTAACTCAACGAATGTAAATAATCCACTTAAATCAATGAATGTAAATAATCCAATGAAATCAATGAATCTAAATAATCCAATATTAAAATACTCACCATAGAACACATCGTGGTGGCGTGGGAAACCGAACCACCTGAGTGTGTGGCAGGTGATGGGCCCTGTACATTGCCGCTGCGCTGGTTCGCCGCGTTCCGGACGCTGCGGGCTTGGTTAGCAGGGTCCCTCCACCCTTCTATCCACCCCGCCCAGACGGCCTCGGATACGTAGGCAGGCCTGGCAGAAATGGGGTCACGCTCCCACTTGTTCTTGAGGGAGTTGACGAAGTCCCTGTAGCGGTTGGCGGCCCTAAGCCGCCAGGCCTGCTCCACGTCGTGGGCGATGTCGGCTGGCCAGCTGTACGCCTTCTGCAATTATCATACGGAGGAATAATAAAAGTGTGGTTAGAAAAGTAATGATCGATTACGCATCAAAAAGTGAAATTCATCAAATTTGAATACCTGAAACTCATCCCAGTAGAACCTACGTGTCTGCGGGGTGACACGGGCCCAGGAATATCTAGCTGGGTCCAGCCTCAGGTGGAAGGACCGAGTGATGCAACCGGAAAGCTGGCCATTGTCCGGTGCAAACCTGAAAGAGGTGAAGTTGTTAGGAAAAAATAACGCGTGAAATATATTTGAAAACGTGTTAAATAAATTAATCATTACTTACGTATGAGTACCATGTGACCAATGGAGGGCACGATGCCCTGGTATGACACCCCTGTCCGATGCCGCATCAGACGCCGGATGAGGTGCTGAACCGGTGGGTGTGGGTGGCGTCGTATATCTGGGGGGTGCGGACCTGTCGGCAGACCCTAAAAGGTCTGCGTCCGCAGCCAGAGCGGCGGTCGAAACCGAGCCAAACACATCATGCTGAGAAAGGAACATATTGAACTCTCCTTGAAGGGCCTGTGTTTAGGTTGTGGGTATGTGGATCTCGTCGGTAAACCCTCACTAGCCATCAGATCTGCAAGGAACATATTAATAATTTTGAAAATTTCAGCATGAACTATGCGTTTATCGGAGGTTTCCCGGCCTTAATGGCCTCTCCAAAGACAAATCCAAATCCAAATCCAACAACATGACATGATTAACCAAACTGCATAACCAAACTTCATCATCAAATCATGACTTGAACTTGATACTTAAATCATATATATATATATGCTTGTAACAATTTATATACTCTACATATATAAGTATATAAGATATTCAAAATACTATTATTCATATTTAACATATATAGTATACTTATGTGTACATATACATATAAAACTTTATTCATAATCACAAAGACAACATAAAACCAAAATATATTTATATATAATAATATATACATAATACATAAAACATATACACAAATATTATTCATTTCTCTCTTTAAAATATATATTACACATATATACACATAAAACATATAAAATCATATTTAACCTTGAAATGACTTTAAGGCCAAATATACATTTTGTTTATACATATATATAAACTGCCATATATATATATATATATATATATATATATAATATATGTATATATATATATGTATATATATATATGTATATATACCTAAAAACAGTGAAATATATATATAGACATGTATAAAACCGTATATATATATATATACACTTTTATACAAAACCATGTGTTTATATATATGCATGTACACATCTATACATACATATATCCCATATATATATGTGCGTGTTTATATATATATAATGTATATATGTAGTGTGCGTGTGTAGTGTATATATATGTATCTACATATATATATATAATGTATGTATATATATGTTTATATATATATAATGTATATGTAGTGTGCGTGTGTAGTGTGTGTATATATATATATATATATATATATATATATATATATATATATATATATATATGTATGTATATCAGCCCCAGCCCCCAAGCCCCCGACCACACCCAGCCCCCACCCCCCGACCACAACCAGCCCCTGGCCCCCACCCCCGCACAACCCAGCCCCCACCCCGAGCACAATCAGCCCCAGCCCACACCCCCGCCCACACCCAGCCCCCACCCCCGACCACAACCAGCCCCAGGCCCCTACCCCTGCACAACCCAGCCCCCACGCCGACCACAATCAGCCCCAGCCCACACCCCCGCACCACCGCCGCACCACCACCCAGCTCCGCACCACCGCCGCACCCAGCCCCACCGCACAAGCCACCCAGCCCGCAACCCCTCCACACCCAGCCCCACCCCACAAGCCTTTAACGGGGAAGAAATCATTAAAACATTAAAAACAACATAACTAATTAAAATCAGTAAAAACGAAATAGGAAGAGAAACTAACCGAAGAAGGGAGGTCAACAGAGAACTTCGCCGGGGGAGGGAGCTTTCGCTGGGGGAGGGAGGGAGGTTTCGCCGGTGGGGGGAGAGGATTTGCGGGGGAGGGAAACGGGGGGAAGGAGGGAAATGGGGAAGAAGAAGGGGGATTTCAGCTTTTACTTTGAAATTTTGCGACGACATAGCGACGAACGTCCGTCGCTATCTGGTTTTGTCGTTATTTTTCATGTGTCGTCGTTATTTCAAATTGGCGATGCAACATTTCGTCGGTAACTCGTCGGTGATATCATTTTTGAAAAAAAATAATACAAAATATAAAGTAGTATATACATGAATATAAGTACATCAATCTTCATGGTCATCTGCATCCTCATACGCATCTTCATCTTCATCTACATGCTGGTCGTCCTCTTCATCCTCGTATTCGTCTTCGACTACGTCTTCAATATTTTCAGGCGGTTGTATGTTGAGATGAATTTCGATGAAAACCGCCGTTGGGGTCATTTAGAGGGAGGTTGTGCAGTTCAGCATGTGTCGTATCCAGAACGGGCGGGTTTTCTTCTTGAAATGCGGCGTCCATACCATCTGAACCTGTCTTTATACTGACATCAAACTTGCTCGATTTCACTTTGCACATGGCTCGCCAGTCTTTTGAGCTCGGATTCATCCTCGTTGTTGGATAAGATAGATAGTACACCTGGGACGCTTGACTAGCCAAAACGTATGGATCGTATTTTCTGTACCGTCGCCCTTGGTGTATGTCTACCAACTTATATTGGTCGTGAACCTTTGTGCCAGCGCGATAACCTTCTCGAGTTGGATCGTACCATTCGCATTTAAATAGCACCACCCGCTTTATAGGCAATGCGGGATATTCGAGCTCAATGATGTCAGTAAGGTAGCCGTAGAAGTCATCCTCGTCCGGGCTATTGTCATTACCGCTTGACACACACTCCGCTGTTCTCCGATGATTTTCGGCTGGCATGGGAGACTGTGTGGAATCTATACCCGTTGACAAAACACATGTCGTGGCGCGTGACTCTGTTAAAGGGACCCTCGGCTACTGGTGTCAGAATGTAACCGTACTCATCGTCAGCCAGATGACCTTTGCTCGCCTGTAAAACGACAAGTATACATCAGCGGGGCAATAAATGCGTATCACATATCGTACACGTAACTGGCAAATATGTAAACTTACATGCCACCTGAACCAATCAGCAAACTTGGAATCTAACTCATTGTTTATTACATCGCTCGATATACCCGGTGAACGGTTGTTGCAATAAATCAATGAACAAGCTGAAGCAAATTATGAATGAGTACCCTGTATATCTTTGTAACATAATGGATAGAGTATCGCAAGGTATTTACAAAATAAAATTGGATATCGTTTATACCTCTGGAAACGGTCGACTTGACGGCAGTTGCGCAGAACATAAGAATGAGCAATCTTCAGCTCACTGTCCCCCAATATCATTTCCTTTCCATGTCCGTGAAATCTGATCGGATGTGTCAATTTTGGGAGGACACCGGATCTGGAAATGCCGTCGTCATTCCGGGGAACATCTCTGCACCTCGACAGGACATCTGGCTCGAAGTAATGAGACACGAAGGTATGATGTGCCAACGGGATGCAGCTCCGGTCGTATGTTGAGGTCGCGCATATCAAGTCGTGCCTTCAAATTGTCTTTTGTTTTTCCTGGCACATTCAGCACTGTATTGAAAATGTTGTCAAACACGTTCTTCTCAATGTGCATGACATCCAGGTTGTGTCGGATCATATTGCTCTTCCAGTACGGAAGCTCCCAGAATATGCTTCTCTTCTTCCAACCGATACAGTGACGGGCCAGGTATGCGTTGTGGCTGCCGTCCGGATCATCAGCGACCCCCACGAATCCACAACTGTCTATCTCCTCCAGCACCCTCCGCACCCGTGAGAAGCTCGGGCTTTGTGTCCTTATCGACGATGCCAGGCATGAACGCCGTCACGTTCTTTCTGTACAAATGACGTCTAGGCAGGAACTTCCTATGGTTGTCGAACCAGCAAATTTTACGTCCATGTTTCAAGGACATCGTCTTCGCTTGCTTCATGCAGCAAGGGCAAAGCGTATTTCCCCACTGTGCTCCACCCCGACAACATAAAATAAGCGAAGAAGTCGCTGATCGTCCACATCAGCGCAGCGCGTAGCTGGAAGTTTTGTTTAGTCGATACATCGAACATCTCCATGCCAAACTCCCACAACCACTTCAGCTCCTGTATCAACGGCTGCAGGTATAGGTCGATCTTCTGTTTCGGATTCCTAGGCCCCGGTGCGATCACAGTCAAGAACAGGTAAGGCTTCTTCATGCACATCCAAGACGGTAGATTGTACGGCCGTCACGATTACAGGCCACGACGAATACTGCTCTCCTGACCGTCCGAACGGGTGAACCCGTCGGTTGCATAAACCCAACCTAACGTTCCTTGTCTCTGACAAAAAACCCGGATGCATCGCATCGAACGTCCTTCAAGCTTCGCCGTCAGATGGATGGCATATCTCACCGTCTTTCGTGTAGTGCTCCGTATGCCACCTCATCTGGCTAGCTGTGGCACCGGATGCGTAGAGCCTCTGCAGTCTAGGGGCGAGAGGTAAATAGTAGAATTGCTTTCTTGGCACGTTCTGGTTTCTTTTGTTAGTTCTCCCACCTGCTTGTCCCACAGACCCTGCACTTGTCTTTATCCTCGTTGATGCCCCAGTATATGATGCACCCCTCTGAACAACAATCGATTTTCTGAACCGGCAAGTCCCAACGCCTGCAGCTGTTTCTTCGTCGAATAAAAACTGTCGACCATTGTGTTCCCTTCGGGAAGAGATTCCCTCATCATCTGACACATCCCATCGTACAATCTCTCCGTCATGCGGTGTTCTGTCTTCATGCTCGTCATCCGACCGATCATGGACATCTGTGTGTGACTACCGCAACCAGGATACAGCGGCGTGTTGGCAGCGTTCAGCATCTCAAAAAACTATCTCGCCTGAGGGTTCGGATCTTCCTCCACGAATATCCGCGGCTGTTCATGCGGATCCTGCATTTGTAGGTACTGCTCTCCCGTAAATGCGCCGGCGGCTGCGTCTTGCACCATCTGCATGTATGGGTTGTGAGATCCCTCGCCTATTTCTTCGGCATCAACCTGACCGGGTCCCCCTTCGACGTGTATAGTTGTCGATGTAGACGCCCCCTCATATTCGCCGTGACAGTACCATGTATGGTAATTGTGGACGAAACCTTGTTTCAATAAGTGAACCCTCACGTCACCCGGATCCATATATTTACGGTTCTTGCATTTCTTACACGGACATCTAATCTGCATTCCATTTTCATTACTTGTCGCAAAATCCATAAATTCTTCGAGACCTTCAACAAATCTAAACACCACTCTCCGTTGTTTACTCTCTGGTACATCCACTTTATATCGCTTATCCTCGGATCCATTTTCTTGCTATACCTTCAAAATAACAGCAGCTATCTTTTCTCGGTGGTGGAAAAAAATCAAAATTCCACATAATAAGATATCTTCCTTCTATATTTTTGTTCAAAATTGATGATTTATGTGTTTGAAATGAGAGAAGAATGGGAGAAGAGAAGAAGAAGAAAAATGGTTTTATGGTTCTGAGCTTGCAATATTACCGACGTATTAGCGACGAGATAGCGACGAGGATGGCGACGACCAAGAAACACAAATCCCGTAAACAAACAAACACACTACCGACGACTTAGCGACGATCAGCGACGACCAAGAAACACAAATCCCAGAGACAACAAACACACATACCGACGACTTAGCGACGCCTTGCGACAAAACCGTTGTTTGGTATGCTTTTACGACGACTGATGTACCGACAAAACTGCGATGCCAACGTCTCTTCACACCATACGATGTGTGTCATCGCTACGGCGTCGCTACGATGTGTGTCGTCGCTACGGCGTCGCTACGGCGTCGCTGAGTTCCCTATATAAACAGTATGGACCGTGACCCCCATAATACATATAAAACAACTTCTTCTTTATAATCAAATATGGTTCGTACTAAATCGCAAGCGCGACGTGGTGGTAGTGTCCATTCAGCGGCAAGACCGCCTATTCAACAACCCTCTTCTTCAGCGGTTCCTCCACCACCCGAATCACACCCACATGCTGAGTCCTCTGAACCACGTCAGGATCGCCAAATTGACGATCTCCATAAGAAATACAAGAACTGTGGAAAACGGTGGATGACCTGAGGGAGAATTACGTACAGGATGAGCGTCTCGACTACCTGGACAAAAGGCAGATGCGGATTAAATCCAAAGCTACACAGCTGAGACGCCAACTGAAGGCGTGTGCGGAGAGTGTTGCTTCTCTCTGTTCGGATGACGAACAGTGAATGGCTCCTCTCCGCTATTCATTTGGATTTTTTTTTCAATATTGTCCTAGTATATTTTGTAATTTATAATTTTAATTAATGAAGTTTTATTTTTCTAATCATCGCATTTGTTTTGTTAATAATTATAATACGTGTTTAATCTGTTACGAATCTTGACGACACTAAAATACACGCGAAATGTGTCTCAGAAAAATTTCAGATGACTAATTCACTGACTAAACATCAACTATATACCGACGAAACCTAATACAACGACGAGAACCTACTAACCATATCGACGAAACTTAATACAACGACAAGAACCTACTAACCATATCGATGAAACTTAATACAGCGACGAGAACCAATTACTCGCAAACTTATTGTCGCAGTGAATTTAGCGACGCTTTACCGAAGACACAGCGACGCCCAACGTCTCTTCACACCTTTCGACGCGTTTCGTCGCTACGTCGACGCAAAGTGTCGCTATTCGGCAGTGTCAGTTCAGTTCCCAACGGTTGCAACGTACGATAAATATACGTCGCTAATTCGTCGCTACGTCGTCACTAAAACAGACGAATCGTCAATACTGCACATTCCCAACGGTTTTTTGAAAAAATATATGTCGCTACTTCGTCACTACGTCATCGCTAAAAACACACGAATCGTCAATACTGCACATTCCCAACGGTTTGAAAAAGGCGTCGCTATGTCGTCGCTACAGCGTCACTAATTTTACTATTTATACCCCAAACATCCGCACATATTTATTATATACACACATAGAAGGTTATAAAAAATCAAAATATGCCACGTCGTTTTTAAAGAACCCCAAGGCGTGGTGGATGGGCAAACAGTGCCCCTCCAGAAGGGCCTCCTCCTCAACCACCATCGGGTTGAGCGAGAGGGTTCCGTATCTGTGTATGGCCCTCCGCCGCATGAGGATGCTCAAGAACAAATGCCGGTGCAGGACGTCGACTACTCTATGCTGATGGCAAACATGCAGCAGCAGTCACGGCAACTGCACAACACTGTCTAGAAGGCTGCAGAAGATGAAATTCAGATATTACAAGCTCAAGCGCCTTCTGAAAGAGTTCGCAGAGAATGTGGCGGCCACCTCTTTCGTCCGATGACGAAGAGTGTGAACGGCCCATCTCCGCCCTCTCTATGGATTTTTTTTTTAATTTTTCGTTTGATAATGTAAATTTTTATTATTAAATGAATGAGTACTTTTCCCAATCACCGCTTTCTTTTTTCTCAATTAATACATGTGTTGAATTCCCGGCGAATCTGCGACGACACAACGACAAATCGAATTACGAACGCAAAGTAAAACAAAACATTTGCAACACGCGGGTTTTATCGACAAAAAACCGACGATATACAACGCCAAGAACTTACTAATCGACGAATTTATTTATCCGTGTTCTGGAATTTTAGCGACACAATAGAGACGATTTTATAGCGACGTAAAGCTACAAACTAAATAGCGACGAATAAAACCAGCAGATTAGCGACGAACCACTGACAAATCGCCGACGCAATTTGACCTGACTGACTACTTTTCTATTAGCGACAATGCATTTCATCGTATTTTCGTCGCAATTAATGACGACATTGCGTGGGTCGCAATTGCGTCGCAAAGTACCGACGAAACTACGACAAATCATGGTTCGTCGGTGATATTTTTGTCGGTAAACGAAAATTTTTTTGTGGTTGCAGGTGGATCGGAGATGATCCTTGTCGTACGTTGTTAGCTCTCCATTTTGGGTCCGTCAATGGAGCTTGAGAAGGAAAGGAAATGTTAGAGGCCCAGAGGCGCTGCCTTGGAAAAAACCCTCCGACGCTCAAGTCAATTATTGGTGTTTTTATATGCCAGTTATGCTGGAATAAAGGTGATGAATAAACCTGTATTAAGTTCTCGTTGAGAATAAGGCTGTTTGAATAGCGGTTGAGATGCCGTCTAGGAGATCTCTCACTGAGAGTTAGAAGATTAGAGAAAATGGAGTTCTTTCCTTAGAGAAGAAGACTCTGAAAGTTCAGTTGGGCTCCCCTTTTTCGTTCGTTCTTCAAAGGTCTTTTATGCACAAAGTTGATAAGATCAGTCCATCTGCCCGATGACGGGACTATTGCGTGTATAAAAGGGCCAAATTTGTCTGTTGTAGGTGTGCAATGTGATTGGACAAGTGCTATGCATAAGTTGGTTGCGCCATTAGTTGAGCCTATGACATGCAAGCAGCCAGCAATAATGACTCTGTAATTAGCAAGCGATGATTGATACCTGGAAAGTACTTGCAGACTTATTCCTGGCTGGTCCCAGAAGGCAGTTGATAAATATCTTGTCTGAACTAGCCCAGTCATTCAGACAACTGTATGAGGCTAAGGTCGTGACTAGATCTCGTAGCAGTTAGAAAGCTGAGGCTTAGGTTATTCCGAGGACGAGCCAAGATTTATTCCTTGTGATGTATTGCTGATCTAATATTTGAATATCCGCTACTGAGGTTGATCAGAAGTGGTTGTCTTGATAAATAATACACTGCTGAGCAGAGGTGCAGTATGCCGAGCTGGGTCTCAGGAGACTGGTTAGAGTTCTAACCACTTTTGGACCATATTGAATAGTTACCGACCCGAGGTGCTTCATGGGCAAGTCAAAGATGTAGTTGAACTGATGATGATGATGATGGCCAAGGCTGATGTCTTTGGCCGAGGTTGACTAGTCAAATATCTGGGCTTGATTTATGTTGACTGTTTGTCTTGCTTTGGGATATTTTTGTCTCATCAGGTGAGAAAAAACATTAAATGACCAATTATGGATCACGCAAGGTGTGAGCCCACATTTTTAAACTAACTCTGATATCATGTCGAACTTGTGTTTAAATGAGATGAGACACACATCTACTCAAACTTTAAAACAATAGGTGATGGTAGCTCATCTCATATAAACTATAGATTTTATGAAAGTAACTAATGTAGTAGAACCAATATTGTCATCAGCGGAACGACGATTCAGGCAGCCAAAAAAGGAAGAAGAGAATTCCAGGGTTAGAACTCCTTTATAACAGAAGCTCATGTCAAGGCAAGTGTAAGACAAAGGTTCAAATGGATCCAGGGCTAAAGATTAGGATACTGCAATATTTTCTGTGTATTACTCAATCAGTAAAGGTGGTTAATATACAGCCTTTGGTACACATAGATAAGTAGGTATCCCAACTCACCTCAGCAATATCTCAACAGATAAAACTTATCCTAAGGATTACAACAACTAAATAATATCCACTACTCCCCCTCATGTTGGAGCATGAATGTCAAGAAATCCCAACTTGCACCAAATGATGATGAAAATGGTCGGGACCCCAACGCCTTGGTAAACACATCAGCTAACTGGATTCAGAGGCAACCTTCCGAGGAATGATGACGCGAGATAGGTAATGTTGTCGAAACAAAATGACTATCAATCTCAATATGTTTGGTGCGTTCATGAAAGACGGGATTAGCGACGATGTGCAACGCAACTTGGTTATCGCAAAAGAGTGGAACAGGCTCCTCATGACGAACATCGAGATCAGTGAGCAAACGGGCGTAACCAAACAACTTCACTGGATGCATGAGCCATGGCCGCGATATTCAGCCTCGGCGGAGGAGCGAGAGACGACAGACTTGTTTCTTAGACCGCCATGAGATAAGCGAGGGGGCCAAGAAAAATTACTATCCAGTAGTGGAACGCTAGTTGGTTGGACAGCCCAGCCCAATCAGCATCACAATAAGTCCCGTAATTGCAAAGAATTTGCAGTAGAGAAAAATAATCTTTGGCCAGGAGCCAACCTTAAGATAACGCAATAAATGAAACATAGCATCAAGATGACATTTACGAGGCAGCATGAACAAACTGACTGAGGAGATTAACCGCGAAGCAAATGTCGGAGACGAGTAACCGTGACGAACAAAAGAGTTCCAACAATACGACTGATAAAATATAGGGATCAGAAAGAAGAGGAAGTGTCATCAGTGTAACCGTGCTTTTGGTCCATTAGGCGTGCGTGCAGTGCATTGCATCCTAGATGTCCACACTCCATTAGTATGTCCAAAATGTACTTACGTTGGTTAAGCACAACCCCCGAGGGAGATCGAGCCACTTCAATGCCCAAAAAATATTTGAGGGGACCAAGATTCTTAATTTTAAACTGATCATCTAAGTATTGTTTCAGAAATGTAATGCGGTCAAGATCATTGCCAGTGACAATAACATCATCTACGTAAACTAGGACAGCAACAAAAATAGAATCGGATGTATAAATAAACAATGATGGGTCACCAATAGATTGAGAATAGCCAAGACTAGTGACGACAGTGGTAAACTTAGAATACCAATTACGAGATGCTTGACAAAGGCCATATAAGGACTTGTGTAACTTACAAACACGGGTCTCCCCTGACTTGCGAAGCCCTGCGGAATATGCATGTACACGTCCTCCTCGAGATCATCGAGAAGAAATGCATTATTAACATCAAGTTGATGAAGATGCCAACCCTTAGCAACATCAACTGCAAGAAGACAACGAACAGTAACAAGCTTCGCAACTGGAGCAAAAGTTTCATGAAAATCCATTCCTTCAATCTGCGTATAACCGCGAGCCACCAAGCAAGCCTTATAACGCTCAATCGTACCATCAGGATTATATTTGACCTTGTAAACCCATTTAGATCCAATAGCGTGTTGACCAGGAGGCAAAGGAACGAGGGACCAAGTGTTATTAGCTTCCAAAGCATTAATCTCGCGCTGCATGGCATCACGCCAATGCGTGTTTTTAATAGCCTGGCGAAATGAGGTAGGCTCATCTGTGGCAGAGATAGCAGCTAAAAAACCATGATGAGTAGGAGATAACTTTGAATAAGAGAGAAAGTGAGACAAAGGAAATACCATGGAGTTAGCTGTGGGAGGGGAGTGCGACGATGGCTGAAGGGATGTCGGGAGATCAATGTCGTAAGCATCCAAATGGCGAGGTTGACTACGAACGCGCGTGGTGCGCGATGGTGGCACCGAAGGGGTTGGAGCCGGCTGGGCCGAAGGAGCGCAAGCCGAAGGAGGCGGATCATCCCAGCAAGGTAGAACAGGAGAAGGGGTGGATGCCGGATAAGAGCAATGTGCAAAAGGGAATATATTTTCTTCAAAATGAACATGGCGCGAAACATAAACCCGATGAGTAGACAAATCAAAAAGTTTATAACCCTTTTGCCCCGGAGGATAACCCAGAAAAATGGCCGGACTCGAGCGGGGTGCGAACTTATCATGGGAAGGAGGAGATTGATAACCATAGCATAAACAACCAAAAACACGCAAATGAGAATAAGACGGCAAATGACCCAACAAAAGCTCATACGAGGTTTTATTTTCAAGAACAGATAAGGGCATGCGATTAATAAGATATATACCCGTAAGAATACAGTCTCCCCAAAATTTAATAGGTAAGCTAGCTTGAAAACGTAGAGCACGGGCTACTTCAAGAATGTGACGATGCTTACGTTCAACAACCCCATTTTGTTGCGGAGTATAAGGACAGGACGTTTGATTAACAATACCATGAGTAGAATAATAAGTAAGAAGCACTGCATTAGTGAATTCTAAACTATTATCAGAACGAACTGTCTTAACGGAAAGATTAAACTCCGTACATACCCAATTAAAGAAATGCATCAAATAACGATAGGTCTCGGACTTATAGGCCATTAAATAGGTCCAAGTGTAACGACTGTGATCATCAACAATTGTCAAAAAATAATGAGCTCCAGATAAAGTGGGTGTTTTATAAGGGCCCCAAATATCACAATGAATAAGGTCAAAATTATTAGCAGAAACACTGGTGCTTAAAGGAAAAGACAACCGAGTTTGTTTTGCACATGAACAAGCATCACAAGGAACAACAGTCTGAATATGAAATGGACAATCCAAAATGAAATGAAAACAAGGCAAAGGAAGATGGCCTAAACGACGATGCCAAACATTTGCATCTTTATTCTTGACAGCAGACAACAAAGCGACCACCGGCATGGACTCCAAGTAATACAAGCCATCGCGCAATCTACCCACTCTAATCAGCTTCCTCGAGGGCAGTTCCTGTATAACACAAACATCCATCCAAAAAATTACAGTACAATTCAAGTCTCTTGATAACTGACTGACGGATAAAAGATTGAACTTGAATTCAGGAACAACTAGAACATGTTTCAAGAAAAGACCATTGGAGAAAAAAATAGAACCCACTGCTCGGACAGGAACCTACCGCCCATTTAGAGTGGTAACATGACACCCAACGTTGGTGGTTGCTACAGTGGACAATGCTCCCAAATCATTAGTAATATGCGCACTAGCCCCACTGTCTATGACCCAAATACTGGACCACTCAGAAGGCACAAAAGACTTACCCACATCCAACGGAGGAAGAGTGGCCGACGGTGCTGCAGGTGTCACAGAAGAAGAACCATCCTTTAGTTGCTCAAGAAGATGACTTACCTGTTGCTGCTGATCTACAATAAGACCAGCAAAGAATTTTGAGGCATCGGATGACACCAGCCCGCCACCCATGGGCACGCTTGGTGCTGCCGACGAAGGTGTACTGCGTGGACGACGTGTACGCCATTCTGGAGGAAAACCAATCAGATTAAAACATTTCTTACGTAAGTGACCATTCTTACCACAGTGTGTACAACGTGGCCGCTCCTCCTTTCTGGCAACTGGCTGAGAAGGCCGGCGCGTAGAAGTGGTGGCCGCCATAGCAGCGGCTTCCAACTGCAAAAGCAAATTTCGAGCAACAGAGCGCTGTTTCTCCTCTTGGGCAACCAACGCATAAACACGACCAATACTGGGTAATAGATCAATGCTGAGAACATGAGACCGAATGATGTTGAAAGTTTCATCCAAGCCCATAAGAAAATCAAACACTATCTCCTTCTCTCGCAACTTCTCGATCTCTTTTGTCACCTCACACGTACACTTGCCACAAGTACACGCAGGCAGTAGTTCAAAAGAGTGTAACTCACCCCAAGCAGCTTTAAGACAAACATAGTAGGCAGAAACCGTGTTGTGCTCTTGACGCAGACCAGCAATAGTACGCCGAAGCTCATACACCCATGCATCAACGCCCTGGCTGAAGCGCTCCTCCAGATCGAGCCAAACTGCCCTAGCATTGTCCGTGTGTGCTGCTGCGCCTTTGAGATCCTTCGACAGGGCATTGGACAACCAAGAGAGGACAATGGCATTACACTGCTGCCACTGCGAATATTCGGCAGACGTGGCAACAGGCCGAGCAATGGTGCAATCAAGAAAACCCGCCTTATTTTTCGACTTCAAGGTGTTAAGGAAGGCTTTCTTCCACACAAAATAGTTATCACCATCTTCACTCAATGGCTGTGTGACAAAAACGAGACCTGGATGATCAGAAGGATGGAGATAGTATGGAGATTTTGGGTCTGTGGAAGAAGGTTGCGTGGTGGCTGCCATGGAAACTGGTTAAAAGAAAGGCTATATGGCGAAGAGGACGAACGGATGAAGCTCCACAGGAAAGAGAAAAAGCTGGGTTGAAAACCGTAAGTACCAAACAAAAGTTGACGTGACAGGAGACGTATGAGACTAAAATGAAAAAGGAAAGAGATGTGCTGCAGCCAAAAAAACCGAGTAAAGCGAAGCAGCGGCTAAACTGAATATTGCTCTGATACCATAAAGATTTGGATACTGCAATATTTTCTGTGTATTACTCAATCAGTAAAGGTGGTTAATATACATCTTTGGTATAACATAGATAAGTAGGTATCCTAACTGACCTCAGCAAATATCTCAACAGATAAAACTTATCCTAAGGATTACAACAACTAAAATAATATCCAATACAGGCCAAACTATTGTGTATTATTATGTATGTTAGTGGGGTTAGTGGATGTCCAAACATTAACACCCACTAAGGATAATGGTGGTAGTGGGTATTAACTTTGAGAAGATGTTACAATTTTATACCCTATAAATAGGACACATTCTTGTATGGATTTGTACACCTTTGAAGATATATCTTATACAATCTTCTTGTTCTCTTTGTATTTTGTTTGAATTTATAACACGTTATCAACACGACGCTTTACCTACTATAGAAAGATTCATCGTGGTAAGCTTTCTTACATACTTGTATACCAGGAAGCAAAACTTGATTTAGTTTGTCGTACACGTATTATTTGTTATATTTGGTTATATTTGGTCATAGCAATATTATGTTTGATAAACAGCATACACATGAGCATTTATGGGTTCACTGGTATATTATGTATTTGTATGAATACTAGAGATTTTCGGTTAAATAAATTAGCCTATTTACTTTATTGTTGAATTTCAATATGTTGTATGTGTACGCTTTTGCTATTTGTTGTTTAAACATTTGTTGCATTACATACAATGTATGTATGTGTGGGTAGATATATGTATGTATGTCTTTTTTTTGACGAAGAGAAGGAAAGAGTATGTATGGCAACTGATACAATATTTTTAAAACATATAAAGTATGTATTTGCATTAGATTGCTCAAAACCCTACAAAATTGAATGAACAGTTTTTATTCCTCAGCTTTGGGTTATAGTTTTTGGGTTTTTATTCATAGTTGTGATTCTTATTGATACTCTTTTATATAGACATATCTGAGGGTGTGATTGTTCTTCGGTAATTGATCATTTATGGTTGTTTCTGGCTTCGGTTTTATAGCAGAGTGTTTGGGACATAATACTAATTTCTTGTGGTATTTAGTTCACAATAGGATCGTGTAATTTTCAAACTACACCCTTTTTGTTTCTATTGACTCATTGTTTGTAGTAATCTAAAAAAAGGCGATATATGCAGCACATGTTCACCAACACATCAACACCGAGTTAAATCGTCTTCTGATATATTTTCTTTATGTATAAATCAGACTAATGGCGAACATCACCAAACTGGAATTTGCTGCCCTTGATATTTAAGGCAGAAATTACATGGCATGGGTTCTTGATGCTGAAATCCATTTGATGGCCATGAACCTTGGGCATACAATTAAGGATGATGTTGTGGCTAGTGAGCAAGATAAGGCTAAAACCATGATATTCATTCTCCATCACCTCCACGACGGGCTGAAATCCGAATACCTTGGGGTGAAAGACTCGGGAATTGTGGAAAAATCTGGAGAGAGATATTACCATTATAAAAGTGTTATCCTTCCAAAGGCTCGTTATGACTGGTTGCACCTGAGGTTGCAAGATTACAAAACAGTCAATGAATATAATTCTGCTATGTTTTCGATTGTCTCTCAATTGAGGTTGTGTGGAGATAAAGTTACTGATGCTGACATGTTAGAAAAAACATTCACTACTTTTCATGCATCGAACATGCTCCTGCAGCAGCAATACAGGGAACGACATTTTGAAAAATATTCCCAGCTAATTTCATGTCTCTTAGTTGCTGAACAAAATAATGAACTGTTAATGAAAAACCACACTTCTCACCCGACCGGGTCAAAACCATTCCCTGAAGCGAATGCAACTTTTAATGGTCGTGGTAGAGGACGTGGTCGTGGTCGTGGCCGTGGCCGTGGCCACGGTAGAGGTCGTGGCAATGGTAGAAGTTTTGCACCATACACCAGAAGTGGGAAAATAATGAGAAGCCACGTGAAAATGCAAAAGTTGTAAAAGATGGTGCAAAGGTTAAGCAACATGATGAGACATGTTATCGATGCGGATCTCACGGGCATTGGTCTCGTACTTGCCGTACACCAAAACATTTGGTTGATCTTTATCAGGCATCCCAGAAGGATAAAGGCAAGGGAAACAGTAATTTTGCAGACTTTGGAACATAGCAGATAATGATGACACATCCCCAATCATTTTGATGATTTAGATCTTGAAGATTATCTTATGGGCCCGAGTATGGATGGCAATGGAATCCAGTTTGTGGATGATGTTACAAATAACAATGGTCAGGCATAATTATGTAGGATATCTAGTTATTAGTCATGTTTTTCGGATAAGTTTTCATTTAGTTTATAACGTCTGAGCATGTAAGTTTGTTTCAATTTAAACTTATCTATCAGCATAAATAAAATTTCTTTGTCATCTACATTTCCATTTATATTGATTCTTTGGAATTAAATTTGATTATGAAAATTGGATATTTTGCTAGACATATATTCAAGATGAATGGTGGGGACATCTGTCTGGTTGACAGTGGAACAACACACACAATTCTTCGTGATCGAAAATATTTTTCGACATTGCAATTGACAAAAGCAAATGTTAGTACAATTTCAGGCACTACATCATTGATTGAGGGCTCTGGAAGAGCAACTATTATACTACCGGTGGTACACATATATTGATAAATATGGCGTTATTTTCTACCAAGTCGAAACGAAACTTGTTGAGTTTCAAAGACATACGTCTTAATGGTTTTCATATTGAAACCATGAATAAAGGGAATATGGAATTTTTATGTATTACATACGAACAATCAGGCCAGAAGCTTGTAAAAGAACAATTCCAATTTTCTCATCTGGATTGTATTATGCGACTATACATCCAGTAGAATCTAATATTGTGATGAACCGGAAGTTCAATGATCCAACATTATTTGTTATGGCATGATCGACTTGGCCATCCGGGATCGGTAATGATGCGTAGAATTGTACAAACTCACATGGACATCCTTTAAAGAACCAGAAGATTCTTTTACCTCGTGATTGTGTGTGTGTTGCTTGTTCACGAGGGAAATTAATCAAGAGGCCATCTCCGATGAAGGTTCATGTTGAATCTCCTATATTTTTACAAAGAATACAAGGAGATATTTGTGGACCTATTGATCCCCCTTGTGGACCATTTCGATATTTTATGGTCTTATTGGATGCCTCTTCACGATGGTCTCATGTGAGTTTGCTTTCGACAAGAACAGTAGTTTGCTAAGCTTCTTGCTCAGATTATACGCTTAAGAGCACAATTTCCGGATTATCCAATTAAATCTATTCGTCTTGATAATGCTGGTGAATTTACTTCCCAAGTTTTTAATGATTATTGCATGTCGATTGGGATTGATGTTGAGCATTCAGTGGCACATGTGCATACTCAAAATGGCCTGGCAGAGTCATTTATAAAACGTTTACAACTGATTGCTAGACCTATGCTCTTAAGATCTAATTTACCCATGACAGCTTGGGGACATGCAATTCTGCATGCATCAGCATTAATACGGCTTAGACCCAGTTCATTTCAACCATATTCGCCATTGCAAATGGTATCTGGCCAGCAGCCTGATATTTCACACTTAAAGATTTTTGGTTGTGCGATTTATGTTCCGATTGCTCCACCACAACGGACAAAACTGGGTCCTCAAAGACGTCTAGGCATATATGTGGGTTTTGATTCTCCATCTATTGTGAGATATGTTGAGCCCCTGACGGGTGATTTATTTAAGGCAAGATATGTTGATTGTCATTTTGATGAAAAGTTTTCCCGCCGTTAGGGGGAGACAAAGTACCATTTCCTGAAGAACGACGTGAAATTACATGGAACGTTCCTTCACTTTCTCATCTTGACCCACGAACAAATCAAGTGAGCAAGAAGTAAGAAGGATAATTCATTACAAAATGTTGCAAATCAGTTGCCTGACGCATTGATAGTCAAAAGGTAACAAAATCCCACGTTCCGGCGATGAATACGCCAATTCGTCTTGATGTCTCTGAAAGACATGATAATGGTATACCAAGAGCAAGTCTAAAACTGGGCGCCCTATCGGTGCAAAAGATAAAAACCCTCGAAAGAGAAGGTACAAGTTAATGCTCCCGAAGAGAATACTCCAGAAGAGCAAAGAAGTTCACAACCTGAAAGCGCTATAGAAATTGAAACTGATCAGTCTAAAATTGATAAAAAGTTGCTCCTGAAGAAGCAAGTGAACAAAATTTTGAAGAAATCTCTTTGAATTATGTAAGTTCAGGAGAAAATTGGGATAGACAAAAGGTTATTATTGATCATGTTTTTGCTTATGGTATTGCATGTGAAATTGTAAATGAGGATCCTGAACCGAGATCCATTGAACAATGTCGACAAAGAAATGATTGGCCAAAGTGGAAAGATGCAATCCAAGCAGAACTGAAATCATTAGAAAGTCGCAAAGTATTTGGACCTGTAGTCAAACCCCTGAAGGGATAAAACCTATTGGATATAAATGGGTTTTTGTACGAAAACGCAATGAGAAAAATGAGATTGTGCGATACAAGGCACGTCTTGTTGCGCAAGGTTTTTCACAAAGACCTGGGCTTGATTATGATGAAACATATTCCAGTAATTGATGTCATAACATTACGATATCTAATCAGCCTGGCAGTTGCTAAAAACCTTGATATGCGGTTAATGGATGTGGTTACCGCATACTTATATGGTTTTTAGATAATGATATTTATATGAAGATCCCTGAAGGATTAAAATTGCCTACAACATGTGATCAAAGGGCACATGGATTATACTCAATCAAATTACAGAGATCCTTGTATGGACTAAAACAATCTGGCAGGATATGGTATAATCGTCTCAGTGAGTATCTCATTAGAGAAGGATATGTAAACAATCCAATTTGTCCATGTGTATTTATCAAAGATCTGAAAATGGGTTTTCTATAATTGCTGTATACGTTGATGATTTGAATCTTGTTGGAACTCCTGAAGAGCTTACAAAACTGCTAATTATCTCATGAAAGAGTTTGAGATGAAAGATCTCGGAAAAACCAAATTTTGTCTCGGCCTGCAGATCGAGCATTTGCCTAATGGAATCTTTCTTCATCAATCTACGTACACGGAGAAGATCTTGAAGAGATTTTATATGGATAAAGCTCACCATTGAGTAGTCCTATGGTGGTACGATCATTAGATGTAAAGAAAGATCCATTCCGACCACCAGAAGATAATGAGGAATTATTAGGTCCAGAAGTACCTTATCTTAGTGCTATTGGTGCTTTAATGTATCTTGCAAATTGTTCGAGACCAGATATAGCATTCTCAGTGAATTTATTGGCGAGATATAGCTCTACACCAACACGAAGACATTGGAATGGTGTCAAGCATATTTTACGCTATCTTCGTGGAACAATAGATATGGGTTTATTCTATTCAAAGAATTCTGAGTCACATTGGTGGGATATGCTGATGCGGGCTATCTATCTGACCCTCATAAGGGAAGATCACAGAGTGGATATGTTTTTACTTGTGGAGGTAGCTATATCATGGAGATCAGTGAAGCAGACATTAACAGCCACATCTTCCAACCATTCTGAGATTTTAGCATTACATGAAGCGAGTCGTGAATGTGTATGGTTAAGGTCGATGATTCAACATATTCAAGAATCATGTGGATTATCTTCACTAAGAAAGACTCCGACGATTTGTTTGAAGATAATGCTGCATGTATTGCTCAAATTAAGAATGGCTACATCAAAGGAGATAGAACGAAGCATATATCACCAAAATTTTTCTACACTCATGATCTTGAGAAGAATGGCGACATTGATATGCAGCAGATACAATCAAATAAGAATTTTGCTGATTTGTTCACCAAAGCACTACCAACAACTACATTTAGAAAGATGGTCTACAGCATTGGAATGCGTCAACTCAAAGACCTCTTGTCAGCATCAGGGGGAGTGTGATTACTATACATACTGTACTCTTTTTCCTTCGTCCAAGTTTTTATCCCACAGGGTTTTTCTTGGCAAGGTTTTAACGAGGCAGTATATCACACTTACCAATTTTAGGAATGTGTACTCTTTTTCCTTCGACCAAGTTTTTATCCCACTGGGTTTTTCTTGGCAAGGTTTTAACGAGGCATATTCTATAAAATTTGGACATCCAAGGGGGAGTATTGTCTATTATTATGTTGTTAGTGGGGTTAGTGGATGTCCAAACATTAACACCCACTAAGGACATTAACACCCACTAAGGATCATGGTGGTAGTGGGTATTAACTTTGAGAAGATGTTACAATTTTATACCCTATAAATAGCACACATTCTTGTATGGATTTGTACACCTTTGAAGATATATCTTATACAATCTTCTTGTTCTCTTTGTATTTTTTGTTTGAATTTATAACACAAACTTAATATTGTCCGTTACGGTTTTGAATAATGATATAAATGTTATTATAGTTAGACAATCTTAGTTTCTTTGAAATAAATTCTTTATTTCATTTGTTATTTTAATTATTGCCGTTTGTGTTTTAGAGAGCTGTGTTATAGTCTGGTAGATGAAAAGGGTTTGAAGTTCTATTTCTTTTCTTTCATCGATCTCAAAAAATATTGTTATAGTTAATTTTTAACATGGTGTAATTATACTAAGTTAAAAAATCATCTAAGACAATATTTTTTAAATAGATTGGGTATATTATAACCCGGATGCACATTTCAAATGAATATCCATTTGATGCAAAAAGTTTATGAAAATTTATGAAAATCCATTGATAGCGTATTATATGTGTCAATTGCATTTTAGCTAATAATTATATAGACACTGAAGTATTGGGGGAAATGAAATGATCAAGTTGGTAAAAAAAGTATTGAATAGCCGTATTATTAACCATTGTTAGATTTGTAAATTTTGGTAACAAAAGGAAAATTTGTAAAGGGAAAATTTTATAGGATGAGGGTGTGGTAGGCAATGTTATATGGAATAGACTGTTAGACCATCAAGAGGACACAATCGCAGAAGATGGAAGTAGATGAGATGAAGATGATTAGGTGGATGTGTGGGCAAACAAGGCTAGACTAGATAAGAAATGATGTATTTAGGAAAATGTTATATGTGACTAGTATAGTAGATAAGATAAAAAATGGAAGGCTGAGATGGTTTGGATATGTTAAGAGGAGACAGACGACGACATCTGTCAGAGCAGTTGAAAGCCTCATTGCAGAGGGGAAGATGAGTAATGTCAGGCTCAAACTGACTTAGGATGAGCGGATTAGGCATGACCAACTAGATTTGCACCTCTCTGAGAACATGTTCCATGATATAAGTTCATGAAGTCACATGATTAAGGTTAAGGAGGTTTAGGCAGGATATACGGGCACCTTAGAGTATATTTAGGGCTTAAATACTCTCTACACTTTAGGTTGACTTTGCACTTCGTTGTTTTTGTTTGTCTTCTATTATTTGTGTATATACACGGTTATGATTATCTTAATCTCAGAAGCTTTCTATTTGTGTTTACTAAATTCTTTCACTAGTACAGTAGCACATCATATTCATGTTATTGTGTCACCTATGCATGTATATATAGAGCATGTGGTCTCACTGTAAGCAAGCTCTATATCTATTGGGATGGAGATATTGTTTGCATGTCTCTCACCTTTTCCAGACCCTAGCGATAGCTTTTTCTATCGTTGAGATATATTGAGTATGTTTGTTGTTGTTGTTATGGATTTAAATTTCATTCTTTAAACTAAGCTATCCACTAAAGAAATTTGTTAGAATAAAGTATGGAACTATCCAACCGGTGTTACTACTATTGTATCGTGATTAATCATCATACATATGCATGATCTAACACGACTTCGACATTTGTTGTATTGCTCCATATATTGCAACTTAAATTTTTCGTTTGATAATCAAAAATTTCTCTATGTTCTTTCTTTATGTTGGAACAATCCAACCGGTGTTATTATTATTGCGTCATAGTTAACCATCATATATAATATGCATGATTTTGCAGCTTCGACATTAGTTGTACTGCTCTATTAATTGTATCATAAGTTTCCGTTCGATAATGCATATTTCTCCATTTCATTCTTTATATTGGATTGGGCGGAAATTGAAGTAACTGGTAAGGTTGTTGCTTTGTGACTTTGAGGTCACGGGTTCGAGCCGCGGAAACAGTATCTTGCACAAAATTTTCCTGCACAAAATGTAGGATAAGACTGTCTATATCAGATCGCGAAGCGATGCAGCTCCTGCACAAAATGTAGGGTAAGACTGTCTATATCAGAACGCGAAGCGATGCAGCTCCTGCACAAACGTGAGAGCCTAGTGCACCGGAAACATCCTTTTATTCTTTAGGTTGGAACTATCTAATCTGTGTGACTACTATTTCCTCTGGGAAAAATTGCACTTATCACCTAAACATTGGTCAAATTTTTCAGTTAGCATTTAATCGTTATGAAACCTCAGTTGTCATCCAAACGTGGCCAAAATTGACTCATTAAAACCAGAAACCGGCTGATAATAAATTCTCCTTCTAAAATAACGTCTTTCCCTTCCCTCCCTCTTACTGCAACTGGTTGCCCGTTAGTTTATCTCCATAAATTAGCCCCCACTCTACAAAATCAGCCAACATCCATCAACATTCATGATTCTGAATCAAGATCTTCATTCTTATCTCTCCATTGTGAATTAAGATGTCTTCTTCATCCTCGGTTGGTGGTAGCTGGAGGAGTGCTGAATTGGTGCTAGAATTGAGGTCCGCAACTGCCTCAAGAATGGATCGCACTTTGGATACACAAGCTGGGAGGGTGAATGTAGGAGGAGGATTTCCCTTTTGGTGGAAGTTTTGAACGTCTTCTAGCAGCAAAGTAGTGTATGTGGATGGTGCCGGATTTGATAAAGCTTCAAGATTGATATAAAGATTGCTGGACAATCTAGAAGACCTACTTATTGTTAGTCCTTGGTCTGAAGCCACCACATTTACAGCAGCATTCTTGCCAATAGCTTGCAGTTCCTTGGCCTCTTTAGCAACATTGTTGACATTCTTTTCCACAATACCTTTGGTGATGCAGGTTTGTTTCTTTTGGATGTGCCCTAAAGTTCTTTCAGCTGGCGTGAATCATCATACAACTTCTGATTTCAACTCCTGATGAATCATGTTAGCAGAAGCTTTGAGTCCTTGCAATGGAACTTGATCAAAATGAACATTGTTGTCGATTTCACCCAAAGGGTTTCTCCTATAGGGAGAAATCTCTGCTTTCCTTGAATTGCTTCGGCTAAGCGACACCACAGTCTGCTGCTTATTATTCTGGTTTGAGCTTCCATTCTAATTCTCATTCAAAATCTTAACATTATTAGTCCTCGCAGGGGACCACGCTCGAGGCAACGCCCCAGTTCTTGCAGCATCATCACCCCCAGCTGAGAGAGGGAAGAATTGCAGGGGAGAGGGGGAAGATTCGCAGGAGAAAGAGAGGGAATAGAGATGGAAGAATTGCAGGGGATAGGGGGGAAATGAGAAAAATGGGTGGAAGGGCAGACGGTTGCCACATTTTACCACCAATCCAAAAAAACAGGGGTAAAATCGATAAATCATGCGGGTTAGAATCAATTTTGTGTTAGTCAAGGTTTGCATTTAAAAGGTCAAAGGTCGCAGCCGGTTTTTTGGTGTTAATTGAGTCAATTTTGGCCACATTTGGATGCCAACTGAGGTTTCATAACGATTAAATGCTAACTGAAAAATTTGACCAATGTTTGAGTGCTAACTGCAATTTTCCCATTTCCTCTGTCTTAATTTGATAGTCCGATATAATAAATGTAAATTGTTAAGCAGACGTCATTTAATATTTTATCTTGTCATCAAAACTATGTTTAATTTCTAGTTTTACTCTTTGATGCATTACTTATTATAGTGAATGCATTATCTTTATTGGTTGTTTATAAAGATACTTCTGGAACTAAATAACTTAATATGTTTATTATGAAAAATGGACAATATTTTAAGGCGTGTTGAGAAAATATTAGACTATGAATTTGGAACATAGAGAGTATTATATAATGATTAATTATCATGCATAATATGCATGATCTAACAACTTCGACATTAGACGTATTGATCCCTCAATTGTACATAAATTTTTCCGTCCAATAATCACAAATTTCTCTATGTTCTGTCTCTCTGTGTGAAAGTCACAAATTTCAGCTTAATCGACACCGAAACCACATCTGTTGATCCATTTATCCAGTTCCTACTGTAGTATGAGCGACGATTTTTTATGGGCCAAGCTATTTTAGGGGCTCATTATTGTATGATGACATCCCTCACCGTCTTCTTTCTCATAATATACACGACCGTTTGTCACGTCTCTTTTATTTACCATCATACCTTCTTATTAGCCACTCTTCGCTTAGCTTCACCACCTACACCTTACTATCACGTGGCGACAGGTCCTTTTCTCAACCCTTCTTTGATGGCGAAGGGATCCGGGCCTCTTTATTACCCATTTCCACGATAAAAATTTGAAGTCCTTTTTTTGGTTACGCAGAAAGTTCTTTCATTGTAAAATAATATTTGGCACTTCAAATCTGTCCATGTATATCAATTTATAGTGATATAAGTGGACCTACAATGATAAATCATATCTAATGTAATCTAATCACTATCAATCAAGATAGTACAAATTATGACAATAACAGATACAAAGATGGTAATGATAAATACGAATCAAATCAATCACGGATATGCGATAATTATGAAGGATCACTTAGATATGCCCAATCTCTATCCAATCAATATGCTCGGCTTGGTCAGGTCAACTCTGTCAGGTCAGCCTGTCAAGTCAGCTCAGCCACAGCAGTCAATCCTGATGGTCAGTCCCGGTTGATTAGCTTGTCCTCAGTAACACAGGTCAGCGAAGGAAGGCCAGCTCGGCCAAAGTGGCCTTTAACATTCATTACTTACTTCAACCAAACAAAATCAGTTACTTAGCCGAATCACCAGACTCGGTTCATACCCACAGCGTGAGTGTTCGAGGAAGGAAGACCTACGCTGCCTTACCCATTTGTGTGGAGACAGTTTCGATTAGCCAAATCACTTTACACATATTTCAAAATAATATACGAGTAAATACAAATAATTATAGTAGTTACTGTTTCACTGACATGATGCAGATAAATGTGGAGTAGGTTTTATGTTATAAGCACCATTTTTTTCACAAACATGATTCTATTATGTGTGGAGTAATTACATGTATGCCAGAGTTATTCTGATCATAATATGTAAAAATAGATAAATACAAAGGCTTTTGGCGACTCAAATCTATGAGTTTTCTATTCACTTGTTCGTCAATTTATAGGAAATACAAAAGAATAAGTTGTGCTAATCTACAGCTATAGAGATCAATACAATATCCATACAAATCCCTAAATTTATGTACAAGATAAATTCATCAATTAGAATATATCTGATTAGATTGGATATCTACAATCATATCTAATCAGCCATAGACAGCACTTCAATTCGGCCGAACTAAGCTCGTCAGCGAGTTCAGCATACTGCCGAGCTGCTCAAGTCGGCAGTTCAGATCAGGTCGGCAGCGTAGCGCAGCTCTAACATAATAAGATTACTGATGATTAGGAATGATGATGAATCATGTGTTTTTTCAACTAAACAAACCAGTTAATTAGCAAAAGTTTAAGCAATTTTGCTCGAAAAACTTAAGCTTATTTTGCACAATACTGAATGAGATTTTGTTTTGAGAACAACACTGACAAAAATACAGGAAGCAGATTCCCCTTCGGACCAGTTTTTCCACTATAACAACAATGGTTCGTTGATTTTAAGAGTTTACATTTCCATTGAAATACTTATATTTTAAATTGTAAAAGTCATTAGATGTCTCATATGCTGGAATCTCCTGAACTTAGATTTCAATAGCATGCTCAATTGGGATAGATGTATTGTTTATCTGTCTCTCACCTTCTACAGACTTTAACGATAGCTTTTGTGTCGTTGAGATATACTGGGTATGGTTGTTTTTGTCGTTGCTGCTCAACTGTACTTAAACTACCTCAATGTCCAAGTTTAAACATCATGTTGAAACTTGGGCTTACATGAGGTGAGACCCATATCCATTCAAAACCTTAAGACAATGGGTAGTGGTACATCATCCTCATATAAGCCATGCATTTTTTCTCAAATTAGCCAATATGAGATTCTCAACACCCGCCCTCACGTGGCAACATGGCTTGACATACAAGCGCGCCTTACGATCCGCCCTCAATCACAACCACAAGCCAGACATGAACATCTAGACTTAGGTGAGAGGAAACATTAAGTGGCCAACTATGGACCAGACAAAGGTGAGTCCACATTTAATTTGTTATTCCAACAAGGGTAGCATAAAAAAAAAGAGTAATATAAAGCAGCAAGCGAAATCTTGGAAATATAAAGAGATAAAATGTATATGGAGTCAGACTAACATCAAACTTTGCCTAGTCAAAAACCTCAAGAAACTCACCATCCACCTGGAAGTGCATTGATTCTGGAGCCAAGCTACTCCCTGAAGGCTTGGATCCGGAATCTTCAATCCTCTGTACATACCTAACCTTTGAATGTAAACTGTCTTTCAAAACCATCTTTAAACGAGAAATTCAGTATCCAGTCTGCATATATCCTCCTATAAAACCCATGTGCTATAAACAAGAAAAGATTTGGAATCCCAATTGGGGTTTCAAAACTCCCCCCCACCCCCGGGAGTATGACTTGAGTAGGCCTCGCTCACTTATTCGGGGTGTAAAGGGCAACGGTCATGAATATGTCATTTTTGTTGTTGGGCTTTGTAACATTATACGAAACATAATAGTGAATTTGTTTTTTTCCTCATCCAACCATGTAAATCTTGTATCTGATGCTTACTGTTTATTTTTCGATTTTCACAAACCCGAATCCAATCAGATTATTTCGAACCAGTACATTGCTACTGGATCTCCTTTGATGATACCAAAATATCCCGTTAGTCATCATGGTCAACGTCTATTGAGGACATAAAGATCAAGTCCCGCAGGTCGGGTTGCTACTAGACCAAGTCAGAGATGAGCAGATAATCTACCTCGGCTAGAGATCTTTTGACAGCTCGGCCGCATGATCAGCACCCTTCAGGTGGAGCTCATCTCGGCCTAGAGGTCTCACCTCAGCCAAAGCTTCATCACCTCGGCTTAATGGCTTTATCTCGGCCAAGGGAGTTCTATCTCGGCCTCAGAGTTCTATCTCGGCCTCAGAGTTCTATCTCGGCCAAAGAACAGCTCAGCAATAGAGCCTTGGCCCAGACATCTCGGTACAAGGTCTTTGTGCCTTTGCCTGGTTAAATGGCACCTCAGCCATAGCAATTTGGCATCCCCCATCGAGGGTATCGGCTATACACTCGGCTCGGCCAGAGAAATCTAAACCAGGGTTCTTAGTTACCCATGGTCCATCTCAGCCGCAGGTCTTCGATTGCTGACATCGGCCAGATTACAACAGTCATAGAGCTGTTCGCAACGTATCCTTCATGCAGATCTCTTACTCCAGCTGTCGACCACGCAGAAGGGAGTAATTGGCACAGCAATCTCTAACACAGACACCATGCAAGCTAGCCAGATGTCCTTATTTCATCCATCAAGGACACGCAGCTCTGATCTTCGCCTACTATAAAAGAGTTTCCTCAACAGAAGGAAGGGAAAAAGTTTTTCTAAGTTTGGCAAAAGTTCTCCCAAGTGAAGGCCAAATTACCCTAACGTGCTCTCTCTTTTCTCAGGTTTCCCTGGAGGATAGCTGACGAAAGGACAACGGCTGTCACCGGCCTAGCTTCGGATATTTCTACTTTTACCTTGACGGGACAATCCGACCTCGTCAAATTGGCGTTAGAAGGAGGGTCTGAACCTCCGGGTCCTTTTGCTTACGAAATATCCACTAAAGACTCCTCCAGTGACTAAGTCCTCATAATAGCCCTTGGAAGCTATTGAGAGAAAGATGAGCAAGGGAGACAATCAAAGGTCTTCTCTGCCATTAACTGACCAGAGTTCCGGGAGCTGAAGGAGTATTCAACTCCTATTACCTTCTCATATGAGGAACATATGCGAGTCATACAGTATGTGGCTCAAATCCAGCAGCTTTCCAAGCTGTAATGGAATTGAGAGGGAAAGCCTTGGCAGAAGGAACAAGTGACCCCTCTCCTAGTGGTACCAGCGCTCAGCAGTTGGAATATTCTCCATCTCGGCCAGGATATCATTCTGAATGTCAAACCGAGATTATGACTGAAGCAGAGTACCTACTACGAAGGTCTGATGATCAGACCATGCAGTGCCCTCCGACCTCATCTCGGCCTTTCGGTCCTGAAAGACATATCCAGGCCTCACGGCGAGAAAGAGCATCTGTCAAAGTTTGGCTAGGGGGCCAGGGAAGAGAAAGAAGCTCTTTGTTGGCTTCAAAAGCCCACATCCTCTCATATAATGAGGAAGAAGAATCTAGCAAAAGAACCTAAGCCCCTTGCGGGGCCACTGCATAAGAGTAACCCACAACTCTATTGCCTATACCATCATGATATTGGGCATGACACAGAAGATTGTAGGCAACTCGGTAAGGAGATTGCACGCCAGATTGAGCTCGGCCATCTGCAGCAATTTCACGATTCGAGATTGAACCTGCGCAGAAAAGCCAATTTAGACGATCCCCGAGGTGGACGTCGATCCGAGTAGCAGCCTTGAGTTTGAAAGAATAGCCAGTCCGGCTGCTATGATCGATAGCCGAGCTCAAAGCGGGGATCAATTTCCATAAACAGTCGAAAATCCCCAGCTCGGCCTTATAAATGGTCTGTACAGCTTTTGATAAAGTTGGTCACCATTTGGTGCACGAAGCTTCTCGGCAATAAAAAGTTTGCTTATCCAACTCAAAATGTTGTGGACAGCTCTGTGGAACTGAGAAGCTTCTTCCCAAAAGACCTCGCTACGTACGAGGCACGCGGCCGCTGTAGGGTGCCCCAAAAGACCTCGCTACGTACGAGGCACGCGCCCGCTGTAGGGTGCCCCAAAAGACCTCGCTGCGTACGAGGCATGCGCCCGCTATAGGGTGCCTAAAAGACCTCGGCCCGTCCCAGGCACATGCCCGTTAAAGGTGGGAAAAGACCTCGGAAGACCTCAGCCCGTCCCAGGCACATGCCCGTTAAAGGGTGGAAAAAGACCTCAGAAGACCTCGGCCAGTCCTAGGCAGAAACCCGTTGAAGAGCATATGGAGACCTCGGTATTCCCAGGGCAGCCATCCGCTGAACAAGAGACTTGTATGACCTTGGCAAATCTGGAAGAGGTCAAGGGATAATATTGATACCTCTATATCCCACCTCGGCTAGTGTACATCGGATATGCTCAGAAAATTATCCTCAAATTGGGATCTCGGCCAAGGCAGCACAAGGTCTTCTTATTTAACCCGGCGGGGCCAGGTAACACTTATTTTGTCAATCTTTTATTAGAACTGAACAGGTTTGATAAGACCGACGTTCAACCTCGGCAACAAGAAATTCAATGAGACTCAGTGATACGTTGGTCTGTGGACTTAGTTTCTTTAAAACGAATTTGTCCAAGACTAACAAAGCCGACGTACGACCTCGGCAAAAATAAATTTGTTCAAGACTAACAAGGCCGACGTACGACCTCGGCAAAACTGAATTTGGACAAGACTAACGAGGCTGGCACGTGATCTTGGCAACTGTAAACTTGAAAGGTTCAGTTATATTAGTCAACAGACTTAGTTTTAAGTAGACTTGTTCAAGATTAGTAAAGCCGACGTGCGGTCTCGGCAACAGAAAGTTTGAAGATAAAGACAGTCAACAAAACAGAACTTGGAAATGAACAAGAATTTCAAGTCAAAACGGGTTGAAATTTTCATTGAAGACAAAGATTACATATTACAATCAGCCTAGATTTGTTCTTCGTCTTCACGTAAGTCTGCCCCGTCAGTGAACTTCTGAAATTGAGCTTCGAACTCGGCTTCAGCATTGATGTTATAAAGTTCAACCAGCCTGGGGTCATCCTTATTTAGCTGGGGGCAGACCTCAGCATAGACATCAATGGCCTTTGTCTGGCCCATCTGCAGAACTGGGCCTTGTAGCAGCACTATGTTCTCTTCGAACAGCTCCGACTTCTTGAACTCGGCCACCGCTTCAGACTTGGCCGCTGCGAGTTGAGCTGCAAAATTTGATGCTTGTTGCTCCAGTTTTTCCTGCAGAGATGTGATCACGGCATCTTTTTGCCCAGACTCGGCCACTACCTGGTTGTAACATGCCTCCAGGTCGGCATTTCTCTTCTCTAGCCCGGCTACTAAGGAGTTAGCCGTGGCCCATTTGACCTCGGCTTCTTCCTTTTGGCCTTGAATCTTGATCAGTTCTGCTTTTAAGGATGCAACGTTTTGGGCGTTAGCATCGGATTCTTAGGTTTTGGCCGCCAGCTGACTTTGCAGCTCTTCACCTCGGCTGATCAGCTCGGATAGTTGCACTTTCAGCTGTTTCACCCAAATGAAGTTAGTAAAACCTTAACAGGTATAACGAGCAATAGATAGATCATACCATGGCAGAGTTGATGTGGACAGTGTTGACCAAGCTGCCCTAAGATGCAGATGAGAAGTGCTGCTTGTCCAAAGGCAAGATCAGGCTATTCATCTTTTTGGCGACTGACGGATTTGCGACAGTGTCGGCTTCATCAAATTCGCCTACAGTCAAGGTCTGCTCTTGAGCAGGTCGCATTTCGGCCTCAGGAATGGGAGCGTCTTCTCTTGGCCTTTTTCCCAGAACAGGACCCTCAATTTGCTGGGTCAGTCCGAGATTAGCAGGAGTGGGATTCATCGGTGAGATCTCGGCCCTTGCCCCTGATACAGTGACTAAAGTAAAAAAACCACTCCAGAATAGACAACTTAACAAGTCTTCAAAATGTAAGAAACCTGGAGTGGTTGATTCAGAGGCAATTGTGATTGCCGGTTCACCTCAGCCTCGGCAATGCCTTCAGTTGGGGGCAGATTCTGAGCGGCCTCAGCCCTGGCTCTTGCAGCCTGAGCTTTCTTCCTGGATGCAGCCTTGGCGATTTTCGCTGCAAAGTCTTTGCCTCGAGGAGCCATGGAATCTGCACAAAGAACATAAGATTAAAAGAAGGCCGGTAAAAAACGAAAAGGAAATACCAGGTATCAGAGTATACCCCGGACTACTGCCAAATTTTCTAGAGAAAGGGTTTTGTAGTGAGGGCCAGAGGCTAAGGACCCCAGGTCGGCTGCCTTCAGAACTGAGTCATTAACTCTATGCCAGTCAATGACTACACGCGGGGAGTACAACTTGGCCGCCTCGTCATAATATTCTGGGCTCGGCTTCATGTTGTCAGCTCTGCCCGATTTCCAAATATCGAGCTGGGGTAGTCCTAATTTTCTAATATAAAAGAACCGACCCTTCCAGTTCTTCTTAAAAGAAGGAATGTGGACAACATAGTTAAAGTCTTCAGGAGTCACTCTATTGGTAAAGTAATACCAACTCTCAGAAGGCTGACAAGCAAATAGACTCCTAAGGATCCTCTGATCAAAGGGGATCTCAGATGCTCTAAGGAAGAGCAGAAAAGATAGAAGGCTTGATCTGGGGAAGCCTAAGGTTGTAGGAGTGAAGAATTCGGAATAGAGAGACTGGGACGGGAAGACGAAACCCAGAGTGGAAGTACTCCTCATAAATGGCCTCATACCCCGCAGGAGGGTCATAGGCAGTTTGATTGGATAAAGGAAGGATGGGGTCGAATTGATCAACGTCAATATCGTACCTATCGCACAACAGAGATATGTCCACCTCGGACAGAGTACAAAATCTTGGACCTCGGCTGAAGGGGACCCCCTGTAAACAACCCCTACTGGCAGAGCTGAAACCCTAGATTTTGGGGGAACTGCGACAGTTTTCGGAGCAGGGATAGTTTCAGCCTGCTCCGGCAAAACTTCGACTATAGTCACAGCTCTGCTCGGCGGAGCCCGGCCACTGGGGTGGGGAACATCACCAGCGCCAGCCGATAGCCGAGCTGGAAGACGGTTCTCAGAAACAACCGTCTTTTCCGATGAGGAACTGAAGGTTCCGTCATTTCCAATATAGGAAGCTCCTTCGGAGCGATTTTGTGAATCAGAGGCGGAAGACATGGAAGCAAGGAGAAGACTTACAAGCAATTCGCCAGAAGAGAAAGGAGACTGCTGAGGAAAGAAGAACGTCGGAGAGGAAATTGACGCCGGAGAAGAAGCTAACGCCTGGGAAAAGCTAAGGTGGAGGATTGAACGAAAGCAGAACGTAAAAAGGTTGAAATGAAAAGTGAGGACATATTTATAGGCAAGAGGCTTGGCCATTCCAAAGGTTGCCTCGGGTTGGGCCGACCTCGATCCCCACGCCACCATTAATTCTGGTTGGCGTCGAATCCTGAACCGACATGATTAAAACCTGAACCGTCGTCACCTCGGTCTGCGTAGGCAATAATGGCGTAGGACAAACCAATCCGGGACGGACACGTGTCAGGGAAGGTCATCCGTCTGGTCAATTTAATTCGGTTGATACAGCTACGAACTGACGCTTCGTACACTGTGCTGGATAAGTGTGGAATGATGGGCTTCAAGGGTGACAGCTCAGCGAAAGACCACAATCTCATCAGATCAGCCTGCCCTCACAGGTCACCTCGGCCAGTCTAATCTGGGGGACAAATGATGATACCAAAAAATATCTCCGTTAGTCAGCATGGTCAACGTCTATTGAGGACATAAAATGATCAAGTCCCGCAGGTCGGGTTGCTACTAGACCAAGTCAGAGATGAGCAGATAATCTACCTCGGCTAGAGATCTTTTGACAGCTCGGCCGCATGATCAGCACCCTTCAGGTGGAGCTCATCTCGGCCTAGAGGTCTCACCTCAGCCAAAGCTTCATCACCTCGGCTTAATGGCTTTATCTCGGCCAAGAGAGTTCTATCTCGGCCTCAGAGTTCTATCTCAGCCTCAGAGTTCTATCTCGGCCATAGAACAGCTCAGCAATAGAGTCTTGGCCCAGACATCTCGGTACAAGGTCTCTGTGCCTTTGCCTGGTTAAATGGCACCTCAGCCATAGCAATTTGGCATCCCCCATCGAGGGTATCGGCTATACACTCGGCTCGGCCAGAGAAATCTAAACCAGGGTTCTTAGTTACCCATGGTCCATCTCAGCCGCAGGTCTTCGATTGCTGACCTCGGTCAGACTACAACAGTCATAGAGCTGTTCGCAACGTGTCCTTCATGCAGATCTCTTACTCCAGCTGTCGACCACGCAGAAGGGAGTAATTGACATAGCAATCTCTAGTGACCACACGGACACCATGCAAGCTAGCCAGATGTCCTTATTTAATCCATCAAGGACACGCAGCTCTGAGCTTCGCCTACTCTAAAAGAGTTTCCTCAACAGAAGGAAGGAAAAAAAGTTTTTCTAAGTTTGGCAAAAGTTCTCCCAAGTGAAGGCAAAATTACCCAACCCCTACCTCAGTCACAAAAAGGCATCACCTTGATTCAGCCCAGCTCGGCCTTATTTCGGCTGATCTGAAACAGGTTTCACTAAACCTATATTCCAGTTAAAAGCCATATACATACATGTTATGGCCGAATAAAAAGAAGAAGAATATATATATATATATTAGATATAGATATAGATATATAGATATAGATATATATATAGTAGATATATGTATACATAAATGTTATCAAATAATAATAATAATAATAATAATGATAATAATAAAAAAAGGATGATGATGACAATAAGGATAACTATAACTAATAGTATTAGAATCACATTAGGAAACCTAAACCAAAATCAAATGGGAAAAACCTAAAATCTACCCTGACTTCCCACCATATATACGCTTATACGCATTAGCCACACACACACAAAAACAAAAAAAACGCACGGCAAAAAAAAAGAGAGAGGAGAGAGAGAGAGAGAGAAGAAGAGAAAAGAGAGAAGAAGAAGGAGGCGAGACCCCGAACCCAAGTTTTAGTCCGTCAAATTATTCGTGTTATCGTCAATCGAGATAGGTGCCTCTTCCCCCCTCAAACGGGTATAATACATGCATTCCTTGATGATATATTTTATGTGATTTACTTGTTTTAATTATTTATATTATAGATGTGTATTTGTTATAATTGAAAAGCATGAGGTAACTTTACTTGCTGCTATGTATGTGTATGAATGTGAATTTGATGGTATGATTGGATTAGGGTGAGAATACTCTTGAAACAACTCAAAAGATTAGGGATTTACATACTTAGGGGTTTAAAAATTTCGTTTTGGCCTTAGAATAACTTCATCTAGTCCGGAATAGGTTAGGATTGGTTGAAAATCAAAAAAAGGGTCTGACGGACGCGTTTCAGGGGGGTGGTGCGTGGGGCCCACGCGCGGCCCCTGACGGCGCGTCCGGACACGTGATGACGTGTCCACCTTCAAAAGTTGCGTCTCGTTATAACGAGTCCAACGCAACTGGTTTGAGTCAATCGGAGTTAAAACGAAGATTTTATGGAGGTTAGAAGGAAATAGAAAAAAATAAAAAAAAAAAAAGAAAATACTGTTGGACCGGCCAGGCTGCCGGACCGGACCGGATGGCCAGCGGACCGGACCAGGTAGCAGGCCGGCCCAAGCCGAAAAAATAAAAAAAAATCTGGAAATTAATTTCTGAAATGAATAAATAATAAATAATTAATTAAAATTAGTTTAAAATTCCAGAAAAATATATTTAATTATAGAAAATTTTAAATAAATTCCAGAAAATATAAAAGTTAAAATAAAATTATTTCCACTTAATTTAAATTTTATAAATGTAAGTAATTAAAATAATTAATAATAAATAGAATTAAATAAGGAAAAATTAGTAGAAAATTCTAGAAAATTAGCACAAGCTAAGGAAAAATAAAAGGAATGCTAAATAACCACTTTCCAATTTGTAAATTTTATGAAGCTAAATATTGAGTGCCGGAGATGGTGAGGATGGGCGTACGGGCCCAGACGACTAGTGTTGAGTGCCGGAGTTGGTGAGGATGGGCGTACGGGCCCCAGGCGATTTTGTTGCATTCATGGCACGTGCATTGCATTGGGAGTGGGCTGAGATGTACGGGTCTCAGACGCTCGAGTGAAGAGGATCATGGTGTACGGGCCATGGATACTTGGTTATGGTGGATCGTGGTGCACGGGCCACGGGCATCGGTTGGGGTGGATCGTGGTGTACGGGCCACGGGCATCCGCAAGGGTGGATTGTAGTGCACGGGCTACAGGCATCCAGTCAATCCCGGGATCATGCATTGCATATAGGTCTAGGGCATATTGCATGACATGATTTTGTTGCGTGTGACACGTTAATTGAGCATGCATCACGTACTTGCGCATTTTTATGTGGAGTGCTTTACTTACCGCATTTACTTATCTTATGCATGTTATCTTATATTTATGTGCTATGTGTTATATCATGTTTATGTGCTATGTGGCTATATCATTTCGGTATGTACGTTTTGTATTTGTTTGAGGCGGGCATCTACTGGGTGATTTCTGTCACTCACCCCTACTTCCCAGGTGGCCGGATGAGGACTACGAGCATATCTTCATTGAGGACGGGACGGACATAGCAGAGTGGGCTGGTTGAGAGCTGCGGCTAGGATATGAGGGGACGCTGCAGCTGTTTTGTTCTTATTTATATTTGAGGATTTCCACACACTACTTTACTATTTTATTTCCAGAGTTTTATTTAGCAATGTAATGACGGTTATTGAAGTTTAATATATGCTATGGTTTACGTTTCCGCGAAAAATTTCTACGTCATTTTGACAAGTAAGAGATTGATTCGACGCTTTGTATTCTCCTTAGTGAGATACGGCGGGTGCACTGTTCCCGATGTTAGGGCTCGGGAGGGGGCGCTACAGGTGGTATCAGAGCCGAGGCTTCAGATCCGCCTCGGAAACGCAGGATTAACTAGATCACTAGACGTAAGTTACGATCTTTTGTAAAATGACGATTTTACCCCTAATAAACAAAGTAGACTTAAGAGATGATCTTAGACCTAAGTTATGATCGGGTTATGGGAGGTGTGTGCCTGGTAAGCTTTTCTTGTCTAATTATCGATTTATCCGTGTTTCACCTTTCAACTTATTATCGACAAATCTGTATTCGTTTCATGAACTCAAATTGTGGATAATGCCTCCACGACGCGAGCCGCCAGCAGAAAACGAGGACACGATGACGATGATCAGCAGGTTCAGGAGACCATTCCTCAGGTCTTTGTAGATACCTTGGCCACGCTGACCACATTGATGGCCCAGTAGCAGATACAGATGGCTCACCTACCGCAGCACCACCACCCCAGGGGGCTTCGATTTTTCTACCAGAAGATGCAGAACTGCCAGATACCTATGTTCAGGGGTACCACACGACCAGAGGAGCAGAGATCTGGCTCAAGAATGTGTCTGAGCAGTTGGGATTGATGCAAGTTACGGATGGCCTGAAGGTTGATGCGGTTGTACCATTCTCAGAGGGTGATGCCGAGCAATGGTAGGGCAGGCAATGCAGACTGACTCCATCACCGATATGGACCTGGTTCAGGGAGGAGTACCAAAAGCACTATGTTCCTGAAAGTGTCATTCAGAGGAGGATGATGGTGTTTCAGCTTCTAACGTAGGGGTCCACGACTGGGGACCAGTAGTTTGAGAGGTTCCATGCACTTGCGAGTTACATGCCCGTCATCATGGATAACGAGAAAGCAAAGATGCTGGAGTTCAAGACCAGCTTGAGCTCTCGCCTTCAGTCATTGATCATCTGCAATCAGCCTACCACTTTTGAAGAGTTGCTGGAAGTGCGTCTTGAGGTTGAGGGTGATCTCGAGAGGGTTGGAGCGGTCGACAGGGCTAAGAGACCGTTAGAGAAGTTCCGTCCTAGGAGATAGGAGAGATGGTTAAAGATCCCATGCTGCCATCTGACCGGGCAATCTTTCAGATCACCACAGTAGGGACAGGGATCAGCGTCTCGACCATTGATGATTGAGGGTCCCGCAGCGACAGCGGCACAGCCACTCAAGGCAGTTGGACCGCCACCTCCAGTATGTACACAGTGTGTTGTTTGCACACAAGTCAGTGCTAGAGAGCTCAAAAGGTTTGCTGCAACTATGGCAAACAGGGACATTAAGCTAGAGAGTGCCTTACACCGGCACAAGCCCCTCCACCACAGGGTCAGAAGTAGCATAAAGCAAAGGGAAGACATTTTGGTGGTACGAGAATTTAAGGATGTCTTCCCTGACGAGCTACCAGGTTCACCACCGAGCAGGGAAGCAGAGTTCAAGATCGATCTTATACCCGGAGCCGAACCAATCTCGAAGGCGCCATACATAATGGCACCAGCAGAGTTAAAAGAGCCCAAGGAACAGTTACAAGAGTTGCTGGACCAGAAGTTCATCAGACCTAGTGTTTCGCCCTAGGGGCACCGTATTATTTATGAAGAAGAAGGACGGTAGTATGAGGCTATGCATCGACTATCGTGAGCTTAATAAGATCACGATACAAAATAAATATCTACTACCAAGGGTCGACGATCTATTTGATCAGTTGAAGGGTGCCAGAATGTTCTCGAAGATTGACCTCCAATCAGGCCTATAGTTGAGGATTAGGGCGGAGGATATAGCAAAGACGACGTTCCACACTCGATACAGGCACTACGAGTTTCTTGTAATGCCCCTTTGGACTGACGAATGCACCTACAACCTTTATGGATTTGATGAACACAATGTTCTGGAGCAGTTGGATCGTTTCATAGTAGTGTTCATCGAGACATCTTGGTGTATTCACCTGATGAGGAGACACATATTGAACACTTGCGGGAGGTATTAGAGACTCTCAGGAAGAAAAAGTTTTATGCAAAGTTCGGCGAGTGCGAGTTCTGATCAGAGAATGTGACTTTCTTAGGCCAAGTGATTTCTGAGAAGTGCATTTCTGTTGACCCAAAAAGATAGAGGCGATTACAGAATGGCTCCGACCTACTAATGTCACTAAGGTACGTAGTTTTTTGGCCTTGTCGGTTATCATCGTAAACTCGTGAAAGGATTCTCGAGTATCGTAACACCTCTGAGTCGACTGACTCAGAAAAAGACCAAATTCACATGGACCTCCGAGTGTGAGAAAAAGTTTTACGGAGGTTGACGACTGCACCAGTATTGGCACAGCCCTCTGACACTGGAGGGTTTGTCATCTACAGCGACGCCTCGAAGAATGGGCTAGGGTGCGTGTTAATGCAGAGAGATAGGGTTATCGCATACGCATCGAGACAATTGAAGCAATATGAGCAAAATTACCCGACCCATGATCGAGTTAGCAGCGGTGGTGTTTGCGTTAAAGATTTGGGTCATTACTTATACGGCGTGAAATGCGAAGTCTTTACCGATCATAAAAGCTTGAAGTATTGTTCACACAGAAAGAATTGAATATGCATCAGAGGAGGTGGCTTGAGCTACTGAAGATTACGATTTTACCATCAGTTATCATCCGGGGAAGGCAAACCGAGTTGCAGATGCCTTGAGTAGAAAGTCTAATCACGCCAGACGGACGCCACTGCAGAAAGAGATGGCTAAATTTGATATTAACATTGCTGATTCCACTGCTAACGTTTGGCGACCTTGGTTATTACACCATCTCTGATTGAGCGGATTAAGGAGGCGCAGAAGGAGGATGTGACGCTCAGATATCCGAGAGAGGATGTTGACCAGTCTGATTGAGGGTTTCATGATTCATGACAATGGCGGTATCTGGTACCAAGGAAGGTTGTGTGTGCCTGATGTTGAGGACCTGAGGAAGGAGCTATTGAAGGAGGCACACAACTCGAAGTTGTCGATTCATCCAGGCGCGACGAAGATGTATAATGACCGGAAGAAGCACTACTGGTGGAGTGGGATGAAAAGACACATTGCTGAGTTCATTGAGAGATGTCTCGTTTGTCAGCAGGTTAAGGCAGAGCATCAGAGGCGGGAGGTTTGATGTTGCCATTAGAGATACCGGAGTGGAAGTGGGAGCATGTGACGATGGACTTTGTAGCAGGACTTCCTAAAACAAGAAACGGTAACGATATGATCTGGGAGATCGTTGATCGATTGACGAAGACTGCTCACTTCCTACCCGTGCCTAGTGATGTGACCGTGGAAAGACTGGTGACATTATATATTGATGATGTTGTTAGCCTACACGGAGTCCCAGTCAGTATCGTCTCAGACCGTGATTCGAAATTCACCTCTCGATTCTGGTCAGCTTGCCAGAAAAGGTTGGGGACGGAGCTGCGACTCATACCGCTTTTCATCCACAGACAGACGGGCAGTCTGAGAGGACCATTCAGACATTAGAGGACATGTTGAGAGCGTGCGCATTGGACTTCAAGGGGAACTGGGACGGTATGATCAAGCTCATTGAGTTCTCTTACAACAACAGTCACCACAGTGCCATCGGTATGGCACCCTTTGAGGCGCTCTATGGACGTAAGTGCAGGTCCTGTTCACTGGGACGAGGTTGGCGAGCGTGTTATTACCGGCCCTGAGTTGGTTGAGCAGACTAGAGAGAAAGTAAAGTTGATACAAGATAGACTAAAGATTGCTCAAGACAGAAGCAAGAGCTGGGCCGATTCGAAACGACGTCCACTAGAATTTGACTGGGCGAGAAGGTTTACTTGAGAGTGTCACCTACGAAGGAGGTTTCGCGATTCGGTATAAAGGGTAAACTGAAGCCTCGCTACATTGGTCCTTATGAGGTACTCGAGAGGGTTGGTACGTTGGCCTACCGATTAGCATTACCTCCTGCCTTGGCTCAGGTTCACAGCACATTTCACGTTTCTCAGTTGAGGAAATATGTTCCGGACCCAAGTCATGTTCTAGACGCGCCACCGTTAAGGATCCGACCGGACATTACATATGAGGAGACTCCTATCAGAATAGTGGATCGCAAGGACCAAGTTGAGACACCGAGTCATCCCTTATGTCAAAGTGCAGTGGACCAATCACACCGAGCGCGAGGCGACTTGGGAGCTTGAGGAGCAAATGCAAGAGAGATATCCACAGCTTTTCGAATAAGGTACGTCAAGTTTCGAGGACGAAACTTTTTGTAAGGTGGGTAGGATGTTATGGCCGAAAAAAAAGAAGAAGAAATATATATATATATATAGATATATATATATATATAGATATAGATATATATATATATATAGTAGATATATGTATACATAAATTATCAAATAATAATAATAATAATGATAATAATAAAAAAAAAGATGATGATGACAATAAGATAATATATAACTAATAGTATTAGAATCACATTAGGAAACCTAAACCAAAACCAAATGGGAAAAAAAAACCTAAAATCTACCCTGACTTCCCACCATATATACGCTTATACGCATAGCCACACACACACACACACAAACAAAAAAACGCACGGCAAAAAAAAGAGAGAGAGAGAGAGAGAGAGAGAGAAAAAGAGAGAAGAAGAAGGGAGGCGAGGCCCCGAACCCAAGTTTTAGTCCGTCAAATTATTCGTGTTATCGTCAATCGAGGTAGGTGCCTCTTCCCCTCAAACGGGTATAATACATGCATTCCTTGATGATATATTTATGTGATTTACTTGTTTTAATTATTTATATTATAGATGTGTATTTGTTTATAATTGAAAAGCATGAGAGGTAACTGTTTACTTGCTGCTATGTATGTGTATGAATGTGAATTTGATGGTATGATTGGATTAGGGTAAGAATACTCTTGAAACAACTCAAATTACATACTTAGGGGGTTTAAAAAATTTCGTTTTGGCCTTAAATAACTTCATCTAGCCCGGAATAGGTTAGGGTTGAAAATCGAAAAAAAGGGTCTAACGGACGCGTTTCAGGGGGGTGGCACGTGGGGCCCATGCGCGGCCCCTGACGGCGCGTCCGGACACGTGATGACGTGTCCACCTTCAAAAGTTGCGTCTCGTTATAACGAGTCCAAGCAACTGGTTTGAGGTCAATCAGAGTTAAAACGAAGATTTTATGAGGTTAGAAGAAATAGAAAAAAAATAAAAAAAAAAAAAGAAAATACTGTTGGACCGGCCAGGCTGCCGGACGGACCGGATGGCCAGCGGACCGGACCAGGTAGCAGGCCGGCCCAAGCCGAAAAAAATAAAAAAAAATCTGGAAATTAATTTCTGAAATGAATAAATAATAAATAATTAATTAAAATTAGTTTAAAATTCCAGAAAAATATATTTAATTATTAGAAAATTTTAAAAAATTCCAGAAAATATAAAAAGTTAAAATAAAATTATTTCCACATAATTTTTGAATTTTGATAAATAGAATTAAATAAGGAAAAATTAGTAGAAAATTCTAGTAAATTAGCACAAGCTAAGAAAAAATAAAAAGAATGCTAAATAACCACTTTCCAATATTTGTAAATTGTATGAAGCTAAATATTGAGTGCCGGATATGGTGAGGATGGGCGTACGGGCCCCAGACGACTAGTGTTGAGTGCCGGAGTTGGTGAGGATGGGCGTACGGGCCCCAGGCGATTTTGTTGTTGCTTCATGGCACGTGCATTGCATTGGGAGTGGGCTGAGATGTACGGGTCTCAGACGCTCGAGTGAAGAGGATCATGGATGTACGGGCCATGGATACTTGGTTATGGTGGATCGTGGTGCGCGGGCCACGGGCATCGGTTGGGGTGGATCGTGGTGTACGGGCCACGGGCATCCGCAGGGTGGGATTGTAGTGGCACGGACTACAGGCATCCAGTCAATCCCGGGATCATGCATTGCATATAGGTCTAGGGCATATTGCATGACATGATTTTTTGTGCGTGTGACACGTTAAGTGAAGCATGCATCACGTACTTGCGCATTTTTATGTGGAGTGCTTTACTTACCGCATTTACTTAATCTTATGCATGTTATTTTATATTTATGTGCTATGTGTTATATCATGTTCATGTGCTATGTGGCTATATCATTTCGGTATGTACTGTTACACCCTGGAATTTTCAAATTAGTCGTGCGTGCTTAGTTAGAAATTAAGTAGCCGTTGAGTGCAAAAAAAACTCTGTAAAATCAAATTAACCGTAGCAGGACGATTATGTCCGAGTTGTTGGATAACTATATAAAAATTGTTACATACGTATAGAGTAAGATAAATATAAAAATAAATAAAATATATAAAAAATAAAAAAATGAAAAAAAAAGAGGTTCCGTAAGATAGTGAAAAAAATAGTATAATAATAAAAAAGAATATAATAATAATAATATTCTAAAAGAAATAAGGATAAGAATTTAAAAAGAAAAAGAAAAAAAATAAAGATAGGAACGTGATAATGTTGGGGGAAGTTAATGCCCCCAAATTTTCGGTCAAATTGAAACAATAAAAAAGGGAGGGGGGTGCTGTGGGTTGCAAATATCAAGCAAAAATATTAAAAGAAAAAGGAAGGGAAACCGAGTGAGTGAGGTAACAGCTGGGAGAGGAAAAGGTAGGGGAAGGGAAGAAGAAAAGAGAAGAAAGAGGGAAGAAGGAAGCAAGCCAAATCCATATAGACTCCGTGTAATTGCGCAAAGTGTCTCAAATAGGTAGGTTCCTTTTCCCCCTCTAATTGGTACAAATTCAAGCATGCCTTGGTGGTATATTTTATGTGTTTTTGTTGCTTTAATTGTTGCAATCTATAGCATATCAATTATCTGTGAAAAGCATGAGATCTGGCAGACTGTGGTATGCGTTGTTGATATCTGCTTGTGTTGCTGTTGATTTTAGGGAAAACTTTGATAATCAAACTAGCAAAACTATTGCATGATTAGATATTTTCCAATTTGTTTTGGCCTTAGAATAGGTTCTCATAGATTGGAAATAGGCGAGACTATAGATCGGTGTTGAAAAACGGTCGCCGGAGACCGCCGGTGCGCCGCACGCGCCGTCGGAATGCGGCCGCGCGTGGCTGCACGCGCCACTGGCAGTGCTGGCGCTGGTAGGCTAAATTTTAAAAAAAACAAAAACATAGGTATAGGGCCGAAACCCGGACTGGGGGCAGACCAGCCCTTAACGGGCCGGCTGCACCTGCACAGGGCTGGCCCATTAAGCTGTTAATTAAAAAAAAAGATGGCAGGCTTTCGCGGACCGGGCCGGATGGCCAGCGGTCCGGGCCAGAAGTCAGCCAGCCCAAATAACACAATAAATAAAAAAAAAGGGGGTGGCTTTGCAGGCCGGACGCCTGGCGGGCCGGACCAGAGGCAACACGGATCAGGGCTGGAGGTAATGGCCAGCCCAAAGGAAAAATTTAGGAATAATATTAATTTCTGAATTTCGTTTTTATATTAAATAACTAATTATAAATAGTAATAATTATAGAAAAAATATAAATAAATATCAGAAAATTATGAATAAATTCCAGAAATAATAAAATGTTGAAATGAAATTATATTCACTAAATTTCAGTAATTGTGATAATTTATTAATTTGGATAATTAGGTAATAAATAGAGATGAATTAAGGAAAAATAGAGAAAAATATAGAAATTGCATAATAAATACATATAAGCCATAGAATAATAATTTTGACCTCAACAACATTAGATCATTATTTGAAGAAGAGATGAACCTAGATTTGAGTGCCGGAAGATGGTGAGGATGAGCCAGGGGCCTCAGGCGATTGTGTTATTTGCATTCATGGCACGTGCATTTGCATGATGGTGGGTCGTGACGTACGGGTCACGGGCGCTCAGGATGGTGTACGGTGGCGGGGCCAAGTACACTCAGGATGGTGACTGTGGGTGGGTACGACCCACAGCCGCTCAGTTAGGTCCCGGGATCATGCATTGCATGGCGGAGATATCGGCATTTTGTATGACATGACCTTGTTGCGTGTGACATGCATAGTAGGACATGCATCACGATGTTGCGCATTCTTTATCTGGAGTGAATTACTTTTCCGCATTCATATGCTTATGTGATATCATGTCCTATGTGCTATGTGTTATATCATATTGTATGTTTGTCTTGTACTACTTGGAGGCAGGTGCCTACCGAGTGATTTCCCAGTCACTCACCCCTACTCCCCCCACCAGGTGAGCAGGAAGAGATTTATGACTACGTCTTTGTTGAGGACGGGGCTGATACAGTGGAGTGGGCAGACTGATGGTCACGCTTAGGATATAAGAGGGCCCTGCGACTGTTGTCTTTATTTTATTGAGATCTCACCAGACACTACCTTGTTAGATTTTCAGACTTATGTTATTGTCAGGATTTAGGTTATTATTGTATTAAGGAATTTTATTTATTGAGAAAGTTTTATGTTATCGTATTTCGTTTCTGCGCGAAAAATTTCTACGTCTTTTCGGACAGGTTGGAAATTGATTCGACGCTTGGTATTCTCCTCAGCGAGATACGGCGGGTGCACCGTCCCCGATGTTAGAGTTCGGGAGCGGGGCGCTACAGGTGGTATCAGAGCCGAGGCTTCAGATCCGCCTCGGAAACGCAGGATTACTTAGACCACTTAGACGTAAGCTATGATCTTTACTTAGGAATAACGATTATACCCCTAATAAATGAAGTAGACCTAAGTTATGATCGGGTTAAGGGAGGTGTGTGTCGTTGGTGAGCTTTCTCTATTTAATTAACGTTGAACCCCCGAACCTTCGCATGAGCCTCATAAAGGCTCAAATCAATCGATCCCTCCCGTCCGAATTCTCGTCAAGATTTGCACAAGATCTAGAAAATACCGTTGTGTCGTGAATAAACTGGCAAAGGACGCAACAGTGGTTGCGGTAACGACCACCATAATCAGGGGGCCATTCTCCAGACATTGGTTAACACCATGGCCACCACTTCGGCGCAATAGCGGCAGTAGCAACAGCAATTTCCGCCGCTGCCACCACCCGATCTGAGGTTCCACTACATGAAAATGCAGGATCTCCGGAATCTGATGTTTAGAAGGACCCTTCACCGCGGAGGCATAAATATGCGGCATGACCGCTACTAATCACAAGACCGCTCGCGATGGAAGTATAGACATAGAGGAGCGCATGGACACCGCGGTCACCATGTGCTCATTGTTGATGCCATGTCTGGGTCAGTGTGGGAGGATTATGCGAACTTGGGTGCAACAACAAGGACGTTTTACGAGTAAGGGCATTGAGCAGAAGCCGGCGCCACCATCACAGCAGAATCAAGACCAGTATAAAAGGAAGCAAGGATCAGTACGCATACCCACGGGATGACTGATACGAATATCAAGGAAGCTGGCGACGTCATAACAGAGTTCAACCACCGGCGACCTGGTATCAATGCCTCGTCATCAGTATAGGTGATACAATCAGAGATAGATGATCAGAGTTGCGCAGCGGAAGCGTGGATTTCTTAAGTCACGTAAGTTCAGAAGAGTGAACCTCAGTGGATCCTAAGAAGATTAAGGATATCGCTGAGTAGCCCTGACCGACTAAGGTAACTGAAGTAAGGAGTGTTCTTGGTGTGGCCAGCTTCTACACGAAACGCGTTTAAGGATTTTCACCGACACTGGTGTCCCTGAGCAGAGGGAAGCATAAGAAGACAAAGTTCGAGTGGACAGTTGATATCAATAAAGCTTCGCGGAGCCAAAAAAAAATTTAAACACAAGACCATAATACCAATGTTGCTAATTAACTATATATACATGCACTGATTAACACATATACTGCAACGACATATTTCTACATAGCAAACACGTAACAGAACGTTAACATGCAAAAAAAATCCAGAATAATTACGCCAAGAGGTATAACACAGCACACAAAAAAAAGGATATCACCTAACATAATGAACTATAAATATACAACGACATAAGTCAACAATATATATACACACGCACACATATACATACAAAGCGACCAACATAAAAATACGAAGTAATAGGTAAAGCTCACAATATAAAAAGAATACGATAACAACGTAGGAGTAGCGAACATATAAAGGAAATACGATAAGTCAGAATCATATTTTTCTAAATAACCACTACAAAAAAAAGGAAAAAAAACGAAAAAGAATAACCAACTTAGGGATTGATGAACGTTATGCTGTTAATACACTTCATGGGTTACTAACCCATAGAGTAAAAGAAAACAACACTCAATCTTTTGCAAGGTAAAGAAGCGTACGGTTACTCATAGGTTGCTACAACATTAATAATATAACGTAAATAACACGGAAAAAAAATACAAATAGATACATGAAACAAAAGTAACTACACGACGCTAAGTACATATGCACAAGTATGCACACAACTGTTTCAATGAGTCCTCAACATAACTAATACAACAAAATCGCAATAAACATCATAGCATATAACGACAACACAACACAATTACAAAGAATACAACAACCTTGTATACAAGACATGGATTACAAAAAAAGGCATACAATTACAAGTTTCAAAACAAACTAACAACATACACATTTGTAGTAAAGCATACTAATTATGAATTAGGAATGACATAGTATGGTATGACATCATATAAATAAATTAAGGTGTAAACAAGTGATAACATAACATATAAAAGGACAAACGACAAACAGTAATATACCTATATCGTACTCGAACACCGAATAAATTTTATATGTACATTACAGCAAATATTAGGCACTTAAGCACTTTCTTCGACGTAATTTAGACAACGCTATTTATACGACAATAAGATAAGCTGATATGGAAAATATAGAGTACATGTAACAAATATTATTAACGACTGACACAAGTACAAAAAAAAGATCATAGTAAACAAGACTAAAATGAACGCGCATAGCATGTGTATCGTGTAAAACTCAACTAACAGACAATGTAAACATAATACGTATGACGAACTGCGGAGAACAATTGTAAATGCATGAGGTACAGATGATACGTAAATCGTGCCGGCGTTAAATAAGGATACACAACATACAAATTGTGTATACCAAACATGTTCAACAACTCAACAATTAAAACGGCCACACATATTAAAACTCGTATATGCCGATGTATGTAATGGAAGGAACTATGTTGAGTACTGCATCTCGTCCCTAGACCAATGAGTAGCCAGAGAAGACGATGCACACATTGAAGGACATGTTCAAGACTTGTGTCATTGATCTCAAGGGGAACTGGGATGGTATGATCAAGATGATTGAGTGCTCCTACAACAACAACAGCTAGCGCCATCAACAGGGCGCCATTTGAGACGCTCAACGGGCGTAAGTGCAGACCCCCAGTCCAGTGGGACGAAGTTGGAGAGCGTATTATTAATGGCCTAGAGCTGATTAAGCAAACTAAGAGAGAGGATAAAAAAAATTGATTCGAAAAAGACTTAAGGTTGTCCAAGACAGAAGCAAGAGCTGGAAGATTCGAAGAGACGTCCCCTAGAGTTTACTGTTGAAGAAAGGTTTATCCGATAATGTCACCTATTAAGGGTGCGGCATGTTTTGGTTTGAAAGGGTCGGTTTGTTTGCGTATCGTTTGGCGTTACCTCCAACGCTAGCCCAAGTGCACAATGTATTTCATGTTTCTCAGCTAAGAAGGTACGTTTCTGATCCGAGTAATGTATTGGACGCACTGCCTTTAAGGATCAGATCCGATATGCCAGAAGAGACTCATGTTCGGATTGTAGACCGCAATGATCAATGGCTGAGGAAGGGAATCATTCCCTACGTTAGGGTGCAAAGGGGCAATCATAAGGAAAACGAAGCGACATGGGATCTAGGAGATCGGATACTGGGCGCTGCCCATACTTTCCCAATAAAGTATGACAAGTTTCGAGGACGAAACTTTTTGTAAGGTGGGTAGGATGTTACACCCCGGAATTTTCAAATTAGTCGTGCGTGCTTAGTTAGAAATTAAGTAGCCGTTGAGTGCAAAAAAAACTCTGTAAAATCAAATTAACCGTAGCAGGACGATTATGTCCGAGTTGTTGGATAACTATATAAAAATTGTTACATACGTATAGAGTAAGATAAATATAAAAATAAATAAAATATATAAAAAATAAAAAAAGGAAAAAAAAGAGGTTCCGTAAGATAGTGAAAAAAAGTATATAATAAAAAAGAATATATAATAATAATATTCTAAAAGAAATAAGGATAAGAATTTAAAAAGAAAAGAAAAAAAATAAAGATAGGAACGTGATAATGTTGGGGGAAGTTAATGCCCCCAAATTTTCGGTCAAATTGAAACAATAAAAAGGGAGGGGTGCTGGGGGTTGCAAATATCAAGCAAAACTATTAAAAGAAAAAGGAAGGGAAACCGAGAGTGAGGTAACGGCTGGGAGAGGAAAAGGTAGGGGAAGGAAGAAGAAAAGAGAAGAAAGAGGGAAGAAGGAAGCAAGCCAAATCCATATAGACTCCGTGTAATTGCGCAAAGTGTCTCAAATAGGTAGGTTCCTTTCTCCCTCCAATTGGTACAAATTCAAGCATGCCTTGGTGGTATATTTTATGTGTTTTTGTTGCTTTAATTGTTGCAATCTATAGCATATCAATTATCTGTGAAAAGCATGAGATCTGGCAGACTGTGGTATGTTGTTGTTGATATATGCGTGTGTTGCTGTTGATTTTAGGGAAAACTTTGATAATCAAACTAGCAAAACTATTGCATGATTAGATATTTTCCAATTTGTTTTGGCCTTAGAATAGGTTTCCATAGATTGGAAATAGGCGAGACTATAGATCGGGGTTGAAAAACGGTCGTCGGAGACCGCCGGTGCGCCGCATGCGCCGTCGGAATGCGGCCGCGCGTGGCTGCACGCGCCACTGGCAGTGCTGGCGCTGGTAGGCTAAATTTTTTAAAAAAAAAAAAACATATGTATAGGGCCGAAGCCCGGACTGGGGGCAGACCAGCCCTTAACGGGCCGGCTGCACCTGCACAGGGCTGGCCCATTAAGCTGTTAATTAAAAAAAAAGATGGCAGGCTTTCGCGGACCGGGCCGGATGGCCAGCGGTCCGGGCCAGAAGTCAGCCAGCCCAAATAACACAGTAAATAAAAAAAGGGGGTGGCTTTGCCGGCCGGACGCCTGGCGGGCCGGACCAGAGGCAACACGGATCAGGGCTGGAGGTAATGGCCAGCCCAAAGGAAAAATTTAGGAATAATATTAATTTCTGAATTTCGTTTTTATATTAAATAACTAATTTAAATAGTAATAATTATAGGAAAAATATAAATAAATATCAGAAAATTATGAATAAATTCCAGAAATAATAAAATGCTGAAATGAAATTATATTCACTAAATTTCAGTAATTGTGATAATTTATTTAATTTGGATAATTAGGTAATAAATAGAGATGAATTAAGGAAAAATAGGGAAAAATATAGAAATTGCAATAAATACATATAAGCCATAGAATAATAATTTTGACCTCAAACAACATTAGATCATTATTTGAAGAAGAGATGAACCTAGATTTGAGTGCTGGAGGATGGTGAGGATGGGCCAGGGGCCTCAGGCGATTGTGTTATTTGCATTCATGGCACGTGCATTTGCATGATGGTGGGTCGTGACGTACGGGTCACGGGCGCTCAGGATGGTGTACGGTGGCGGGGCCAAGTACACTCAGGATGGTGACTGTGGGTGGGTACGACCCACAGCCGCTCAGTTAGGTCCCGGGATCATGCATTGCATGGCGGAGATATCGGCATTTTGTATGACATGACCTTGTTGCGTGTGACATGCATAGTAGGACATGCATCACGATGTTGCGCATTCTTTATCTGGAGTGAATTACTTTTCCGCATTCATATGCTTATGTGATATCATGTCCTATGTGCTATGTGCTATATCATTATTGTATGTTTGTCTTGTACTACTTGGAGGCAGGTGCCTACCGAGTGATTTTCCAGTCACTCACCCTACTCCCCCCACCAGGTGAGCAGGAAGAGACTTATGACTACGTCTTTGTTTAGGACGGGGCTGATACAGTGGAGTGGGCAGACTGATGGTCGCGCTTAGGATATAAGAGGGCCCTGCGACTGTTGTCTTTATTTTATTGAGATCTCACCAGACACTACCTTGTTAGATTTTCAGACTTATGTTATTGTCAGGATTTAGGTTTTTATTGTATTAAGGAATTTTATTTATTGAGAAAGTTTATGTTATCGTATTTCGTTTCCGCACGAAAAATTTCTACGTCTTTTCGGACAGGTTGGAAATTGATTCGACGCTTGGTATTCTCCTCAGCGAGATACGGCGGGTGCACCGTCCCCGATGTTAGAGTTCGGGAGCGGGGCGCTACATGTACGTTTTGTATTTGTTTGAGGCGGGCATCTACTGGGTGATTTCTGTCACTCACCCCTACTTTCCAGGTTAGCCGGATGAGGACCTACGAGCATATCTTCATTGAGGACGGGACGGACATAGCAGAGTGGGCTGGTTGAGAGCTGCGGCTAGGATATGAGGGGACGCTGCAGCTGTTTTGTTCTTATTTATATTTTGAGGATTTCCACACACTACTTTACTATTTTATTTCCAGAGTTTTATTAGCAATGTAATGACGGTTATTGAAGTTAATATATGCTATGGTTTATGTTTCCGAGAAAAAATTTCTACGTCATTTTGACAAGTAAAAGATTGATTCGACGCTTTGTATTCTCCTTAGTGAGATACGGCGGGTGCACTGTTTCCGATGTTAGGGCTCGGGAGCGGGGCGCTACATACATGCCCCCAACTGACTTGAGCGTCGGAGGGTTTTCCCGGGGCAGCGCCCTGGGACCCTAACGTGCTCTCTTTTCTCAGGTTTCCCTGGAGGACAGCTGACGGAAGGACAACGGCCGTCACCGGCCTAGCTCCGGATATTTCTACTTTTACCTTGACGGGACAATCCGACCTCGTCATCAAACAACCGATACCAGGATATTACCAGACACCGAGCACCGACGGTCATGCGTATTGTTTCTGATGTAATGTAATCAGATCAGGCTCTGAAAGCAAACAGAAGAAATATTAGCACATCTTACGTATACACCCAACTTTAAATTGTTCATAGCTTGTAAATAATGTTCATTGAATGAAAGATCCCATCTTCCCCCCTGGGGAAGGGGGGGGGGGTCACGAGATTTTTGTGTTTAAAAGTACAAATGAAGGAGCATTTGAGCAACACAATTGAAGGAAAATCTTTTAATAAAGAATGGCAAGGGAAATTTTCCCTTTCACCTTAACTTTCTCATTTACAATTTCTTCATTGCCTAAATTCCTACATCTCACTAGTAAGCAAAATGGACATAACTACAAACTTCTATTTGCAAGCTGTACCCCTGAATGTTCCAAGTGGTCGAATCTACAGGCTATTGTAAGCAATTTAGCCTTCAGGATCTAGAAATCTATGTTTTCACATAAACAACCATTTCACGACTACAAGAGAATGTTTAGCGAAAATGTACCTCTCACCATGGTACGTGAGCGGAAGCGCTTTGATGAACGGAAGCTTCAACTTCGATGTAGACGATCCCGAACTTATACTGAGGTTTCTCTCCACTAACCCCAACTTTAGTGTTTACTTCGATGGATAAGTAAAGACAATGAACCAGGGTGAAGAGAGGACCTTCATCCATATTTATAGGCAACCAAAAGGTACTTCCATCATAACCTTTGGTATAGCACCCCTTTAATAAATGGATATGTCCCTTTAATGAAGAATTGTGTCTATTAACTTAAAAGACATAACCCTTCTAGATAACTCTTCGTAAATAACCAATTAGGATTTAATTATAAATCATATAACCAACATTCACAAGGGACACAATCTTACAATCTCCCACTTGTTCCTTGTGACACTTTATATGATCTATAAAACCATAATGTGCACTTTAGTATATAATTAAATCCTTTAACCATAATATTGGTCTCTTATAATGTTGTGAGTAAGTAAAGCCTAATGTGAGTCATGGCGGTCGTAAATCATCCATTTTGATAAACTCCCTTCCATGTACTACATCAAAAACTTGTCCTTACTACAACCTTTAATGAAGAGTAAAATACAACTTTAATAAACATTCATTCCTGTAACATAATTCTGACACACTTATGTATACACCATAGTCAGAAACAGGAAATATCAGAAACAAATACCTTTTATTGAGCTCATAGTGTCAGCACATTAATGCATATCATTCATGACGTCTAACAATACCATACGTTCAACATGCTCATGAAATGTCTTTGGTGGCAATCCTTTCATTAATGGATCTGCTACCATAAGACCGGTGCTAATATGCTCAATCGACACTCTTTGTTTCTGATCTTCTTCTTTAACGGCAAAGTACTTTATCTCCATATGCTTAGCACCTTTAGAGTACTTGTCGTTTTTAGAAAAGAAGACTTTTGCAGAACTGTCACAATAAATTTTCAGTGGCTTACATATACTGTCGACAATCATAAGCCCCGAAATAAAGTTCTGCAACCATTAACCTTGAACAGTGGCTTCAAAACATGCCGCAAACTCAGCTTCTATGATGAATCAGCAATGACAGATTGCTTCTCATTTTCCACGAGATTTTTGAATCAACACATCCCGCATAATATTAATCTGAATATCCAATTACCACTAATTGATCCATTCTACTATAAGTGAACATGTAGTCCTTAGTTCCTTGCAAGTATCTGAGAACTTTCTTTGCAGCCTTCCAATAATCCATCCCAGGATTGCTTTGATATCTGCCTAACATTCGGCAGCAAAGCTAATATATGGTCTAGTACAAGTCTCAGCATACATTAAGCTCCCAACGATTGATGCATAAGGAATACTTTTCATATGTTCTCTTTCCAATTCACTTTTCGGACATTGTTTTAAACTAAAATTGTCTCCTTTTTTGAATTTGCAACCATTCGTGCTGAACATTTTTCCACATTAGCGGCAACCAAAATATCGTCAACATATAAGATTAGGAAAAATAAGCTCGCTCCCATTGACCTTCATATATATACACCGACCAACGGTGTTCTCTTTAAAACCAAACAAGGTCTCACTTCGAGAAGGTTGTTCAAGTCCATATATTGACTTCTTTAATTTTGTTGCCAAATTCTCATTTCAAGAATTTGCTCTTACATAGTACGTGAGCCATCATACTTCATAGTAATCAGACTACTCATTAATGTACCAGTAAGCAACTTGTCAGCACTTTGAGAACATTCTTTCACATTCACCATAAATTCCTTAGCACTTTTTAGTTTTGGAAAAAGGGCAGTCTTAATGTTGCTAGGAATCGCCATTCGCATAAACATTATTCAATCGGTTTGATCTTTCCCAGTCTCTATAATGGTACTTATTATTATCATTGCTCTCATCAGTGATGTCACCTGGTTTCTCCTCTTCGAGTGACATATCCAGGTCCAATGTACATAAGTGAAACTAGATTTGTTCACTACATTCCGAGAAATTCAAACCGTTGAATAAAGGAATGGACGCAATATATGAAAGCAACGAAATAGAAGCAGATACTACAAGTAATGGATCACAGAAATTCAGATTCTACACTAATGGAGGCTGACATAAAATGCATATCAAAACTCTCCTTTGAGAGATATTAAGATATGCAACTATAATAAACTTTAATTTGGTAAAAATATGCTACTTAGATTTATATGCTATCTTTGGATATGCAAATAAACTAAATAACATATACACCAACCAACATATTTATTATAGAACATTTAATCAACCTTTGAGCGATTACATAATTGTTCTATAATAAATTAAACACATATCTATAATGTCATTCTTTAAATACCATAACTTTAATTTTATCATATATTAATTTGATCACTTTGATGACTAACAAATCATATAATATGATAAAACCCTTTATATGATATCAACAAAAGAATAATGTCATTCTTTAATTCTATAACTTTAATTTTATCATATATATAACTTGATCACGTTGGTGACTAACAAATCATACAATATGATAAATCATCTTATATGACATCAACAAAAGATGAAGTTATAATGAAAATGTGAAGTGAACCGATTCGGCAATACCCAGGAAAGATAACAATCAATTTCCTAGTCAGTATTACCGTTCCACGTAAAATCTCAAGTCGTACGGTGGGGTCACAGACGGTCCCGCTTAAGTATCGACTTTCTAGACAGAAATTACGTGTACGGTGTATTTATCACAACTTCATTATATCAATAATTCACCTTTGCATTTGCCACAAACTTTAATATGTCATTAACAAAAAATGCTCTAAATTATACCTTTCGAATGACATATGAAAAATTCAACAATAAAGTGAGCAGGCTAAATTCATTTAACCAAAAATCTCCAAACACAAAGAAGGAAGAAAACGCCTACTTTCATTCATAGTGTACGTACACTATATATTCAAAGTCTACAAGTTTAATCTTACAAGAGAGAGGCATTTTCACGCACAGTCACTTGATCAAACATTAACTCCCCCGAAACCATATACATATAGAAAGGACACATCGTATCATAAGGATGTGCATAATTGCTTCAGGAAATACTATTTGATTTTTTTTCATCATAGGGTTGACACGTCGTCATGTCTTTTTATATCAAATCATCAAATAAAGCATGACAAGCACATCTGTCTGACTTGTTAATACATAGTCCATCTATATTCTTCCATACAACAAAAACTGCCCGGAAGAGGCACCCTTTCGAGATGATGACAGGTTAAGAAAATAAGGAAGAAGAAGCATATCCAACAGGAAAAATAATGGAGAAGAGTTCGGGTAATAGTCGACCATATCAAGCAGATGAAATAGTATAGAAATCGATGGTAGGCTCTTTCTCCATTTACGACTAGATTTCTATGACACGAAGGAGAGAACCTGTAAACCGGTGAATTCAAGTGGATGGTGAAGATTTAGAGAGAAAGAATACGATCACAACAAAAATAACTGTGGCGGGCAAGTGAAAAGGTAGCACCCCTGAGGGGTTACGTTCCTCTTTCAAGTTTCTTCTTGAAACTCAATTGTTCTTCTGCAATTACTTTGGCCCAGACGGTTTACCTCTTGACGTTGAAATTAGTTTCATGGATTAAATCCTTTTTCTTTCTCTTGCATGTGTTTTAGTGCTAACATGAATAATAACATTTGTTAACCAGATACAAGAGGCACCAATGACTAGGCTGTGCAGAATCGTCGGATTATCACTGTGAATGGAATGTTCCCAGAAGAAATTAATAGATCAAAGGTCATGACTTTTAAATGTCTGAATGTCGATCAATTCTCCCCATAAGGATAACAACAACCTTTTGTTTTCATTCCTTTTTTTTTTTACAGTGATTGTAGGCACATTTTTGAATTTGCACTTCCATGTGTGTATGCTAATGAAGCATTATAAATCTCCCAGATTGTACCTGCGCGTCATGATCTGTCTAGGAGACATGCTTGCCTAGACCAGCACCCATCCAAGGGCCATATATGCCAGTAACTTACAATTTAAGTGGATGAACGTTACAAGCTATAGGATGCAATAGGGATAGACACACTGTACATAGACTACGTGGGGAGACACAACAAAAGTATGAAAAACATAAATTTCTAAACCTTGCTCTGATACCACATGTAAGCAATTTAGCCTTCAGGATCTAGAAATCTATGTTTTCACATAAACAACCATTTCACGACTACAAGAGAATGTTTAGCGAAAATGTACCTCTCACCATGGTACGTGAGCGGGGAAGCGCTTTGATGAACGGAAGCTTCAACTTCGATGTAGACGATCCCGAACTTATACTGAGGTTTCTCTCCACTAACCCCAACTTTAGTGTTTACTTCGATGGATAAGTAAAGACAATGAACCAGGGTGAAGAGAGGACCTTCATCCATATTTATAGGCAACCAAAAGGTACTTCCATCATAACCTTTGGTATAGCACCCCTTTAATAAATGGATATGTCCCTTTAATGAAGAATTGTGTCTATTAACTTAAAAGACATAACCCTTCTAGATAACTCTTCGTAAATAACCAATTAGGATTTAATTAAAATCATAAACCAACATTCACAAGGGACACAATCTTACAGCTAACCTTAAATTTTTCTACATTCACTTTTTCTACGACTAATGCGACCTCCAATCACACGATTGTAGGACCAATGCTCCAACTACATGGACTAAAAATCGAAGAACCGCAGGGGATGAAGATGATCAAGTAATAGAGACCGTTGATGGTAGATATTTTGGCAACTCGCTTTCGAACTAGAGTCAAGCACATGATGAGTAGTCATGTAACATTTCAAAAAGCTCTAGACTTTCATGGGCAGTCCATAATTGTGGAATGTCCTGATCATTCCATCCCAACCAGCTGTAACAATAACCAGACCCCATGTTCCTAAACTATTCTCAGGGCGCGACTGTTGAAGATGATGGTTACAAAGCTGATTGGCTCGTTCACCATTTGGTATCTCAAATACAGGAAGTTTCTCCTCGGGCCATGTTGCCAAGCTTTTCGATGACATATTGATGGAGAACCAACTTGGTAAGGAGAAATGTTCGGTATCTTTGACACTACACGGATCCAGATGAATATAAGGTTGATGGCAATCCATACACTTTGCCTCCGCTCCTGTGCCTGGCCAAGGTAACGCGACGGTGACGCCTTCAGAGACAAAATGTTCACATGAACGGGTTGATCTTATCGATTTAGACGATTCAATGGGCAGAGAATCAAAACTCCACATATACACTCGGGAGTCCTCCCCAACTAATAGTAGGTGTCTTCTGCTCGCCGTAAGTGAAGCTGATGTCTGACTCCCTGACTTTGTTGAACCTGCCATGCGACGAAAATAAGTCAAATTTGCAGTTTTCAGAGTTACAAAGTTGTGGCCTAGAATTTTATAACATAGACATTATGCCAGTGTTATGTCAAACGATATTTTGTGAGCGATATACAAATAGTTTCCGTTCAACAAGATCATTAGAACCTTAGATAATTTTTAAACACATTTGAGGCATGATACATAAGTATTAGATTTTTTTTTTCTTTTCCAGACATTATATTGCGAAGGGTAAGATGTCAAAACATTCATGTCACATGTACCCTAGCAACAAGAACGACTTTTGTTACAAAAATGGATGTCGCACATGTGTAGTTTTCACTTGTCAGGATTGTACTTTCCTAGTACATGAATACTAATATGGCAAACACATTTCAAATATAAACAAGGCACCAACTAATCTAGGCAGCAATAAACACAAAAGCTCCATGACTCAAAGGGAAAATAAGTAAATACGTAGTCAAGAAACAATATGTATTACATAACCAACAAAGACAAAGAAACAATCACAAATTTACCATATAAATCAGATATATAACCAAGAATTTCAGAATACTTGGAAGTAGTTCGTCACATAACACATGAAAAATGGTCAAATGATATAATGTCATCAAAAGACACAAGATAAAATCATCACAAAATTCATCCTTAAACCAAGTAGATAGAGATGCTAAGCAGTAAAAAACATGATAGTGAAAGCGGCTACCTTTGTACTTGTGGATAATGTCAAGTCCGTCAAGTATATAAATTTTGGAGTCTTCAGAAGTCACCATAATCCTTTGAGAGCTACTCTCCAAGAACTACAAAAGAACTGTCTCAGGCTGACAAGATATAAAGAAAAACAATCTAATTTAGAGCAAAAGTTTAAATCAGCACCTGAATGCCTGTGATTTTGTTGCCTGATCTTCTTTTCCCAGGGATGCGTATCTCCGCATTCAGTAAAAGTTCGCTGCCTGTATGACATGAAAGATTTTAGTATCCTACAAGATAAGACAGGCAGACATAATGGCCAAATTCTAGGCTGCATTAGTGACCAATTTTTATTGCAAAATTGATGAAAATATTGTGTACTAAATAATGATTGAATTCTTCTTTAATTTAAATGATTAAATCAAAGTAAACTTGGTAATATTTTGAATGAAATGAAAAGTTACACATGCTGAAATTTCAGCATGTGCAAGTGGTGTTATGGCCCAATTTCATAAGGCATCTTGGAGTTATTTGCCTAGCTAATTTTGTGGTATGATCTTGTGACTTATGGTAATTAGTTTATGGCTAATTGGCACATGCTTTTTGAGGTTAATTTCAGATTTATCTAATCATCAAGTGATGACAACATCCAACCAATCAATGAGTGCCAAGTAAGCAAAAGTTTAATAATCATCCAATGAGGAGATGCCAAGTAAGCAAAGACATGTCATAATAATACAATACACTCTTCCAAAGACTTAGAAGATAATTTTCAAGAGGAGAATAGCATCAAGGGGGCGGCCAACTTGTTAAAAAGGAAGGAAGAGAGCAAAACAAAAACAAGAACAAGTCTTGAATTTGAAGCATCAAAAACGTCTTCTAGCCTTCTCTTCTACACTCTCTTTTCTTCTTCTCTCAAAAAGCCTATTGTACTTATATTCATATACTTGAATAGGCTTCTTATGGACCACCACATATACTCTTTATCATTGTAAAAGATTGATCCAGGTGTGATCAATCTTGCACTTGCAAGGTGGTGGTGTTCGTGTTCATTGTATTCTCATACAAGGTTTGTAAAGGGTTGGAGTTGGTGTGTAACTCCATCAACCATGTGGTAAGGTGTTATTTTATGTTGTGTGATTAGTGCTAACCGAGGAAGGTGTCCTCGAAGAATGGAGTAGATTCTTTATAACCGAACCAGTATAAAATTCCTGGTGTTATTTACTTTCAGCACTTACTTTCAGTTTCAACACTGTTTATCGTTTTCGATCATGTTGGTAAAAATAGTAAACGCATTTCAAAAATTACGAAACTTTCCATAATCATAACCATACGTCCTAAGGTTAATTTGGCTTAAATTTCAACCCTTTTAGGCAAGGATAAATTATTCAAACGTCTAAAGTTCTGAGACTAGTGCAGTCAAATTTTCAGGCTTGCAAAGGTTCAGACTTTGAACGTATTTGACTATCTTCCCAAAAGAATTTTTTTAAAACTGTTTCAACAACAATTTAAATACAACTTATAATGGGTTAGTCTTTAAATTTTCAGAGCATTTGGAGTTACGGACAAATAGGAATTAATTTTTCAAATCGGACTACCGTTTCTGGCAGATTTGCGCAATCTGACCACAAACGATTTTTAAAGGGGTTAGAGGTTGAATTTTAATCTGAAATTTTTAGGAGATACTCAGAACATCTGAGGCTAAGTTCTCTCCAAATTTCAGAATTTTTGAATGCCTGTAAACTAGTTTTCAAAACGTTTTAAAACTGGTCCTGAAAACAGAAACTGTTTTCAGAAGTTGAGTTCTTGGTTTAAAACAATTTTAAAAACCACATTTTCCGCACCACTATTCAACCCCTTCCTTGTAGTGGTGCCTTGCATATCCTACATAGATAGTCAAACATGAGGACTTTCACATGAACACTAGAAATAGAAGGGAGTAGTGATTCTTGTCATCTTCTTTTAGAAGCTTCACCACTAGGAGAACTTGCATCTTCAAAGCTAAAGGGATCCATACTTCACAAGATCAAATCTTTCCATTTGAACTCAAATACTCAAGATTAGGCTCTCATACCAAATGTTAGGCCCCTTAGAACACAATAGAAGGGGGGTTGAATAGTGTGTTCATCAAGTATGGATATTTTCTCGGATGTTTTTTGTTTATGAGTGCAAGTCAATACTTGGGTGTGTTCTTGAAATGAATAAAGCTTGCAGAAGAGTAAAGAACACAGTATGTATAGAGGTTCAAGTCAAAATGACTGTACTCCTCTACCTTCTTGATTTTTCACAAGAAGGATTTTGAATGGGGAATGTTATTTCTTTTGGGCGAAACAACAATTAAAACAAAATCCAAAATACAGTAAAACTAAGCAACACGCCTAGACCACAACCAAGAAATACCAACCCTTTGAAGTCTAGCCTCCAAAAAACTTCCTTGCTCCTCAAAGAATTCTTGTACGGAGTATGGTGCACCACAACACCATCAACTAACCCTCCAAGGTCTGGATTTTTTCAAACAAGAAGCACCTTTGTTTCTTGACCAACAATCTACACTTAGCCTCTCACAATCTTTACTCAACAAGAAGAAGACTCTTCTTCTTATTTACAACACAACTCTCACAAATAAAGTAAAATATACAATGATACAACTATTTTGAGAGCTAAAACCTTGAGAGAAATTTGAGAGCTTTATTGGTAGAAATTTGGAGAATGAAAGAGATGAAAACCCTTGTTTTATCAACCTTCATTCTAGCCGTTTGTGCCCTTGATATGTCCTCATCTTTGAAGATCTTTGTGATGACATGTCCTCATCTTTGAAGATCTTCTCTTGAATGAAAACAAGCTTCTTGAGGAAGCTTCTTCTTGAAAGCTCAAAGAGGAAAGATGATCTTCTCCAAAAGAGAGATAACCTGTGATATTGCACTAAAAAGGATGGTACAAATGTCAAGTAATCGTTAGAAATTAAAGCATAAAACATTTGTAACGTTGATGACATGAAGCGTCTTATGTGGTTAATGAACAGGCGTTCAATGTGACATGGAGCGCTTAACGTGATTTTGAACAGGCGTTCGATGTGACATAAAGCGCCTTAAGTGAATAAGGAATATTTGTTCAATGTCATATGAAGCGCCTATTGTGGGCAACAGAACTTGTTCGAAGTTACATGAAGCGCCTAATCAAAGCCTTCATACTTGTTCGAAGTAATTCTGAATTTTACCAAAAGTAACTTGATGTTCGTGCCCATTTTGGAAGAAAAAGTTCATTTGACTCTGTAATACACATGAAGCGCCTGTTTAGGCATTCAAAGTGTACTGTTTTACAACTTGACAACGCGTTCGAAGTGTACTGATCTCCAGATACATAACATTAGGCGGCTTATGCAGGCGTTCGAAGTGTACTGACTTCTAGACAAGTCATATTAGGCGCCTTATCTAGGTGTTTAAAGTGTCAATTATGTAGATCATCAAAATTTATCATATTCAAACAACAAAGTCCTTATGACATTAAGTGTGCAAAACATCGGATATGGCAATAATTAGGAATTAAAGATGAATTACCACCCCCTAGACCAGAGGTCTAGGCCGTCTCACCAGAAGACACTTCTGATGGTTTAACGCGGATAAACACCTTAGTGCAAAACAAAAAACGTTAAACACCCTAATGCAAATAATTTTTATTCTTCGATAAGTTTAAGCATGATTCAAATATTCAAATCCTCACAACATCAGTAGTTATAATATTATCACGTCTCAAATCCTTCGACTAAACGACTCATACATAAACTACGGTTGTGTTGCCCATAAAAAGTCATCCAAAATGATATAAGCGATTTCATCTTTCTAGAAACCAATTGATAATTTAAACATCGGAGAAACTTTATGAAAAATAGTGATCAATGTTCTGGTTTTGTATATATCTATCTTGGTGATCTCATCAGAGGCCTTTGTGTAACCTAACTAGCCTTCATAATTTCCATCTAGGTGATGCGGGCTAGTCCAAGCCATTTGGGTTACATGCACGAAGAAACTATAACGATCAAAAAACTTCCAAGCTGTTTCAGAAAAGAAAAAGAAAAGGAAGGGGGTAAGGGCGGTGAGGGAGGAACAAGAGGTGTGTATATATCACCATTATATGCATCTTCCACCGAGTTTGGATCTCCTCACCTGCTTCTCCATCGCACGACATGTGGTAGCACGGAAGGATGGTAAGGTTAGATGCGCGTGACCCTCATCTAGCCTAACCACCTCTCCTGCTGCCACATGTCGTGAAGTGTGAAAGTGGATGAGGGAATTGGTGAGGGGATCCCGTCCCTCTTCCACCTGATATTTTACGTATCAACGCTAAACGTCAAAGTTTGTAAATGCAATATCGCTATATAAAATACTACAACAAGAATAACAACAATCATACTTAGCATATCACAATGACATCAAAAGCTATTGCTAGGGTCTGGAGAAGGTGAGAGTCAGACAAAGAATAATTTCATCCCAAAGGATAGAGAGTTTGCTTCAAATGAAATGTCCGACTCTATATATACCTGCATAGATGACACAATAATAGGAATATGGTGTGCTAGTGCTAGTAAAGGAATTCAGTAAACATAAATAGAAAACTTCTAAGATTAAAATAGTTATAACCGTGTATATGCACAAATAATGAAAGACAAAGATAAACACAAAATCAACCTAAAGTGTCTAATTTGAGAAAAGTTTCTTATAACCTTCTCTAGTGAATATGAAAGCACAAAGAGAAAGCCTACTTAATTGGTGGTAAGTTGTGGCTTGTAGTTGACTTCGGTTAAGTGGCTTTTTGTGCAATTGGAGAAAATCTGGGTGCGCCTTTGCATGTCTTATATTTGGTTTTGTGATTATTTTAGTTGATTCACTTATCCAACCAAAATCACATCTATATTACTTCGTTAAAAACATTTCAATCAACAGATTTAATGTAGCAATCATTTTAACCATGATAATAAGTTTTACAATATAAGGTGACTAGTTTATTAAATTTTTCTTAGTTTTATATACACGTGATTCATTCATATGATGAGTAAATTCAGAGAGAGAAAAAGATAGTTATAGTTTTATTAAATACCGTATTTAGGAAAATATTAATTGAATAATCACTGAACTATGCATGAGTATGTGTTTCCGTATGTATGTGTGTGTCTATATATATATATATATATATATATATACACACATATATATGATCACACATACTACTGTGTGTCTTTGTATGTCCCTTTGGTAATTTACCTTGTATTTCGTGCATTAGTATCAGCATAATAAACATCGTCATATGCATATATCATCATCATCATCGTCCGGACCCAGTATCCCAACGATAGCAAAAGCTATCGTTAGGGTCTGGGGGTGGGTAAGTGGTAGGCAGACAATTACTCTATCCCAAAGGATACACCACAAAAAAGAGAGATAATGACAGACAAATTTCGTCACAATTTCGTCGCTAAAGCCATATAGCGACGAAATTGCGACGAAATCTGTAGGTCGTTATACGGCTTGTCGCAAAGTGATTTTCGTCGGTGAAGCGTCGCTAGATTGTGACGAGAAAAAAACTCGTCGGCGGTTCGTCGCACAATTGCGACGAAAATCTGTCAGGTCTGCGACCTGTTATTTCCGTCGTCGTTTCGTCGGTATATCTTTTGTCGTCGCGATTTTATAATTTTTGATTTTTCGGTCTGCGACATTTTTGTTTCGTCACAGGTTTTCGTCGGTATATCTTTTGTCGTCGCTATTTTAAAATTTTTTGATTTTTTTATTTCAGGTCTGCGACATTTTTGTTTCGTCACAGGTTCGTCGCTATTATTTAAATTAATATTAAATATTAATTTAATATTAAATATTTATAATTTATTAATAATATCATATATTATTAATTAAATAGTTTTTATTATTATTTAACTTTTATAATATATTTATTTTGTATATTAAATCATTTGTACGAATATTATACAGAAATACGGTATTTGCGTATTGAAGTTCGTATAAATTTCAACACAAACGAAATAGAATCCGTATAAATGTCAGATAAAATATAAAGAACAAAGAATATGTCAATACAATAAATAAAATAGCCAGTACGAAAAATCAAAAAATGAAATACTATGTAGAGGAAGATGGAGGGGGATCATGCGGAGAAGAGTGACCATCAGGAGGGCGAGACTGAGGCTGCGAGGAGGTGGAAATGAAATAGATGATGAGATGCGATAGCTGCGAGATTTGCTGGTTCGTCGCCTGCTGCACTTGCATCGTCTGCTGCTGCGCCTGCTGAAGCGCCTGCTGAACCGACTGCTGCAGCGCGCGCTGGGTCTAAGTTGCGACCGTAGTGCCTGTACACTCTCCTCATGCTGCGCCCTGATGGTCTCTATCATGCTGCAGCGCCGCATGATCTGATTCCAGGCGTGAAATATCCTCTGGTGTCGCAGAAGGCCGGAGGTGCTGGCCTCAAAGGAAGCACCTGGATGCAGAACTTCGGGAAAGAATCGCGGCGCTGCTGATCCAACCCCGTACACCTCCATCTTCTTCTTATTCTGAGGGCCGATGGTCTGAACCGCATCCCAATAAGCACACGGTTTTTGTCAGTCTCTTCTCCCCTATTTGCGAGTAATCTGTTGTACTCGTCCTGAAATGAGAATAAGAATTGTTAGGGTTTAGGGTTTAGAATAAAACAAACTAAGGAAAAAACAAATGATATCGTAGTCTACTTACACTGATGTCGCGGGCCTTCGCCGTGATCCAGTCCTCCGTCCGTCGGAGGCTTTCTTCGCCACAGCCCACCCCCGCCCCACAGCCACCGCCACAGCCCACCCTGGCTACAACCACCCCCGCCAACAACCACCCCCGCCACAGCCCAACCCCTTCCCACAGCCACCCCCGCCACCACACACCCGCCCACAGCCACCCGCCACAGCCACCCCCGCCAACAACCACCCCGCCCACAGCCACCCCGCGAACAACCACCCCGCCAGCCAACAACCACCCCCCCCACAACCAACTCCCGCCCACAGCCACACCCGCCAACAGCCACCCCCCCCACAGCCACCCCCCGCCCATAGCCACCCGCGCCCACAACCCCCACCAACACCCACAACAAATCTATAACTAATTAAAATCATTAAAAACGAAATAGGAAGAAAAACTAACCGGGGAAGGGAGGTCACCAGAGAACTTGACGGCAGTTGTGCAGAATTTCACGGGGGAGGGAGGGAGATTTCACTGGGTTAGGGGGGAGAATTCGCGGGGGAGGGAAATAGGGAAGAAGAAGGGGGATTTCAGGTTTAACTTCGAAATTTTGCGACGAAATAGGGACGGGAGTTTGTCGCTATTTTTTGTGTCGTCGCTATTTCTTGTGTCGTCGTTATTTCAAATTTACGACGACACGTTTCGTCGGTAAATCGTCGGTGCCTTCAGTATTGAAAAAAAATAATACAAAATACAAAGTACTTACAGACACACATTATGTATATACATGTGTATAAGTACATCAACACATACACACTTTCACATAAAGAGGTACATAAAAATTTTGACTAACGCCAATCTTCATTGTCATCCGCATCCTCATACACATCTTCATTTTCATCTTCATTTTCATCTTCATTTTCATCTTCATCTACATGCTCATCGTCCTTTTCATCCTCGCATTCGTCTTCGCCTACATCTTCAATATTGTCAGCCGGTTGTATGTTGAGATGAATTTCGATGAAACCGCCGTTGGGGTCATTTAGAGGGAGGTTGTGCAGTTCAACATGTGTCGTATCCACAACACGCGGGTTTTCTTCTTGAAATGCGGCATCCATGCCATCTGAACATGGCTGGATACTGAAATCAAACTTGCTCGATTTCACTTTGCACACGGCTAGCCAGTCTTTTGAGCTCGGATTCATCCTCATCGTCGGATACGATAGATAGTACACCTGGAACGCTTGACTAGCCAAAACGAATGGATCATACTTTCTGTACCGTCGCCCTTGGTGTATGTCTACCAACTTATATCGGTCGTGAATCTTTGTGCCAGCGCGATAACCTTTCCGAGTTAGATCGTACCATTCGCATTTGAATAGCACCACCCGCTTTATAGACAATGCGGGATATTCGAGCTCAATGATGTCAGTAAGGTAGCCGTAGAAGTCATCCTCGTCCGAGCTATTGTCATACCGCTTGACACACACTCCGCTGTTCTCCGACGATTTTTGGCCGGCATGGGAGACTGTGTGGAATCTATAACCGTTCACAAAACACATGTCGTAGCGCGTGACTCTGTTCAATGGACCCTCATCTACTGGTGTCAGAATATAACCATACTCTTTGTCAGCCAGATGACCTTTGCTCGCCTGTAAAACGACAAGTAAGTATACATCAGCGGGGCAATAAATGCGTATCACATGACGTACACGTAACCAGCAAATATGTAAACTTATATGCCATCTGAACCAATCAGCAAACTTGGCATCTAACTCATTGTTTATTGCATCGCTCGATATACCCGGTGAACGTTGTTGCAATAAATCAACGAACAAGCTGAAGAAAATTACGAATGAGTACCCTGTATACCTTTGTAATATAATGGATAGAGTAGCGCAAAGTATTTACAAATTAAAATTGGATATCATTTATACCTCTGGAAACGGTCAACTTGACGGCAGTTGCGCAGAACATAAGAATGAGCAATCTTCAGATTGCTGTCCCCCAATATCATTTCCTTTCCCTGTCCGTGAAATCTGATCGGATGTGTGAATATTTGAAAGACACCGGATCTGGAAATGCCGTCATCGTTCTGGGGAACATCTCTTCACCTCGACGGGACATCTGGCTCGAAGTAATAAGACACGAAGGTCGAGGCTTCCTCCGTCAGGCAGGCATTGCACATCGAG
>AP025058.1:15693536-15711257 GCA_036186865.1 Eustoma russellianum | reverse complement strand
TCCGAGCTAAATAATGTACACCGTCAAAGAGTGGTGTGTGAGAGGGAAGCTAATCCAATCCGAATCCGAGTACGCGGTGAGGCTAAAATCACTGGAGGAAGGATAGAGAAGACCTTGATCGGGGTTACCTTTCAGATAGCAAACCACCTTCAGTGCAACATTCCAATGATCCTACCAAGGAGTCTGCATAAGCTGAGCAAGAGTATGAATAGTATACAAGAGTTCATGTCGAGTAACAGAGAGATAGACAGGCGACCGACGAGTCTGCGATATGGAAAGAGATCTGCTAATACTGGACTGGCCAAGGTCGAAAGAGTATGATGTTGTTCAAGAGGCGTAGTCGTAGGTTTTATGCCAAGCAGACCACAATCTAAAATGGTGTCAAGAGCATACTTGCGTTGAGACACAAAGAGGCAGGCTCGGCTCTACTCAGCTGCGGGCAACTTCAAGGCCGAGAAAATACTTCAGAGAGCCGAGATCTTTCATATGAACACAGCGACTGAGTGATAAAAGAAGGGTTTTCTTCTCTTCTTCAACAACTTTCTACCATTAATCAAGCTCTCAAATTTCTCTCAAGTTTCAAGCTCTCAAAATAGTTGCAATCTTGTATATTTTACTTTATTGTTGAGAGTTGTGTTGTAAAGGAAGAAGAATCTTCTTCTTAGTGAGTGAATATTGTGAGAGGATGTGTAGATTGTTGGTCAAGAAGCAAGGGTGCTTATTGTTTGAGTTTTCTAGACCTTGGAGGGTTAGTTGATAGTGTTGTGGTGCACTATACTCCCTACAAGATTTCTTTGAGGGCAAAGAAGATCTTTGGAGACTAGACTTCAAGGGCTTAGAATTCTTGGTTGTGGTCTAGGCGTGTGGCCTAGTTTTCCATCTTGTTGGATTTTGTTTTTGATTGTTGTTGCCCCCATAGAAATAACAATCCTCATTTTAAAATCTTTCTTGTAAAAAATCAAGAAGGTAGAGGAGTAGAGTCATTTGACTTGAACATCTATACATCTTTGTGTTCTTTACTCTTTTGCAAAGTTTTTATTCTTCTTAAAGAACACACCCAAGTATTGGTATTGGTTGCATTCAAAACGAAAAATATCCAGAAAATATCCATACTTGGTGAACACACTATTCAACCCCCTTCTAGTGTGTTTTAAGGGACCTAACAATTTGGAATTGTGTAGCGTGGTTATATATATATATATATAATAAAGACATATTATATATATATATATATATATATATATATATATATATATATATATCAGCGTGTGAGCACCGCGGCCGGATAAGCAGCCCAAAGTGTTGCAATGAATGAGTGGAAGTGTCAAAATTTAGATAATGTATCAAAGAAAAAGCGGGTATAAATATAGATAGTATTAAGCACATACCCCGTTACCTTGATCAATAGTGGACCAAGGTAACTATACGTATGACTTCACCAACCCAAATGAGAGACATAATCCTGTGAGTGGTCCATTACAGATGTTCCTGGAAAAGCAGATAGATAAAGCTGATCAATGTACATAGTTCAATGTGGGGTAGTAAATGAATATTCGATGGAAGAAATTAAATACATACCTAAGCTGCCCATAGCCAAACGGGCACGGACAACAAAATCAGTATTTCTCCTCCACAAGTGAGGGTAACTTCAATAAATAAAACATCGGACGGTACCTTCCATCCTTCGACTAATATATATATGTGTGTGTTTGTGCGCGCGCGCTCTTTGAACAAAGTACAAAGTCTCAATTTAGTATCTAATAAAGACATATCATATATATGTGTGTGTGTATATATGTGTGCATGTATTTATCAAATAAGTTAAAAAGATGAAACAAGTAATGGTTTAGAAAATCTTTACTCTCAATTCAGGGCTCAAGTAGGTTTCTTTTTTTTTTTTCTGTAAATTGCCATCACCGCCAGCCATCTTGACTCAATTCTAATAATCCATACACAACATGCCCAGTCCTCTAGTCCAAGTGTGGAGCTTTCTTTTTTTCTTTTTTAATTATCATGTACTTCTTTTTGGAAGATAACGGTGTCAAACATATGTTTCATGACTCTCTTTTCGTGAAATTTCGATCGATTTTAATGAACAAAACTTCCTGTACAAGTGTTAGTCATACCAACAAAGCATAAAAACTAATGGATGTCTACATCTACTTGACACGCTTTTAATAAAACATGTACACAGTAACTCATGGCATGTACGAACTGAAAACATGTACACAATAACTCATGGCATGTACGAACTGACTTGGAGGGATCTCATTCCACACATGTGTGTGTTTCATCTTTATGTTAATCATGCATTATGGAATATAATATGAGTCAAAGGCATGTTGAAGCTCTTAGTTTTCTTGATTCTGTTGAAGAGTTGTGGATTTGTGCAACCTTTTTAACCTTGCACCACTTCTCTAAGTCTTTGGAATATCCCTTCTTTTGATACTTGAGTTTATCAAAGTTGTGGAGCATGTTCAAATAATTGATTTTGAGGTCATTGTTGGGTGCAAGATGTCAATTCTTCATCCCGAGGGCTTCCACCGTCCTAGTTCGAAAGAGTTCCGCAGAAGATGTAAATCATGTCTTTTAGTTGCCTTCTAAATAAAAGTACTACGATTCTATGTGCACGTCTAATCTCAAATCTGCCCTGGTATAAGAAGCTAATAACATGTCTTAAACATCTACGTTACGGCTGACAAAATTCGAAACGATAACCTTAAATACAATCTATCATATAAATATATCTAAGCTACGTTTCAAGGGTTGGGATCATTTTTGTACCTACTCGAGTCTTGTCTTGCTTGCTCATCAAAAGATCATCAATGTCACTTGTCTCTATCGTCTACCGTATGAAATTAACCAAAAGAATTATTTTCTTAGTTTCCTTTAAGATTGTTTCATTGATTAACCTCTCTACTTGCATTCAAGATCTTACTCTATAGCACGCATTTGTCTGACTTCTTCCCTCAACTTGCCCGCACATCGAAGAACAAAAAAACTTTTTTCTCTAATAAATAGACATATATATATAGATAAAATCAAGTCCAAATGGGATGTGATCTCCTCACTCCCAAAACCCTCACCTCTTTCCCTACCGCCTGCCATGTGGCAACCATCCCCTCGTACACCTCTTCTTCCACATCCCTTATCTAGCATCACCATCCTTCTCTGATGCTACGTGATGGACGGTGAAAAAGGGGTGAGGATTTCGGAGGTAAGAAAATCCATACACAAGTCCAAACGGAAACGGATTCAGAAAATATTGTAAACTAGGTACAATCTACATTAATTTAAGACAAATTTTCTATTAAGAAATTACAATTGCTCGTAACAAATTTTCTATTACGATAATGTTTTATAATTTTCTAGTCTTGATTTTATGGAAAACAATCTTTGTTTATATAAGTAATCAATCATTCATTCATCTAAACAACTTTCATTTTACTCCTCAGAAAATTCTTCACGATATTTATGGGTGAAATACCATTTCTGGAAATTGCAGCATCAACATGCAAAATCAAAAGAAATTTTGAAAGCATATATACACATAGATGGAAATCTCTTTTAACATACACAAGCTTTTGACAAATTAGTTAACTTTTCTTATGTGTCATCAATTTCAATATTTCTGTTGTAAACTTGCAATCTGTAAGCTATTTTTTTGGATTTCCTAATCACATCTCTGTCTAATCTTCTAACCCAGTTTAATACGAATATGCCAAGCGTATTTTATTTTCTTTAAATTGGTATACGTAGCATAATCATACTAAATATATTAGGAAATGAAATGCTACATGAGAAAAAGAAATTCAACTCATTAAAAAATTATAAATATATTTAAAAATTTATTCAAGATATTATTATAATTAACATACTATAGAAGAGTAATAGAGACACATGACCCAGTGCCTCCATCCTAAATCCGTCCCTAAGGCCGAGAACCCTCACTATGATAAGGTTGAACCCAAATTAGTAAGGGCCTCTATCACATCTGAGTTTACAAGGTGTGTAAGGATGTAAATTAGTTTTCAAGATCCACTAGTAGATGTTTGTCATACCACATAGACAACACAAGGAGCTCATTGGCAGCGAATGAACAACCAACAGACTGACCTGTCAGCCTGTCAGGTCATTCCATGGGCCAATAATGCTCTCACATTATGCAGCTAGCCTGGAGAAGGTTCAAATATTCTTGCATTCGGCAATGTTCGAACCTATGAAGTTCCTTTCAAAACTCCTATCTCTAGTGGGATATGTCCTTAGGACACTCTCATTCTAAGAAGGCGATAGAAGAGGTGGTGGTGGTGGGTGGGGAAAAAAGAAAAAGAAAAGTAACAATGACGAAAAGTAGATTTGCCTTGGGTGTAAAGGTATTTTAGATATAAAAAAGGATTTGCAGGAAATAAATTTACGCCAGAAAAATAAAATTGTTTGGGATTTAGGCGTGTGAAATGTACTCCTGTGGCAATTTAGTTACAAAGTTGATTTTTATAGTTTAATTCAAATACAAAGAGGATGTAAATATCAAAAAATTAAACATAAAAAAGTATGGATGATTTAAATAGTTCTTTATTTTATGGAATTCTAATATTTATAAAGTATTCTTTTGAGAAAGCGTGGTTCAAATTTTAACCTATTTTTGTTTTAGTAAGTGGTCGTCTATGATTTCTTAAACATACATTGTCTGATTTATGAAACATATATTGTAAGGCAATATACAACGTATAATGAGATCTTTGTTCGGTGTATAACTCGTGTTACTATTAAACAATGTATGCATGACTTAAATATTAAATAACATAATCATGTACAATCAAGTTGATTAAAATGGATTAGGAATCTTAAGATTTTTTTTCTTCTTTTTTTGCAAATGAATCATAAGTATATTTGAAATTTGACATTTTTTTCTTTAGTATAAGATAATGTCTATGAGCTGACATAGTTGATTTCATTTCATTCAAGGTTTGGTCTATTTTCCTAATAACATGTATAATTATAAGAAATTATAGTTATAAGGTCTCATTTTTTACTGTCGTTAAGATATACTTGGTATGATTGTTGTTGTTGTATGTATAATTATAAAAAAAATATTGAACAAAAAATCATTTCCCATCTATATCTTCTTGTCTGGTGTTAATCGTCCTCAATGCATTTATGGTAGGGCTCTCTAGCGATCGAATATTTCAAAATTGTTTGAGTTCGATTCGTATTCGATTTGCGTTGGTTCGTCGTTAAACAAGTCGAGTTCGAGCCTAATTCAATATTAGTTAACTAAATCAACGAATTTGAGCCAGTTGGCGAATACTCGTATTCGGCTCGTTTAAAAGGGTAAATAAATACAAACCCTAACTTATCTCCCCTCTTTCCTGATCTCTCTCACGACCTCCCGCTGCTCTGGCGCTGCATCTTGCTTTTTTTTCTGGAGCATTACCTTTCCCAGCCCCCCAGCCGTTCGCCCGCTCCCCCAGTCCCGCAGCCATTCGCCCGCTCCCCCAGTCCCCTTCTTCTCCTTCCCTTCGCTGGAGGTCAGAGACACCACCAGGTACTCAGAGAGTCAGAGACACCTGTAAAGCTGCAGAGAAGTGAACACAACCAGGTATTTTTTATTTTTAATGTCTTTGCCGCCTTCACCTAATTTTTTTTATATCCTCTTTGCGTCATTGTGTGTCTAATTGTTTCACAGGTAGTACAATTTCTTCAAAGGCTTATGTGTAGTTTAGGCCTTCCTAATAGGTTCCTTTTAGAATAGTCAAGAAGAAATCCTGTGGAACAATATTTGTCACGTGTCTGCCACATACTTAAGAGGAGTATACAGTCAGATTTGCAAAACTATTACTGTTTGATTATTGCTACTAGCTGCTTTTGCTTTTATCCGTTTGGGTGCCTGGTTTGAAATTCTACTGAATGGAGAAGATATAAATCAATTCCTTTAATAAGCAACGTTAATATAGACTCCTCCAGACTAGCTGGGCTCATGTTTTGTGAACCTCAAACTCCTACTTCTACATATATAGCTTCATTAATCTCTTCAGTTCTATATGTACTGATCTTTGACCTAGCATAACTAATTCCCACCAGATTTTTAACATTCAAAAATGAGTTAGAAAACTAAGGTGGCGTTTGGTTCGCACCTGGGTATCAGAATCAGAATTGGAATGGTTATGACAGGGTATGAGTTTGGAGTATATGGGTTTGGACGTAAAAGTGATAGTTGTTTGATATTAAAGTGGGAATGGATATGATAGATATTGGTTGTGTTTGGAACGTATCGGAATTGAAATGGTTATTGAAGGTGGGCGACCGCAAAATTGGCCGGAAAAATTTGACCAGCCGGACTAGTGACCGGTGGCGGCAACGGTGGCCGGCGGCATTGACCGGCCATACCCCTATTTCCCCATATTGATCGGCATGATAGACAAGGTGACTAGTATATCAAAAAACGATATTCATTACCAAATACTTAGATATCAATCCGAAACACATTTACAAAAAAAATGCGAAACACATACCCCTCATTTTCCCCAAACAAATAAATTTTATGGGTTTGGATACCCTTAATGAGAAACCCCAACCAAGCACCCTCTAAATATTGTTTTTCCACACATAAATATACCAAGTATAGAAGCAGTTTCCAAGTCTCTGTTGCAACTTCCAGACGATCAAATTTCCATTCCACCATGTTACCACTACAAAAAGAGCAATAACAAATTCTGAAACTGTGTAGGATTTTAGGTTCTTTCTACACTATTCCAAATATCTTTTAGCTATGCCAACATCAATATACAGCTGTGCACTCTTAAGACTAATTAATAAAAAAGGCCCCTTTGATGCCATACATCAAGTTCCCATTTTTCTCTTTCAACAAAATATGCATGCCACTACAATTCTATATCCTGAACCCAAAATTGCATGGCCATTGAGTTACAGACTTGATGTATTATGGTACAATTACAACTTGTTGGTAAATGAAAAGACATATTTTTTGATATCAGACATACAGTGCAATACGATGACATAATTACTTAAATATGGTCGTATAAGTGTAACTGTAGTACATCGAGACCCGGTGTTAAAACAACAATACAACATTACCCATTGCCTTAGAGGCTCCTGCCTATGGCAGGGTATGGGAGGTCAGATGTATGCAACCATACTCATGTGTTAAAAACACACAGAGTTTGTTACATGATGAACCATAATGATGCGTCAAGCTATGTCGATTAACTATTGTTAAAACAACAATAGTTAATCGAATAACGAGGCATTTTTGGCCCAAAAAAAGGGTCAGCGTCCTTCCAAGCTGAAAATCATAACCACGTAAACATGAAAATGTAAATGGGCTTTTATCTTAATGGATACCCTCAGTCTGGGCTATATTATTATATATATATATATATATATATATATATATATATATATATATATATATATATATATATATGCCCATAACCTAGTAGCAAGAGGCTCTAGGGCATTGAAGGCTGCAGCGGATTCCATTAGCTATTATATTCTTTCAGCCGCAGTAAGATTTCTTCACTTTGCCTTTGTTATGGCTACTTCATTGGCCCTTTAATTTTTATCTTGTTATGTAAACTCGTTGTTTATAGGTAATAGCTCGAGACGGTATTTTTTTATTCTTTTCCTCACAACTTAGTCGGAGAATTTCATATGTGACGTTGTATGGATGTTTTAGCTGGACGTATTTGAAATACTTAGGTTTCTGATGTTTTAAAACTGACTTTTCTATTATTTGAGTACGTTTCTCGTCAAACGATTGGTTGGAGGGCATTTTCTTTTGCGAGGGTTTTAATTTTGAACCCTATCCGTGTTTATTTTTCCTTTAGTAGTTAGTATTGTGGTCAGTTGCTTAACTACTATGGCTCTTCGTTGTTGGGGGATTTTCCTCTTTGCTTTTCTTGATGTGTTGGCTTTGAAGTACAAAAATATAGTTTTTGTTTGAGTAACAGTTGAACACGGAAGTGGATATTTAAGACTTTGAAAAGTCACTTGTGATTAGCATATAAATCACCATTACAAATTCATTCTCAGACTTGATATGGAGGAGGTTCTATTGTCGGATGATTTCTTGAACGATATTAAACCAAGCCATAATATGCAAGTCATGACTTGATAAAAATAATCCTCTTCAAATTACTAAACTTTAGTTCGAATGAGTATTCCAGACCTCTATTTTGCTAAATAGAGGATCAATTTAGCGGACGGGCCATAACATTTTGTTATGAATTAGTATAAGCTCTGAACTATATTAAGAAACACATATATGCTTGACCTGATTCATGGAGTAAATATTTTTCCTATGCGAGGGCTGAAAGTTGAAGATGGAGGCAGCATCTAAATCAATATTTCTCTATGCGTTTATGTTTAGTTGCAGTAGATGGTTCTTTTTGCGTAGGTTTGTAAAGTGCAATTGCGCTTTCAATGTCTTCTATCTTGCAGATTACATGACATTGGATATGTGACTTATGCTTTATTAACAAATAATGTAGGGGTATACGGGGAAAATTTACTTGCTGGAAGCAAAAGCATGTCTTTTGCCTTTTTATGGCCAAATTCATGTTGATTGCTTTATAGTAGTGTTATCATACTGATTATCTCTGCAATTGAATAAAATTGATTCTGGCCAATTAATTTTAAACAGAGCAAGCATTGACTTAAATTCTCTATGATTCCTTACCCTGTTGAGATCATGAGGGATAATTTCAGGAACCTTACTTTTTGGTTGTTTAAAGCAAGGCAGAGAAGCAGACGTTCATCTGTTTCTATACTCATTTTTGTAGAAAAGTATAGATCCTTTTGCTGCAAATTGTGGATTGGCATTTTCTCTTTGTCAAGGACATAGGTTTTGAAACTTGACGTCCTCATTAATACTGTTTCAGTTTCTACGCCAATCTAGTGACATGTTTCAACAAGTAGAAATTGAGGACATGTTAACATAAGTACTTTGGACAATGAAAATTAGGAATGTTGCATGGGGTTTTGGGGGTAGTAGATAATTCAAGTTTCTGGTTCAGGAGCACAAGCCATTTATCTTGAAATTGCAGCATTGAGATGATACTTTAAAGTACTTGACGTATTTGTTTTGAGTATTTCACTTGACTTTGTGCTGGATAGATGTAGGTGCAAATGAATTTTAACAAAATTTATAGGTTGTTATCATGCCAATATTTGGTGGTAGCCTTGATTGAAATAAGATGGACTAATGAGATACTTTTTAAGAATTTGTAGCGCATGTTTGCTTTCGGTTAAAGACACATGGAGATGGAGATGTGAACTCAGCTTGAGTCTCTCTCTAGAGACTCGCTCTATCTTCTCTCTATACTTCCCCACTTTCAACGGTTAAAAAACATCCATATCATCTCTATTCTCTCTCCTCCTTCTCCTCCACCTTCCCACTTTCAACGATTAAAAAAATCCACAATATCTATATTCTCTCTCCTTCTCCCCTGTTGCTATCGTCTTTTTCTCCGCCTCTAACATACAAATCCTCCCACTTTAAACCACCAAACCTCAGTAACCTTCTTCGAATAATACTGAACTTTTATTTTCGCTCTCTTCTCCGGCCACCTAGGCCTTTTCGGCTGTCGTGTTTTGCGGTCGGAGTATATTTTTCTTCATTCTTCGTGGAAAAGGCAAGTATTAGCAATTTAATTGGATTTTCAACATGCAAGCTATAGTAAGAGGTAAAACGGCTAGGGCATCCTTGCTCAAGCTGGATTTCACCCCTAAACCTATATTGAGCTCTCTATAGAAGATGTAAACAAAGGCATCCACTCTTTCGCCATTAATCCACATAAAGTGGCTGAAGAGATGCACAAATGAACATTCTCCATTGCTGGTCAGGTCTCGAGGAACAACATATCTTTCTTTAACATGAATTTTCCGGAACAAATTGTAACTCAAACGGTATTCTCGAAGTTCAAAGAGTAGAAGATGATCTCTCCATCTTTAGATTCCAATCGAAAGATTCCAATCAAAGCATCCTAGATATATCTCTGATGTCTTTTGGAAATAGAGTGCTATTCTTGTAGCCTTGGGTTCCCAATAAGCTTATCCAGCGCCTCAAACTAGATGCTGCTTCTGTGTGGGTTAAATTTTTCAATCTTCGACTAAATTGTTTTAATGCACATGTCCTTGGAGGATTAGGAACTATCGTTGGTAAGCAAATGTTTATGGACAAGCTTACCACCACTCAAGCTAGAGTGGCTTTTGCACGGATATGTACTAAGATAAAAGATGGAGATCCTACGCCAAATACTATCCACTATATAGATGAATATGGTCAAGACTGCTCACAAGAGGTAATTTACAAATTGATGCTTACACGGTACCTCAAATGCAAGCCTTTCAGACACTCTTGTGATGACAAGCCTCAACAAGTACTGCATGCTAATTAAGGCTGCTCCTAACAATAAGCACCCTAACTATGACAATAACAGTAGATGCATAGGGTGCATGTGAAGGATCTTGAGAAAGGACAATCCAATGATAAGGAGGAGGGAACCAAAATTCTGATTCTTGAACCTGAGAAAGAAGAACATCAGAAATCTGACTCTGAATCTGATACTGAAAAAAGTAAGGAGGACTTGCCACAGACTCCCTACCCTCGCCATCATGGCTTAAAGAGACTGCAAAAACTTTGGAGGTGGGCTCTACTTCTTCTCCAAGAAGCAGAAGCAACAGTCACACAAAAGGAAGCAACAATGATAAGTATACAAAAGGAAAAACCACTCAGGTGGTTTCTCTCCAAAATTGTGTTTCAAATACTAATGAATTCAATACTTCTGCGAGTGATCAAGCTGATCTAGCAGAGGATTCAGACAACCAAAGTAATAGGGAGGAAAATCAAGTGGAGGAGGCATGGAATAAAGTCTCGTCAAGGATAAATCTATCTATTCTTCCTCTTCTTCTGATGTTGGGGTTGAATATGAGATAGCAAAAGAGAAAGACCATAATTACCCATCAATCTATAGATAGTTATGTCCCATAGGCCATATCTTAGAGAAAACTCATTCTAAAGCTAAACTCAAAGGAAAAAAAAGAAGGGTGACGACCAATATCTATCTGATCTGCCTGCTCGCAAGACCAATACTCTAGGTGATTTATGTACCACCTCTACAAGGAAATACTGGATCCCCTTATCAATGAGAAAAGTATCCATAAAACTAAAATGGACAAGGTTCCTCTATAGATTAGGCAATATGGCAGAGGAGCCAGTAGGAAAAGACCTAGGGCTCCATCAGCTAGATGATTAAGCTAACTTGTTGGAATGTGAGAGGACTTAACTCCTCACTTAGTCAACAAGAAGTCGGGAATTTTATTAGAGATAAAACGTAAGAGTTTTGGAAGTATTAATAGGAGTGTTCTTGGGAATTGAGAGGCACTGAACAACCCTCTCTTTAGCTTTTTCCAGAATATGATTGGTCTGAAATCCAAGACTATTTGAATGAGATTTGTTACATTGTAATTAGCAATTCATCACTTGTAAAATGAAGCTTCTTTCCTTTGAGAAAAGTTTTTATTCTTACTGTGGTGTATGGTTATAATGAGAAGCAATATGAGGGACTTATAACAGGAATTTAAATATCAGAACCAATTTTACATTTACCAAGCTTGGCTTATCATAGGGGACTTCAATATTATTATGGATGGATAGGCTAAAACAAGAAGGAAAAGGGTAGATATGAATGCCATTAAAGAATTTGCTGACTGGATCAAAGACATTGCTATGGTCACTATCGCATTCAGAGAGTTTGGATACACTTGGTCTAATAACAGAGTTGTTGATAAGAGGGTGTGTACCAAAACTGACCATATGTTCTGTAATGATCACTCGAAAAACCTAATGCCCCATTTACAACTAGATTATGAAGCTTCCATTTTCTCTGACCATTCTCCTAGGATCTTCACTATCCAAAGTAACCTGAAGTTTGGTCTCAAGCCTTTTAAGTTTATGAAGGGCTGCTCAAAGCACCCTTATTTCAAAAGCATTTTGAATGACAGTTAAGAGGAGGTTCAAAATGGCAGTCAGAAAACTTAAGAGACTTAAGGACTCTTTGAGGAATCTGACCAAGGAAAAGTTTAGGAATATCTCTGTGAGAGTGGTTATTGCAATAACCAAACTAAAAACTGCCCAAGCTGACCTTTTCAACGACCCAACCAATACCATATTGTATGATAGTGTTAAAAATGCTAGGGAAACCTATATAAACTTCTTATCCTTTGAAGAACCTTTCTTCAAGGAAAAGTCAATGATAAAATGAATGAGAGAAGGAGATAAAAACACAAAGAAATATAGTCCTTTCTAGGTGAGGAGATCATAGAGGCTATTGAGTTCTTTTCAACAAGAACTTTATATACTATCCGCTCTGCCATCTTTTTAATTCCTAAGGTAGATAACACAAATAATACAAGACAGTTTAGGCATATATCTTGTTGCAATGTCATCTATAAAGTCATCTCTAAGGTCATAGATAATAGGCTTAAGCCTTTGATCCCCACTCTAATTGATACAAATCAGTCACTGAAAGGTAGAACAATTCAAAATAATATCTTAATAGATGACTGGTTAAAACTATAAGAGGAATGAAGGTCTAAAAAGTTGTACAATCAAATTAGATATTATGAAAGCATTTGATGTTGTAAGTTGGTCGTACTTATGGATGATCTTAGAAGCCATGAATTTACCACATAAGTACATTATGAAAATCCCAGCAAAACCCAACTATTGAAAAGCAAAATCCAACCTACAACTTCAAATTCCATCTAAGTGTAAGAACTTGAACCGATTGTCTCTGGTTTTTGTTGACGATTTATTCATCCTTGCAAAAGCTGACAGTCATTCCATTATGAAAATGAAAGAGGCCTGGCAGAATTTTAAGTCCTTTCAGGCCTTCAGCCATGATTTGTAGAAATGTGAGATATACACCTCGGGCATTAGCTCTCATGAAAGAGCTGACCTTGATAGTATTCTAGGTATGCTCCTGGGTAGGTCTTCCCCTCAGATACCTGGGTGTTCCTTTGGTATCGGGTAAACTCTCTTACTCTAACCGTGGGACAGTCTTTTATAAGCTAGCAAACAAGATGCAAAGCTAGACAACTAAAAGATTTCATATGGTGCAAGCTTCAGTTGATTCAGTCAACGCTGATGACTGTCTATAGGTATCAGACAGCCTTCTATTTACTTCCCAAGAAAATTATCAAAGAGGTAGAGAAAATCCTTAAGTTCTTCATGTGCGGGGGCCTAGAAAGGCAAAGGTAAAGTGGTCAACTATTTGTTTGCCAAAGGAGAAGAGTGGTCATGGTATTCATGACTTGGGGTTAGTTAATAATGCCTACGTCATGAACAGTATTTGGAATGTTTGTGAGCATAAAGTGTTGAGTGTGAAACCATGACCCACTCTTTGGGTTGGTCAAAAGAGGTAGATAAAGTGGTAGAAAAACAAGGATCCATGATTTAAGACAATAGCTAGAAACCCATGTTTTGTGGAGCCATGATTTAAGGCAATAGTTAGAAAGCCTTGTTTTGTGGGATTTTTTTATTCGTACTAGCCTTTATCAATCTCTATATAAATAGATGATCTTGTATTTGTAAGACACACCATTCAAAACACCAAGAATAATACACTCCTAGTTACCCTGTGGATGTAGGTCAGATTCCAGACCGAACCACGTTAAATCTCTTGTGTTCTATTTCATTTTTAGTTCTTGTTAAATATTGTGTGTGTTTGACTGAGCTTCAAATCCAAACAACTGGTATCAGAGCGAGGTTCTTGATTCAGTGAACACATCACAGCTCCGCTGCCAGCCATCCACCTACCTGCCACCGCTGCCTAACCTAGTCGTCACTAAGTTTTCTGCTGGAAAACACCACAAAACACTGCTGCAGTTTTGTAGCCACCTCTAGGCAACCAGAAAACAGTTTCTACAGCCACGAATCAGTGGAAGCAGCCTATATCGTTTCAGATTTGCTGCTGAATTTTTGGGCTTTCTGCACGATCTACAAGGCCTGAATTTTTGGGCTTCCTGCACGATCTACGAGGTCAGAATTTTTGATTCAGTTTTCGGCATATTTCTCATGTATTTTCTGGTCAGTTTGAAGAACTCATTCAGAATAATGTCTGATGATGGAAAGGCCAAAATTGAGAAGTTTGATGGGCAAGATTTCAGGATGGTGGAAGATGCAAGTCGAGGACTTGCTGTGTCAAAAAGATCTCCTTCAGTGTTTGACAAATCAGAAACCCAAAAAGATACAAGATGAGGAATGGACAGACATAGATAGGAAAGCCCTTGCCGTCATCAGGTTCACTTTGTCTAAGAGCGTAGCCTTCAACATTGTGAAAGAGACTACCGCTCAAGGGTTCATGAAAGCTTAATCAAACATGTATGAGAAACCTTCCGCGTTTAACAAGGTATTTCTGATTAGACAGTTAGTTAACACTCGTATGCGGAAAGGTGCATCTGTTACTTCTCATGTGAATGATTTCAATACTATCATATCCTGTTTATTATCTGTTGATATTAAATTTGATGATGAAGTACAAGCACTACTACTCTTATCCTCGTTACCGGAAAGTTGGTCAGGATCAGTCACTGTCATTAGTAGTTCAACCGGAACCACTAAACTTACGTTCGAGGGAATTCGTGATTTCATCCTAGGAGAGGATATCAGGAGGAAAAGTACAAGTGAGTCATCCAGTGCTTTGCTTAGGATTGAGGGAAGAGGTAGAAGGAAAGAAAAAGAGAATAACAGAGGAAGGTCTAAATCCAAAGCCAGGCGGGGAAATTAAAAAACAAGAAAGGAAATAAACGACATCAAGTGCTGGAACTGCAATGAGAATGGACACTTCAGGAGTCAGTGTCAGAAACCCACCATGGATAGAAACAAGAAATAGGTGAATGTTGCCATAACCTCCGATTCACATGATGCATTGATGTGTTGTGTTGAGGATACAGTCGAGTCCTGGATTATGGACTCATGAGCATCGTTTCATGCTATCTCAAGCTCGAGAAAGGTGAAGAATCTAATGCAGGACAGCTTCGGTACTGTAAGTCTTGCTAATAACCAAACTTTGGATATTACTGGGGTGGGGGACATTGATTTGAAAACAACCTCGGGTACAGTTTGGACATTGAAAGATGTCACGGTAATTCCAAAATTAAAAAGGATGTTAATTTCCATTGGGCAATTAGACGACCAGGGGTACGATGTTCACTTCGGGAATGGACAATAGAGGGTCGTCAAGGGTAACATGGTAATTGCTAAGGGAAAGAAACGAGGTACCTTATATATAGTTGAAGTGCCTGTAGGAGGTGTAAATGCAGTGGCCAAGGGGCCGAGTCTGTCCAGTTTGTGGCATCAACGACTCGGCCATATGAGTGAAAAAGATATAAAAATGCTTGTTGCCAGAGGAAATCTTCCAGAATTGAAACATGTCGAGTCTAAGTTTTGTGAACCATGCATCTTCGGCAAGAAAAAGAAGGTATCTTTTGTCAAGACAGGCAAAGCACCAAAGGCTCAAAAATTGGAGCTTGTTCACACAGACGTATACGGACCTACTCCAGTTGCTTCCTTGGGTGGTTCACACTACTATGTCACCTGTTGAGAAATATGTTTGGATAATTTTCAATGTCATAGTGATAAACCATATAAGAACTGATCACCAAATCGCCGATATCTTTACCAAACCCCTTAATCATGCCACGTTTGAAAACTTACGTGCCAAGTTAGGTATGATGACTTACGATACCATTGTATAGTTCTATCTTTTGCATGATTTGCAAAATAAAGGGGGAGATAGAATAAGCACATGATTTTAGTTGGTAAGTCATCATTTGGTATGAAATGATAAGTTTCAATTGGTTATGAGTTGAGTATAAGTTAAGGGAGAGAGTATGATTTGAGAGGGAGCAGCATACTATTTAAAAGTTGAAAACATTTGGTTAAGTTTTTGGTTATAAGTTGTGACATTAAAATCATGTTATGTTATTTTGAAAATCCTCCAAAAGGGGGAGAATGTTGAGAAATATGTTTGGATAATTTTCAATGTCATGATTTTAAGTGGTGTATACTTAAAAATGTCACACATGGTGTTATATGTGATTAAAAGTTGAAAAAGTTGAAAAATTTGACATCGATCTCTAAACTTGAGACACATTGATCGATCGATGTACATCGAACCCTCACTTCGATCGATCGATGTCTAGGGTTTTTAGAAATAATTTTCTGAAATGTGTTAAAATGATTGTTTTCATTTGTACATGATTTATACATGTTCATTATGTGATTATTATGTGTTTTTGGTGATTATTATTGTCTTATGACTAACGTGCCTTGGAAGTTTCTACAACTTACCAAAAAGGGCAAAATCGGTATTTTGAGTTTTGTAGGAACATCACATGATGAAAATATTTCAAGGATGTATTCTCATCCTTTTCATCATGACAAAGGTGATATCATGAGTATTTATGACCATCCGGGTCATTTCTGGAGTTTTCTCACACCAAGGGGTATTTTGGTAATTTTACCCCCGATGGTATTTTTGGTATTTTCACTCAAGGAATCTCTTGAGAATATTATTATCTTTATTCTGGAGCTGTGTTATTGTTATTTTGAAGATAATATGGTGATCTTATATCTTATTCTCTCAACCGATGGTATTATTGACTATAGCTGGATATGTGACAATTTGAGATGTCACATTCTATTTTTTTCTCGAAGACCCTCTTATATATGTTATAAGAGAACATTTATCATCATTTTTCATAGATGTTAAAGGTGTCAAAGGTGTGGAAATGATCTCAACATATAAGAAGAAATATTGGGAGAATTTCGGTGTTACACGTTGACATAATCTTGTCAATTGTTATCTATTTATTTCTTCTTCAAAACTTTGAGTTGCTACACTTATATATATGTGGAAAAACATGATTGATAAGGTGGATATGATGTGGAGTTCATTTTATGAGTTGGAGACAAATGGACCAACCAAAAAGGAGCTAGTTGGCAAAATTACCAACTTGGAAATTTCAAATATAGCCAACGGCTATAGACTTTTCTTGGGTGTTTTTCAGCAGATTTTTTGAAGTCAAATGGGGCTCTCACATTTCCTATTGAAGTTGAGGATAATTTGGTGTATTATCCTTTCTCATTTTATTAAGGAAAAACAAAATTATTATTTTGAAAATCTCTTAGTAGCCAACGGCTACTACATCAAAATTTGGAGGCTGTTTTGAGTTTGAATTGTTCAAGTCACGCATGGCTATTCTCAAGCAAGAAGTTTGACGTATTATCTTCTCCATATTATCTACATTTTGCAAAGGATAAATGAGACTATGTCAAGGTGGAAAATCGGTCAATAAGGTGTATCCAAGGTGGACCAATCATGTTGTTTTATTTTGCCAAGTGTACAAAGCCAACCAATGATGAGAAGACATTTGGAATTGATGATGAAGATGGTGACACATGTGCATTCTTATCTTCAAGGCTCAAATCACACTATAAATAGAGGCAATGGTGAAGAAGATGAAACACACTTAAAGCTCACAAGCATTCTATAGCTTTCGTATTCATCTTCTTGTTCTTGTTCTTGTATTTTGTTGTAGCAAAGGTGTTCTTGATATTTTTGTTGTGCTACAAGCCTCTTGAGCTTCATTTGTAAGATTGATTAGCCATCTTTATAAGGCTACATCAATAGGTGT
>AP025058.1:15665832-15683898 GCA_036186865.1 Eustoma russellianum | reverse complement strand
AATAATAAAAAGAAAAAGTTCCTTTTACACTCTCTGAAAAAGAAAGGGATCGAGTGGGAGAGCTGAACGCCTAAATTTATATGTTCTTGAAACCTAAAATCCCTTTGCTGAAAACCTCGACAAGTAAGTTCTGTTGCCCAATTATCATTCTTACTTTCAGTTTAATTTTCTTTTTAGCGGTTATTAGAAATTCTATCCGTTCTCCGTTTAGCAGCTTTATCAGGTATATGCATTTCGTTTCAAAGGTGTCAAGATTTCATTTTTATTGCTTCCCCATCATTTTTTCTTACAAATATTTGTGATTTGTGCTTTTCCGCTTTCAGTCTGTAACTCAACGGCCGTGCAAATTCGGGTTCAGGATTTAGAATTGTAGTGGCATCCATATTTCGTTGAAAGAGAAAAATGGGAACTTGATGTGTGGGATCTTAGGATTTTATGAAAAAGGGGCTTTTTTATTAATTAATCCTAAGAGTGCACAGCCGTATATTGATGTTAGCATAGCTGGAAAGGTATTTGGAATAATGTAGAAAGAACCTAAAATCCTACACAGTTTCAGAATTTGGTATTGCTCTTTTTGTACTTGTAACATGGTGGAATGGAAATTTGATCGGCTGGAAGTTGTAACAGAGACTTGGAAACTGCTTTTATAACTTGGTATATTTATGTGTGAGAAAACAATATTTAGTTTTCTAACTCGTTTTAGATTGTTAAAAATCTGATGGGAATTGGTAATGCTAGGTCATGGATCAACACATATAGAACTGAAGAGCTTAATGAAACAATATATGTAGAAGTAGGAGTTTGAGGTTCACAAAACATGGCCCCAGCTAGTTTGGAGGAGTCTATATTAGGGTTGCTTATAAAAGGAATTGATTTATACCTTCTCCGGCTGTTTATCCTGTTGCATGCTGTTATTTTTTTTTTGGTGGGGTTTTTTTTTTGGTTGGGGGGGGGGAGGGATGCTGACAAGTTTGTTTTATATTGGCATATACTAATTTACATGAGTACCTTGTCAACTTTGAGTTGATGATGACATGATGATTGATGAGTTCCCAAAGGAATATCATTAACATCGCTGCACTATTTTGTAGTACATAGTCTGATTCTTTGCTTGATAGAGTATGATACTGCTGCGTGTGTCTTGCCTAACGGCTCTTATATGTGGAATCTGCTTTTGTTATTGTTCCCTTTATCACATCAAGGAGACTTGCTTAAGTAGAGATACTTAAATATATGAGGCTTGCAGTGAAAATGTAGACAGGGTACTTTTAAAATTAAGTTCGTCGGGTACTGAAACATTCACCCAAATGAAATGGAATCCAGAATCATTTCGATTCACTATATACTGTAAAATTAGTAGTACATTGATCATAGGAACCTACACTGGTATAATCAATGAGCGAAGTCATAACAATGCTAAAATAAAAAGGAAGCTCTGCAATTCTTAGACGCATTTGATTTGTAAACATGCTAAGCCCTGCTACTTGGTAGGCTCTTGGGAGGTGACTATTTAATGACATTTTGATCTTCTTTTGACCTCAAAGTTTTCAGTTTGGATCCTAGTCTGACGGAAAAAAAATGGAACACACAGATTTGGAAAGCTTAGCGAAATAGTTTATGTAAAAGTAGGATGTCGAGCCCTGGTTTATAGTTAGTGTAATTCTCTCTTGGTCAATGTTTTTATAATAATAATAAAAAGAAAAAGTTCCTTTTACACTCTCTGAAAAAGAAAGGGATCGAGTGGGAGAGCTGAACGCCTAAATTTATATGTTCTTGAAACCTAAAATCCCTTTGCTGAAAACCTCGACAAGTAAGTTCTGTTGCCCAATTATCATTCTTACTTTCAGTTTAATTTTCTTTTTAGCGATTATTAGAAATTCTATCCGTTCTCCGTTTAGCAGCTTTATCAGGTATATGCATTTCGTTTCAAAGGTGTCAAGATTTCATTTTTATTGCTTCCCCATCATTTTTTCTTACAAATATTTGTGATTTGTGCTTTTCCGCTTTCAGTCTGTAACTCAACGGCCGTGCAAATTCGGGTTCAGGATTTAGAATTGTAGTGGCATCCATATTTCGTTGAAAGAGAAAAATGGGAACTTGATGTGTGAGATCTTAGGATTTTATGAAAAAGGGGCTTTTTTATTAATTAATCCTAAGAGTGCACAGCCGTATATTGATGTTAGCATAGCTGGAAAGGTATTTGGAATAATGTAGAAAGAACTAAAATCCTACACAGTTTCAGAATTTGGTATTGCTCTTTTTGTACTTGTAACATGGTGGAATGGAAATTTGATCGGCTGGAAGTTGTAACAGAGACTTGGAAACTGCTTTTATAACTTGGTATATTTATGTGTGAGAAAACAATATTTAGTTTTCTAACTCGTTTTAGATTGTTAAAAATCTGATGGGAATTGGTAATGCTAGGTCATGGATCAACACATATAGAACTGAAGAGCTTAATGAAACAATATATGTAGAAGTAGGAGTTTGAGGTTCACAAAACATGGCCCCAGCTAGTTTGGAGGAGTCTATATTAGGGTTGCTTATAAAAGGAATTGATTTATACCTTCTCCGGCTGTTTATCCTGTTGCATGCTGTTATTTTTTTTTTGGTGGGGTTTTTTTTTTGGTTGGGGGGGGGGGAGGGATGCTGACAAGTTTGTTTTATATTGGCATATACTAATTTACATGAGTACCTTGTCAACTTTGAGTTGATGATGACATGATGATTGATGAGTTCCCAAAGGAATATCATTAAGATCGCTGCACTATTTTGTAGTACATAGTCTGATTCTTTGCTTGATAGAGTATGATACTGCTGCGTGTGTCTTGCCTAACGGCTCTTATATGTGGAATCTGCTTTTGTTATTGTTCCCTTTATCACATCAAGGAGACTTGCTTAAGTAGAGATACTTAAATATATGAGGCTTGCAGTGAAAATGTAGACAGGGTACTTTTAAAATTAAGTTCGTCGGGTACTGAAACATTCACCCAAATGAAATGGAATCCAGAATCATTTCGATTCACTATATACTGTAAAATTAGTAGTACATTGATCATAGGAACCTACACTGGTATAATCAATGAGCGAAGTCATAACAATGCTAAAATAAAAAGGAAGCTCTGCAATTCTTAGACGCATTTGATTTGTAAACATGCTAAGCCCTGCTACTTGGTAGGCTCTTGGGAGGTGACTATTTAATGACATTTTGATCTTCTTTTGACCTCAAAGTTTTCAGTTTGGATCCTAGTCTGACGGAAAAAAAAATGGAACACACAGATTTGGAAAGCTTAGCGAAATAGTTTATGTAAAAGTAGGATGTCGAGCCCTGGTTTATAGTTAGTGTAATTCTCTCTTGGTCAATGTTTTTATAATAATAATAAAAAGAAAAAGTTCCTTTTACACTCTCTGAAAAAGAAAGGGATCGAGTGGGAGAGCTGAACGCCTAAATTTATATGTTCTTGAAACCTAAAATCCCTTTGCTGAAAACCTCGACAAGTAAGTTCTGTTGCCCAATTATCATTCTTACTTTCAGTTTAATTTTCTTTTTAGCGATTATTAGAAATTCTATCCGTTCTCCGTTTAGCAGCTTTATCAGGTATATGCATTTCGTTTCAAAGGTGTCAAGATTTCATTTTTATTGCTTCCCCATCATTTTTTCTTACAAATATTTGTGATTTGTGCTTTTCCGCTTTCAGTCTGTAACTCAACGGCCGTGCAAATTCGGGTTCAGGATTTAGAATTGTAGTGGCATCCATATTTCGTTGAAAGAGAAAAATGGGAACTTGATGTGTGGGATCTTAGGATTTTATGAAAAAGGGGCTTTTTTATTAATTAATCCTAAGAGTGCACAGCCGTATATTGATGTTAGCATAGCTGGAAAGGTATTTGGAATAATGTAGAAAGAACTAAAATCCTACACAGTTTCAGAATTTGGTATTGCTCTTTTTGTACTTGTAACATGGTGGAATGGAAATTTGATCGGCTGGAAGTTGTAACAGAGACTTGGAAACTGCTTTTATAACTTGGTATATTTATGTGTGAGAAAACAATATTTAGTTTTCTAACTCGTTTTAGATTGTTAAAAATCTGATGGGAATTGGTAATGCTAGGTCATGGATCAACACATATAGAACTGAAGAGCTTAATGAAACAATATATGTAGAAGTAGAGTTTGAGGTTCACAAAACATGGCCCCAGCTAGTTTGGAGGAGTCTATATTAGGGTTGCTTATAAAAGGAATTGATTTATACCTTCTCCGGCTGTTTATCCTGTTGCATGCTGTTATTTTTTTTTTGGTGGGGTTTTTTTTTTGGTTGGGGGGGGGGGGGGGAGGGATGCTGACAAGTTTGTTTTATATTGGCATATACTAATTTACATGAGTACCTTGTCAACTTTGAGTTGATGATGACATGATGATTGATGAGTTCCCAAAGGAATATCATTAAGATCGCTGCACTATTTTGTAGTACATAGTCTGATTCTTTGCTTGATAGAGTATGATACTGCTGCGTGTGTCTTGCCTAACGGCTCTTATATGTGGAATCTGCTTTTGTTATTGTTCCCTTTATCACATCAAGGAGACTTGCTTAAGTAGAGATACTTAAATATATGAGGCTTGCAGTGAAAATGTAGACAGGGTACTTTTAAAATTAAGTTCGTCGGGTACTGAAACATTCACCCAAATGAAATGGAATCCAGAATCATTTCGATTCACTATATACTGTAAAATTAGTAGTACATTGATCATAGGAACCTACACTGGTATAATCAATGAGCGAAGTCATAACAATGCTAAAATAAAAAGGAAGCTCTGCAATTCTTAGACAGCATTTGATTTGTAAACATGCTAAGCCCTGCTACTTGGTAGGCTCTTGGGAGGTGACTATTTAATGACATTTTGATCTTCTTTTGACCTCAAAGTTTTCAGTTTGGATCCTAGTCTGACGGAAAAAAAATGGAACACACAGATTTGGAAAGCTTAGCGAAATAGTTTATGTAAAAGTAGGATGTCGAGCCCTGGTTTATAGTTGGTGTAATTCTCTCTTGGTCAATGTTTTTATAATAATAATATATCATGAAACTTAAATTGTATTGAACATGATAAGTTATTCTATGTGGAGTTAGACTCTCTGTATGACTAAGAGTTGAAATGATTCTGTACAAGTCCTCTATTCAACTTATGTCATGGTAACACATCATTGATACTTACTCTGTATTGATTGGACATGCATTATTTCAAAACAATTTTTGCACAGAACTGTTATCATCTATGGACTTATCAATTATCATTCATTCAAGTTAGAATTTATTTGTAACTGCTCACCTGATTGTTATTGTTGAAAGTTTGGACGTTAGGATATTGGTAAGTTACTGTTGAAGGCATCTTGTCTTCCTCAGAGGTTGCTATAAAATAATCCTGACTCCTAAGGTGGTTGCTAAATGAAATTACGTGAGAATCTATTTTTAACAATGTTTGCATATAAATTGTGACCATTTGCTTGTGAAAAATCTTACTCTTGATGAGTATTACTTAAAAGAGTATTCTTTAAGTCTGTTGATAATAACCTTGCTACATTTGAGGCATCTCTTAACTTTGGTAACCAGAATGAAGTGCTGATAGTCGGGACTGAGCAAAAAGGTGGAATAGGAGAAAAAAGAACATCTGTGAAGTACAAAAATATAGGGTTTGTTTGAGTAGCAGTTGAACAAGGAAGAGGTGGATAGTTTAGGACTTTGAACAGTTACTTGTGATTAGCATATGAATCACCATTACAAAGTCAATTCTCAGGCTTGATATGGAGTAGGTTTTATTGCCCGATGATTTCTTGAACGATATTAAAATGGTTGGGTGGGCTATAAGGAGAGGAGCCAGGAATAAGCAGGTATTAAGTTACCAGCCATAATATGCAATTCATGACTTGATAAGACTAATCCTCTTCAATTTTCTGAACTTTAGTTCGAATGAGTATTCCAGACCTCTATTTTGCTAAATATAGGATCAATTTAGTGGATGGACGTGCCATAACATTTTGTTATGAATTAGTATAAGCTTTGAACTATATTAAGAAGCACACATATGCTTGACCTGATTCATGGAGTAAATATTTTTCCTATGCGAGGGCTGAAAGTTGAAGATGCAGGCAGCACCTAAATCATTATTTCTTGTATGCGTCTATGTTTAGTTGCAGTAGATGGTTGTCTTTGGATAGGTTTGTAAAGTGCAATTGCACTTTCAATGTCTTCTATCTTGCAGATGATGGCCACAACATTAGATGCATACTGTGAATAAAACTTCTGCTGCATTACATGACATTGAATATGTGACTTATGGTTTATTAACAAATAATAACGTAGTGGCATATGGAGAAAATTTACTTACTGGAAGCAAAAGCATGTCTTTTGCCTTTTTTATGGCCAAAGTCATGCTGAATGCTTTATATTGGTCCTTATCGTACTGATTATCTCTGTAATTGAATTCAATTGATTCTGGCCAATAAATTTTAAACAGAGCAAGCATTGACGTAAGATCTCTATGATTCTTTCTCATGAGGGGATAATTTCAGGAACCTTACTTTTTGGCTGTTTAAAGCAAGGCAGACAAGGAGATATTCATCTGTTTCTATACTCATTTTTGTAGAAAAGTATAGATCCTTTTGCTGCAAATTGTATATTGACATTTTCTCTTTCTCAATGACATAGGGTTTTGAAACTTGACGTCCTCATAAATACTGTTTCAGTTTCTACGCCAATCTAGTGACATGTTTCAAGGAGTAGAAGTTGAGGGCATGTTAACATAAGTATTTACGACAATGAGAATTAGGCATGAATGTTGCATGGGGTTTTGGGGGTAGTCGATACTTCAAGTTTCTGATCCACAAGCCATTTATCTTGAAATTGCAGCTTTTGAGATGATACTTTAAAGTACTTGTACGTCTTTGTTTTGAGTATTTCACTCAGCTTTGTGCTGAATCTGGATGCAAGTGAATTTTAACAAAATTTTCAGGTTGTTATCATGCCAGTATTTGGTGGTAGCTGTGATTGAAATAAGGTGGACTAATGAGGTACTTTGTAAGAATTTGAAGAGCATGTTTGCTTCGGTTAAAGACACATGCAGATGTGAACTCATCTGGAGTCTCTCTAGCAATTTCGCTCTATCTTCTCTCTACCCCTCCCCACTTTCAACGGTTAAAACATCCACAACGTCTATATTCTTTTTCTCTCCTCCTTCTCCTACATCGTTAACGTCTTTTTCTCTGCTCTTCTCCGTCCCTAACACTCAAATCCTCCCACTTTAAACCTCCGAACTTCACTAACTTTCTTTGAATAAGACTGAAACTCTACTTTCGCTCTCTTCTCCGGCCACCCAGGCTAATCCGCCCACCGTGTTTTGCAGTTGGAGTGTATTTTTCTTCATTCTTCATGGAAAATGGCTAGATCTTGACGATCTAGCTGGATCTTCAACATGCAAGCTATAGTAAGGGCCAAAGCGGCTTAGGCATTCTTGCTCAAGCGGCTTTCACCCCTCAATCTATGTTGACGCTCTCTACAGAAGATGTAAACAAAGGCATTCGCTCCTTCGCCATTAATCCACGTAAAGTAGCTGAAGATAAGCAGAAATAAACATTCTCTATTATTGGTCAGGTTATAGGAAATGACACATCTTTCTTTATGTTAAAGAGTTGTGGCCTTGGTTTCCCAATAAGCCTTTGCTGCGCCTCAAACTAGATGATGCTCCTGTGGGGTTAAATTTCTCAAACTTCGACTAAACTATTTAATGCACATGTCCTTTGAGGATTAGGAACTATTATTGATAAGCAAATGTTTATAGACAAGCTTACCACCACTTAAGCTAGAGTGGCTTTTGCACAGACATGTATTAGATAAAAGCTGGAGACCCTATGCCATATATTATCCACTATATATATGAATATGGTCAAGAATGCACATAAGAGGTGATTTACAAATGGATGCTTACACAGTATCTCAAGTTCAAGTCTTTTCGGCACTCTTGTGATGACAAACCTCAACAAGGAGTGCATGCAAATGCGAAGGTTGCTCCTAACAATAAGCACCCTAACTATGACAATAATAGCACATGCAGAGGACGCATGTGAAGGATCTTGAGATAGGACACTCCAATGATAAGAAGAGGGAGGGAACCTAAAATCTGATTCTTGAACCTTAGAAGGAAAAACATCGGAAATCTTACTCTGAATCTGATACTAAAAGAGTAAGGAGGACTTGCCACAGATTCCCAACCGTCGCTACCGCTGCCTAAAGAGATTACAAATTGGAGGTGGCCTCACTGCTTCTCCAAGGAGCAAAAGCAACAGTCACACAAAAGGCAGCAACAAGATAAGTATAAAAAAGGAAAAACCACTCAGGTGGTTTCTCTCCAAAATTGTGTTTCAAATACTAATCAATTCAATGCTTTTGCAAGTAATGAAGCTGATCCAGTGGAGGACTCAGACAACCAAAGTAATATGAAGGAAAATCAAGTTTAGGAGGCAAGGAATGCAAGTCTCATTAAAGAGAAATCTATCCATTTCTTCCTCTTATTCTCATGATGTTGGGGTTGAATCTGAGATAGTGAAAGAGAAAGACCATAACTACCAATTAGAAGCTGAATCCATAGATCGTTATGCCCCCTAGGCCATATCTTAGAGAAAACTCATTCTAAAGTTAAAGTCAAGAAGAAAAGGAAGGGTGAGGACCAGTATCCATCTGATCTGCCTGCTCGTAAGACCAATATTGTAGGTGATTTATATACCACCTCTGACCAGGAAATAGTGGATCCCCTTCTCAAGGAGAAAAGTATCCATAAAACTAAAGAGGACAAGGTTCCTCCACAGATTAAGCAATATGGCAGAGGAGCCAGTAGGAAATGACCTAGGGGCTCCAAATCAGCTAGATGATTAAGCTACCTTATTGGAATGTGAGAGGACTTAGCTCCTCACTTAGGCAACAAGAAGTAAGGAATTTTATTAGAGATAAAACACATGCCTTATTGGTCTGGTTGAAATCAAAGTAAAACAAACGAAGTTTGGGAGTATTACTAGGAGTGTTCTTAGGAATTGGGAGGCAGTGAACAACCCTCTGTAGTTCTGTTTCCAATGAGTAGTCTGGAATCCAAGCTAATTTGAAGGGGAGTTGTTACATTGCAGTGAGCAATCCATCACTTGTAAAATGAAGCTTCTTTCCTTTTAGAAAAGTTTTTAATCTTACTGTGCTATATGGTTATAATGAGAGAAGCAATAGGAGGGACTTATAGAGAGAACTTAAATATTAAAACCAATTTTATACTAACCAGGCGTGGCTGATCATAGGAGACTACAACATTATTATGGATGGACAGGAGAAAAGAAGAAGGAAAAGGGTAGATAAGAATGCCATTAGGGAATTCACTGGCTGGATCAATGACATTGATATGGTCAGTATCGCATCCAGAGGGTTTGAGTACACTTGGTCTAATGACAGAGATGCTGACAAGAGGTTGTATACCAAAATTGACCATATATTCTGTATTGAGCGCCGAAAAAACCTAATGCTCCACTTACAACTAGACTATGAAGCCTCCATTTCCTCTGACCATACTCCTGAGATTCTCACCATCCAAAGTAACCTGAAGTTTGGTCCTAAGCTCTTTAAGTTTATGAAGGACTGGTCAAAGCACCCTAATTTCAAAAGCATTCCTAAGGACATTTAGGATGAGGTTCAAAATGGCACCCTTTAGTACATTTAGTCAAAAGAACTTAAGATACTTAAGGATATGAGAGTGGATATTGCAAGAACCAAACTAGAAACTGCTCAAGCTGACCTTATCAAGGACCCAACCAATACCCTACTGCAGGATATTGTTAAAAATGCTAGGGAAACCTATATAAACTTCTTATCTTTTGAAGAATCCATCTTCAAGGAAAAGTCAATGATAAATTGGATGGAAGAAGGAGAAAAAAGCACAAAGTTCCACGAAATAGATAAAGAATGATGATGCGGTTATGGAAGAAGATTATAAGCAAGTCCAGCATACGACGATAAACTTCTTCAAGAACCTTTTCACTTATCCCTCCCCTTCTAGCATTCTTAATCAGGTTTGGACTGGTAATACGTTGATTGTTGAGCAGTCCCAAGCCTTTCACTGCCCATCTCTAGATCAGAATTCAACCAATCCTTTTTCTCTTTGAAATCAAGCACTGCTCCTGTCCCTGATGGGTATGCATCGGTTCCCCCCCCCCCCCCCAAAAAAAGAAGAAATATGGTCCTTGCTAGGTGAGACATGGAGGCTACTGAGTTCTTTTTCAACAAGAACTTTATATACTGCCCAATCAATGCCTATGCCATCTTTTTAATTCCTAAGGTGATAACCCAAACAACTTAAGACAGTTTAGGCATATATTTGGTTGCAATGTCATCTATAAAGTCATCTCTAAGATATTAGCTAATAGGCTTAAGCTTTTGATTCCCTATCTAATTGATGAGAAACAGTCAGCCTTTGTAAATGGTAGAAAAATTCAAAATAATATCCTTTTAATAGATGAACTGGTTAAAAACTATAAGATGAATGGAGATCTAAAAAGTTTTACAATCAAATAAAATATTATGAAAGCATTTGACATTGTGAGTTGGTCCTACTTAGGGATGATCTTAAAGGCCATGAACTTACCACATAAGTACATTAATTGGATTAAACTTTGTATCACTATTGATTCCTTTTCTATTAACATGATTGGTGCCTTAAATGATAGCTTCAATGCCACTAGAGGCCTTAGGCGAGGGGATATTTTATCCTCAAGCATATTCATCTTTGTTATGAAAGGCTTCACACAGCTATTGAAAAGCAAAATCCAAACCTCCAATTTCAGTTTCCACCCCAAGTGTGAGAATTCGAACCTATCCTCTCTAGCTTTTGCAAATGATTTATTCATCCTTGCAAAAGTTGACACTCATCCCATTAGGATAATCAAAGAGGCCTTGCAGACTTTCAAACCCTTTTAGGCCTACAACTTAATTGCAGAAATGTGAGAGATACGCCTCGGGTATTAGCTTTCAGTAAATAGCTGATCTTGGTAGTATTCTAGGTATGTCCCTGGGTAGTCTTTCCCTCATATACCTGGGTGTCCCTTTGGTATTAGGTAAACTCTCTTACTCTGACTCTGGGACACTCTTTGATAAGCTAGCAAAGAAGGTGCAAAATTGGACAACCAAAAATCTTTCATATGGTGCAAGCTTCAGGTGATTAACTTAGTGTTGATGGTTGTCTGTAGGTATTAGACAGCCTTCTATTTAGTTCTCAGGATAATTATCAGAGAGGTAGAGAAAGTCCTTAAGTCCTTCATTCTGGGGGCCTAGATTGGCAAAGTAAAGTGGTCAACTGTTTCTCTGCCAAATGAGAAGGGTGGCCTTGGTATTCATGACTTGGGGTTAGTTAATAATGCCTACATCATGAAAAGTATTTGGAATGTTTGTGAGCATAAAGATGGACTATGGGTTAAATTGATGCACACTGTAATATTAAAAGGCAAATCAATTTTGTAGGCAAAGCCAAAACCCTCTGATTCTTGGTTGTGGAAAAGAATGTTTTGGGTCAGAGATAAATATGTCTACAGTGTTGGTAAAGCATTTGAAAATGGAAATACTACATCCTTTTGGTATATTTTTTAGCACCCTAGGGTAGTCTAAACTCAATTCACCCTTAGGAGAAAACTTAGTATAAGTTATTATGCTAAGGTGTCGATTGTCTTAGATAGCTACCCTTTGAGGATCCTGTATGGTAGAGGGTGGGATTTTCAAATTTTGCAGTTCAGCTTAGCCTGCAATGCCATAAACTCGGACAAAGAGAGGACCGCCGGATTTGAACCTAGCCTCGCCTTTTCACTAAAATAGGCCACTTTGGCCTTGCTTCCTTCTTTACCATCTGTTTTGGGTGAGAGTTGTCTGGTCTAACCATTTTCTTCCATGATCTACTATTATTGTATGGCTTGCTTTTTGGAAGAGAATGAATACACTAGGCAAGGTCCTTGATTGGGTGCTGATACAAACTAACTCTTGTCTCCTGTGTAACAGATTCAGGGATGACCATGACCCCTTCTTTTGTCATTGCCATTATTCTGCTAAGGTTTGAGATGCAGTTTTGAAACAATTAAAATGTCTTGTTGAGTCCCTTTGTTGGCAAACACTATAAATTGGCTCAATTAAACAACTTTTGGGGTTCCAAATTCCGTAAGGACGTAAAATTTGGGGTTTCTACTGCAGTCTACCACGTATGGAGAGAAAATAATAATAGGCTACATCAACATACGTCGAAGAATCATGGTATAGTCATTAAGGATATCCTTCACATCATCTGCTATTTTGTGGAGTTCTGGAGGAAATATAAGTGTTTCAAGTTTAATTGACACTTGTCTATCAGTTTGGGGGTATCTTTGAAAGTCTATCAAGACATGGTACAGCTGCTGACTCAAGCTTCTTTACAGTCTTCGTCGTAATTAGTTCATCCCTTTGCTATTCCTTCTGCTCATAGTTCTTTGTGGTTTATTCTGGTTGCAGGAGTCTTTTGCCTAAGGCAAAGCACTGTATTTACACCTTGGCCCATTCAATGTTGTTCTACTGCTTTTTATGTATAAGTGGTGCATTCTACACCATTTTGTCCCCTACTTACTTTCTACTTCTTCTCGTGGAGGTTATTGGTGTACATGCCTGCGTTAGAGGGGTGGGAAGGGAGACATCTGGCACCATATTTGAAGGCTCTATGGAGTCTTCTCAATATGGTGCGTTTGTCTCCATTTCTGTCTTATTCCCACCCGTTATGTTTCTTCTCGGATTTCTCTCATCTATGCACTTTTACCAGGCCTCTATAATTCCTTTGTGAGGCCCCAGTTTTGTATTGTTTTGGGCCTACGTGGCTGGAGATGGGAGATTTTAGCATCATACATGGAAGGCTTTGCGGAGTTTGTACCGTCTGATGCTATTACTGTTCAGGTTCTTATTCAGTTTTTAGGTTCAATTTTAGATTATCGCCATCAAGCTGGAACTGTTTATATGGATGATCTGAAACTAAAGTTACGTTGTTGTAAGCCACCTAGGTTGAACAAGATAATCTTACTGTTCGTCTTTTTGGCCTTTCCGTTAAGATTATAATTCAGCTTGCTTGGTTTATGTCGCTTATATTAGGTAACTTTTTATAAAGGATGGTTTTAGGCGTTGGATAGTTGTAAGCCTCCTTTTAGTTGTAAGAGCTTAGCTCTTTGATGCCTCTTATAAGCATCACATTTTGTAATTTTGCCTTTCTATGCTTTATATGAAAATTTAATTCAAAAACAAATATGTGCTTCAGTTGATGACTGTATTACTATTGTCTTTATTTGTAGTCGTAACGCATGATGCGTCTGAGTTAGTGAATAGTGATACATTTACATTACTACGGGGCTCTGTAAACTCTAAGAAATCTGTTTCTCTGTCTTGAGTTATATAACTTCCATCCCTGAAATGTTTCCGTGAATCTTATAATGTGTTATTGGTTGACCTATTCGTGTTCATTGTTAATTTTGTTTCTGTTGTATGCAGAAATGGTTATCCCTCCACCAGTCAAGGCAAACTTAGTTACGAATTTTCTCAAACCGTATGTTCTAAAGATGCACTTCACGAACAAATACGTAACTGCTCAAGTAATTCACGTCCCAACAGCTACTGTAGCCTCGTTTGCAAGCACCCAAGAGAAGGCTCTATGGTTGAGCATCCAAAAAGCAAAAGAGAGCACACGAGACGTTGCTGCTGCTGCGAAAATCGGCAAGATACTTGGAGAGCGCCTGATTCAAAAGGATATCCCTGCTGTTTCTGTTTTCTTGAAGAGGCAACAGAGGTATCATGGCAAGGTGAAAGCAGTTATTGACTCGGTTAGGGAAGCCGGTGTCCAGCTGATTTAACTTGGGGTTTGGAATGAGCTCTGATTTCAACTTGATCTTCCATGAGACTCGGCTGAAAATTGTTGTAAACAAAGTGGTCTAGAGGACTTTGTGGTCATGAATTTACAGCAAATGAGTCTTACAGTTTTTGGCCTGGGTAATTGCAAAAAAACAAAGTTTATCACTGATCATCGATAGATCGCAGCTTGTGTTATGATGTTCTTTCCACTTTTAGAGCTCAAATGTTGGAGAAGAAATGGCTAGGTTTTAGATAAGCATTTTGGAAGTGTTAGAACTTTTCGTACATCAATTTTTATTAACAGTAGAGTTAAGAACACACTCTTTGACTTTTGAAAATAATGAAACAAAGTAAAATTATTCAATTGGCTGTGTTTCTTGTATTATGAATTAGCAATTGATCGATGTAACTTGATGTAATTTTTTATCATGTGTTATATGAAAACAACCTGTGTGTTTTAAAACACGAATAAGGATAAGGACATCCTACTTTTTTTGTTTCGTCATAGATGGGAGTCTATAAGACAATAGAATCTCTGTGTTTTTTAACATATAAATGCGCCATAGATGAGACACTATAAAACAAGGGTAATGTTGGTGTTATGTTGTTGAAGTTTTCATACATGGGAGTCCTACTTAAGAGAGAATGTTCCATCAAATGTGCAATAGTTTAGCCTCGGATGGGATCTCCTCACCGCCGGTACCGTCACCGTTTCGCTACCGTCCGACACGTTGCAGCAAGGGAGGTAGTGAGGCTACATGGAGATGACTCTCACCCAGCCTCACCATCTCTACTGCCACGTATCGGACGGTGGCGAAGGGGGTGAGGGTACCGTAGGTGAAGAGATCCGGACTCGTTTAGCCTACGCTTAGTTGCCAAAAACTTCTTCAATGTTTGAAGCTTTCATCGATAACCTCCTAATGTTCAAAAACTTCTAAAAACCTACAAATAGGACTACTGTGGCTAATAGACGAATTTTGTCTGGTGTGTAAGTCACGCGCCATATTGCATCTGGTTATATAATTGTATAGGTATTGCATCTGGTTATATAATGTTATCAAAATTTAATCTTGTTGGGACAAAATTACTTCTCCTTTTTAAGGAAAGAAGTCGATTTATCTTCTTGTGTTTGGCTGAGGGTCTAAGATTAAGACTCATTAAAGATGTTTGTTTGAGGAAATAGGGGATATAAGTTTCGGTTTGATATGTAAGTATTTGGTAATATATATCGTTTTTTGATATACTAACCTTATGTCTATTAATATGGGGGAATGAGAGGAAAATGAGGGGTATGGTCGATTAGCGCTGGCCACGGTCCGCCGCTTCCGACCGATCCCTATTCCAGCCGATCAAATTTTTTTGGCTATTTTTCCGGCCGCTCACATTTAAATACTCATTTCAACTTCGATACGTTATAAACACCATTGATGTCTATCATGGTCACTCCCACTTCAATGCCAAATAAGTATCAATTTTAGGCACAGACCCATATACTACAAACCCATACACTGTCATACTCATTCTGATTCTGATTTCGATACACAAGTACAAACCAAACGGCACCTTAGCCTTCCTTCCTTAAGCATATTCACTGTCATCATCACCACCACTCCCTCCTGAAGCATGTTAGCCAAACCATTCTTCGGAAGTCATTTTCGTCTCCACCATTTCCTCTCCCCACCCATCCTAAAAACCCATTTCTGCGACTGCCAGCTCCCCCTTCCACTCTTCACACCTATAGATTCGTTGCATACCTCCTCCCACCTGCAAGATCATGTCCCTCCCTCCTCAAAATCATTGCCCCTCCCACCTTCCTCCTGTTATAAAATGGAAACAAGAACAACACAAAGAGAGAATGAGAGTAGGACGTAGAACTTGACTTGAGGCGTGTATTACACACTTTCTGTAAGGAATATTTGTCCCCACTAGATGCTGCAGGGTTGTGAGCAAACTTCCTCCTAGGATACAACAGCCAACAATCTCTAATCCTCAGCAAATAGGATTGAGATTCAATGAACTTTCAAACAAGAGTAGAATTTAGTTGAGAGAAGAACTTTGGATGCAATAGTTTAGTATGGTTGCAAGATACATCTTCTAATGTGTTTTAATAGTCTATTTATAGGCTCTTAAAATCCAAAAAGACGTTGGTGGTCGTTGCATGACGATTGGGTATGTTCCTTGGTGCATAATTTGCAAATCCTGGTGAAAAGTCACTTCTGTTGACACATCGATCGATCGATGTGATCGATTGATGTCTCATAGTAAGCTTCAGATTCTCATCCAGACTACTTCGATCGATCTATGTATCGATCGAAGTCAAATCGATCGATCTATGTGATTGATCTATGTTGGATAGAAAGTTTCAACTCTGTACCCAGAACACATCGATTGATCGATGTAATCGATCCATGTGACATCGATCGATCGATGTGATCGATCTATGTTCGTCAGAATACTCAACTTCATTTTCAAGCCACATGGATCTATTCCAATTGAGACATGGATCGATCCGTGTTATGAGTCAAGCTATTCTTGCTTATTTCAACATCCATTCACCTTGATCTCATGCATCCATTCTTCATCTCATTGCCTTTACAAACTATTATAACAACTCCGTCCCCTGCTTCTTCTCTTTCCTCCTCCTACTCCAGAACTCTTTCTATTTCCGCCACTAAAATCATCCCCCTCCCTCCACTTGCCAACCCAAGAACAACCCTTCCACATCCCTTCATCAGCGACATTCGGTGTAAATTCAACATATCTACAGTCAAATATCGAAACTTCTACAAGCTCTTTACTTGATCACCACCACCGACCTCATCCGATAAGATTAGTAAAACTAAAAAGCCAAAAAAGAAAAAAAAACATGGGAAGAGACTCGACAGATTGTTCAGTTGTAATAATGCAATTGATTTATTGATGAGACCAGAATTCCTCATCGGTTGGATCAGAGATGACCCGAGTTGTATGTCGTTAATCTTCCGTCTAAATCCTTCAACGGAACTTGAGAAAGAAGAAAAACGTTAGAGGTCACAGGGCGCTGTCCCGGAAAAACCCTCCGACGCTTAAGTCAGTTATGAGTGTTTTGAGTAGGCAATGTATGCTGGAATAGAAGGTTTACTGTAAAAGATCTCATTGAGTTTATGAGTTTTTGTGCTTTGGCCGAGATGGAGTTATGGAAGAATGCTCCAAAAGTTCTTCAAAATTTGGATCCCCCTCCCCGTCTGGATAGAGGGGTATTTATACTTGAGATTGTGGAGGTCTGACCCCCTGTCTGATTGATGAGACGGTGATGTGGCTGAGATAGCGGTCTAGTCCATTGCAGAGCTGTAGTGTGATGGGACTAAAGCCTGAGACCATAACTGTTGTGTAGGTCGGCTTGTAATGATGACCTTGTCCTGAATCAATCATCGGTTGACATCTGGAAAGTATTCTGCAGAGTTACTTGGCGGGTTCCAGAGGACGATAAATAATATCTTCTTTTGATCTTATCTGATACTGTTTTAGGGTAGCAGAGACAACATGGAGCCAAGGCCGAAATCAAACCGAAGCCGAGATAAATAAGTTCCCTTCATTTGCCGAGGTTGACTATCAATGGGCTGCTTTGACTGTTGCATTACCAAGCCGAGATGCGATATATCGAAATATCATGTAAGACTTCGTTTTAACAATTCTTAATCCTGAATAAGCAAGTGCCGGCCTGACTCAAGCACACACGGCCAAGCTGACCAAGATTTATAGTTGAATTTGCCTTAGCCGTTTCAACAAACTTGTTTTAGGTAAAGGCATGAGATGGTTGTGTAGAAGTGCACTCCTGCCGAGCTGAAGCTGAAGTTCAAGCTTGCTTCTGAGGTGAAAACCTTAGCATATTCTTTGTTAAGAAGACGAATAATGTGGCGGAGTACAGCCGAAGTGCAGCATAGCCAAGCAGCGATGTATTTGTGCCGAACTGCAAGAGTTGAATCCTTTATGCACAAGTTCTGCCGTTGACCGTCGTTGACTAAGAGATGTTTATTTTTGGCTCATCATTTATTTTCTTTTTTTCTTTTGTTCAAATGCATAATCAATTACTTTAGATTTTGTTCAGTAGAAATAATTACTTTGATGGATTAAAGGTTTGCAGTTCAATCCAATGTCCGATAG
>AP025058.1:15630778-15665732 GCA_036186865.1 Eustoma russellianum | reverse complement strand
TGTACATGATTATACATGTTCATTATTGATTATTATGTGTGTTTTGGTGATTATTATTGTCTTATGACTAACGTGCCTTGGAAGTTTCTACAACTTACCAAAAGGGCAAAATCGGTATTTTGAGTTTTGTAGGAACATCACATGATGAAAATATTTCAAGGATGTATTCTCATCCTTTTTATCATGACAAAGGTGATATCATGAGTATTTATGACCATCTGGGTCATTTCTGGAGTTTTCTCACACCAGGGGTATTTTGGTAATTTTACCCCCGAGGGTATTTTTGGTATTTTCACTCAAGGAATCTCTTGAGAATATTATTATCTTTATTCTGGAGCTGTGTTATTGTTATTTTGAAGATAATATGGTGATCTTATATCTTATTCTCTCAACCGATGGTATTATTGACTATAGCTGGATATGTGACAATTTGAGATGTCACATTCTATTTTTTTCTCGAAGACCCTCTTATATATGTTATAAGAGAACATTTATCATCATTTTTCAGAGATGTTAAAGGTGTCAAAGGTGTGGAAATGATCTCAACATATAAGAAGAAATATTGGAGAATTTCGGTGTTACACGTTGACATAATCTTGTCAATTGTTATCTATTTATTTCTTCTTCAAAACTCTGAGTTGCTACACTTATACATATGTGGAAAAACATGATTGATAAGGTGGATATGATGTGGAGTTCATCTTATGAGTTGGAGACAAATGGACCAACCAAAAAGGAGCTAGTTGGCAAAATTGCCAACTTGGAAATTTCAAATATAGCCAACGGCTATAGACTTTTCTTGGGTGTTTTTCAGCAGATTTTTTGAAGTCAAATGGGGCTCTCACATGTCCTATTGAAGTTGAGGATAATTTGGTGTATTATCCTTTCTCATTTTATTAAAAAACAAAATTATTATTTTGAAAATCTCTTAGTAGCCAACGGCTACTACATCAAAATTTGGAGGCTGTTTTGAGTTTGAATTGTTCAAGTCACGCATGGCTATTCTCAATCAAGAAGTTTGAGGTATTATCTTCTCCATATTATCTACATTTGCAAAGGATAAATAAGACTATGTCAAGGTGGAAAAATCGGTCAATAAGGTGTATCCAAGGTGGACCAATCATGTTGTTTTATTTTGCAAAGTGTACAAAGCCAACCAATGATGAGAAGACATTTGGAATTGATGATGAAGATGGTGACACATGTGCATTCTTATCTTCAAGGCTCAAATCACACTATAAATAGAGGCAATGATGAAGAAGATGAACACACTTGAAGCTCACAAGCATTCTATAGCTTTCGTATTCATCTTCTTGTTCTTGTTGTTGTATTTTGTTGTAGCAAAGGTGTTCTTGATATTTTTGTTGTGCTACAATCCTCTTGAGCTTCATTTGTTAGATTGATTAGCCATCTTTATAAGGCTACATCAATAGGTGTTAAAGGAGTTGCAACTAAGTGTTGCTTAGAAGGTGATTATCCAAGTCTTGAGTAGGGTTGGTGTGTAACCCAAGGATCAAGTTTGGCTCTTGTTGTAAGGTGCTCATTTCATAGTGAAATCCAAGGAAAGGTGTTCCTTGGGACTGTATTAGGTCACATTGACCGAACCAGGATAAATCTTCGGTGTTCTTCTCTTGTTTCTTTATTTCTGTTTTCTGCCCGATTGTTACTGCAGTTTTCACCCAAATTCTCACAATTTGAAAAAATAGCTAAACATTTTCAAAATTCGTGATTTTTAGTGGAGTTATACTTCAGACTGTTATCTTTCATTTGCAACAAGAATCACTTGATTTGAGCAAGGAAAGTTAACTGCTCCAATCTGGCTGCAATCTGACTAGTTTTGAGAAAACTTAAATTCTGTATTTTTTCAAGATTTGTTTAAGGTCAGGGCCTTTTATAAACTTCATCTACACATCCTAAGGAGTTTTTTGATATAAAGATCAACCTTTTTGGTTGAGTATTCAAAGAGAAACACGTTTTGCAAAATCACTAACATTCTGTCCAATTCTGTCCAGATTGACCATCTGAATCTTTTTATTTGTTTGAAGGGACAAACGATCTTATTTTTATTTGATTTTTGGAAAGAGTCTTGTTAACTCATTGAAGTTCAATTCTGAAAGTTTCATAATTTTTGGAGTTGTGTACAATTATTTGTGAATTTTTAAAAAACGGATTCTGAATCTGAGGTGGTCTCAGATTCTATTTTCAAAGGGGATTTTAACAAAGGGTTGTAGTGTAATTTCCGCTAACCACTATTCACCCCCCCCTCTAGTGGTGTTTATTGCAGGTGCACGGTCCAACATTTGATGATTCAACACACAAGATTTGGGTTAAATTTCTCAAACATAAATGACGTTTTTAATACGTTTAAGAAATGGAAAATTGTTGTTGAAAATGAAACTAATTTGAAGGTCAAAACTTTGAAGTCTGACAATGGAGGAGAGTATGTTAGCCAGGAGTTCATCGACTACTGTGTTGAATATGGAATACGGATGATAAACACTGTTCCTGGCACACCTCAATAAAACAGGGTTGCGGAAAGAATGAACAGAACATTAAATGAAAGAGCCAGAAGCATGAGGTTAAATGCAGGGCTACCAAAAATGTTCTGGGCAGAAGCAGTGAATACTACGGCATATTTGATCAACCGAGGTTGATCAGTTCCATTGGGATTCAAAGTACCACAAGAAGAATGGAAAGGGGAAGCAGTAAAATATAAGCACCTAAAAATCTTTGGGTGTAGTGCATATGACCTGGATCAAGACAGAGACAAGCTAGATGCAAAAGCCAAGAAGTATACCTTCATTGGCTATGGGTCTGACAAAATGGGCTACAGGCTTTGGGATTTAGAAAGCAGAATAGTCTGAAGCAAGCATGCTAAGTTTAATGAGGATGAATTGTACAAAGACGGAAAGGAATCAAACTCTAAGGTTCAGAAACAACAGATAGAGTTCGAGACAGGAACTAGTAACCAGAATGCTGAATCGGTCCCCGAACCGGTTCTCGAACGAGAAACAAATGTCGACACAATTCCAGAGTTTGAAGATGGTGAGAATGATGAGACAGTGGGAGCATCTGATAGTGGGAGTTCAGATTCAAAAGAACAGTCCCCACCACAGCAGCCTGGCCAGAATGATCATTGGGTCAGGAGATCCACCGGGGAAACAAAGCAGCCACAAAGATATGATCCTTCAGCAAACTTTATTCTCTCGACTGAGAAAACCCGATAGTTACTCTGAAGCGGTCAAGATGAAAGATTCTCGCCAGTGGGAGAATGCCATGAAGGAAGAAATGGGCTCTCTAGAGAAGATCAAAACTTGGGTTTTAGTCAAGCTTCCACAAGATAAGAGAGTGCTACAGAATAAATGGGTCTTCAAGGTCAAGGAAGAACACGATGGGTCTAAACGGTACAAAGCCCGTTTAGTTGTCAAAGGATTTCAAGAAAAAAAAGGGGTTGATTATGATGAAATCTTCTCTCCAATGGTGAAGATGACCACCATCAGGTTGGTTCTTAGTATTGTAGCAGCAGAGCACTTGCACCTAGAGCAGCTAGATGTCAAGACAGCGTTTCTACATGGTGATCTAGATTAAGATATTTACATGGTACAACCTGAAGGGTTCCAGGTTGTCGGGAAAGAAAATTGGGTCTGTAAGTTGAAAAAGAGTTTATATGGTCTCAAACAGGCGCCTAAACAGTGGTACCTGAAGTTTGATAACTTCATGGAGAGGTCGGGGTTTAAAAGATGCCAGATGGATCATTGTTGCCATCTGAAGAAATTCAACAGCTCTTATATCATCTTATTGCTATATGTCGGTGATATGTTGATTGCAGGATCTGATATGAAAGAAATCAGCAAGTTGAAGAAACAAATGTCCCAGGAATTTGAAATGAAATACTTGGGTCCAACCAGATAGATACTTGGAATGAGCATCACTAGAAACAAGAAGGATGGTCCTTTAACACTATCTCAGGAGAAATACATAGGGAAGGTGTTAGAGAGATTCAAGATGAATAATGAGAAAACCAAGCCGAGGAACACTCCGTTGGGAAGCCACTTAAATGTCACCAAAGATCAGTCTCCCAAATCTGAAGAAGAAAGAACAGAGATGACCAAAGTTCCATATGCATCAGCTGTTGGGAGCCTCATATATGCCATGGTATGCACTCGACCAGATATTGCCCATGTCGTGGGTGTTGTCAGTCGGTTCATGTCAGATCCGGGCAGAGAACATTGGGAAGGGGTTAAATGGATACTTAGATATCCAAAAGGTACTCAGAAAATGGGGTTATGTTTCAGAGGAAAAGATGCTATACTCAAGGGTTATACAGATGCTGATCTGGGTGGTTGTAAAGGAACGTTTAAAAGCACTACAGGGTATGTCTTTACAATAGGAGATACAGCAGTAAGCTGGATGTCCAGACTTCAGAAAAGTGTGGCATTGTCTAAGACAGAGACCGAGTACATGTCGGTTGCAGAGGCCAGTAAAGAACTAGTTTGGTTAAAAACTTTTCTTGAAGAGTTGGAAAAACAAGAGGCTGATTACCCATTGTATTGTGACAATGAGAGTGCAGTTAAACTAGCGAAAAGTCTAGTCTATCATGGGAAGACTAAGCACATCGGGATGAGGTATCACTTCGTGAGGGGATTGATCAGTGAAGGAACAATCAGCTTGAAGAACATCTCAGGTGCTAAGAATCCAGCAGATATGTTCACCAAGTCTGTAGTGCTGGATAAGCTGAAGTTGTCCATAGCTTCAGCCGGCTCGCAGGTTAACCGAAGAGAAGGATAAGGTAACTAGGAAGGAGTTAAAATTAAAAGTTCTTACAGAAATACAGATGTACAGTTGGAGCACATGTGAAGATTGTTCCGTGGCTTCAAGTGGGAGATTGTTGAGTGTGAAGCCATGGCCCACTCTTTGGGTTGGTCAAAAGAGGTAGACAAAGTGGTAGAAAAACAAGGATCTATGATTCAAGGCAATAGCTAGAAACCTATGTTTTGTGGAGCCATGATTTAAGGCAATAGCTAGAAAGCCATGTTTTGTGGGATTTTTTTTTACTACTAGCCTTTATCAATCTCTATATAAAGAGATGATCTTGTATTTGTAAGACACACCATTCAAAACAACAAGAATAATACACTCCTAGTTACCCCGTGGATGTAGGTTAGATCCCAGACCGAACCACGTTAAATCTCTTGCGTTATATTTCGTTTTTAGTTCTTGTTAAATATTGTGTGTGTTTTTGACTGAGCTTCAAATCCTAACATAAAGATGGAGTATGGGTTAAATGAATGTATACTGTGATATTAAAAGGCAAATCCAATTGGGAGACAAAACCAAAGCCTTCTGATTCTTGGATGTGGAAAAGAATGTTTGGGGTCAGAGATAAATATGTCCACAGTGTTGGTGAAGAAATTGGAAATGGACATACTACATTCTTTTGGTATAATACTTGGCACCCTGGGGTTGTCTATACTCAAATCACCTTGAACTTAGGAGAAAACTTAGTATAAGTTATGATGCTAATTTGTCGATTGTCCTAGATAGCTACCCTTTGAGGATACCATATGGTAGAGGGTGAGATTCACAAGTTTTGTAGTTCAGTTTAGCTTGTAATTCCATAAACTTGGACAAGGAGAGGACGTTGGACTTGGAAACATAGCCTCACCGTTTCAGTAAAACAGGCCACTTTGGCTTGCTTCCTTCTTTACCTTCTGTTAATTGGGTGAGAGTTGTCTAGTGTAATCATTTTATTCCTTGATATGCTATTATTGTATGGCTTGTTTGTTGTATTAGAGTGAATACACTAGACAAGGTCCTTGATTGGGGGCCGATACAAACTAACTCTCATCTTATGTGTAACAAATTCAAGAATGACTATGAACATCTCTTTTTTCATCGCCATTACTTTACTAAGGTTTGAGATGCAGTGCTGAAACAATTGAAATGTCATGTTGGGTCCTTTTGTTGGCAATACACTATAAATTGGCTCAATTAAACAACTCTTGGGGTTCCAAATTCCAGAAGGACGTAAACTTTGGGTTTCCACGGCAGTTTACCACATATAGAGAGAGGAATCATAGGCTATATCAACATGCATCAAAGAATCATGCTAGAGTCATTAAGGATATCCTTCACATGATCTGCTATTCTGTGGAGTCCTGGAGGAAATACAAGCGTTTCAAGTTTAACTGGGACTCGGCTATCAGTTTGGGAGTATCTTTGAGAGTTATATCAAGACATGGTAATGCTAGCTGACTCAGGCTTCTCTACAGTCTTCGTCGTAATTGGTTCATCACTCTGCTCTTCCCTCTACTCACAGTTCTTAGTGGTTTATTCTGGTTGCTGGAGTCTTCCGCTTAAGGCAGAGCACTATATCTACACCTTGGTCCTCATCATTCACTGTTTCCAATAGAAAAGTGGTGCTTTCTACACCAGCTTTCAGTCCCTTACTCTCTATTTATTCTCTAGGTTGTTGGTGTACATGTCTGTGTTAGAGGGGTGGAGAGTGGAGACATCTGGCATCATATTTGAAGGCTCTATGGAGCTCTCTCAATGTGGTGCCTTTGTCTCCATTTCTGTCTTATTCCCATCCCTTATGTTTCTTCTCGGATTTATCTCATCTATTCTACCAAGCTTCTATGGCTCTTTTGTCAGCCTCTGATCTTGTATTGTTTTGGGGCTACATGGTTGGAGATGGGAGATTTTGGCATGTATGAAGGCTCTACAGAGTTTGTACTGTCTGATGCTATTACTTTCTATGTTCATGTTATTCAGTTTTATATTCAATCTTAGATTATATCCAACCATTTGTATGGATGATATTAGACTAAAGTTACTCTTGTAAGCCACCTATTTTGAACAAGTTAATCTTTTTTTTGTTTTTGAACAAGTTAATCTTATTGTTATCCTTTTTGGCTTTTTTTAGATTGGCAGCATTAAGATTATAATTCAGCTTGTTTGGCATATGTTGCTTTTACTAGACAGCATTTTGTAAAAGATGGTTTTAGACGTGCGATAGTTCTTTGTAAGCCTCCTTTAGTTGTAAGAGTTTAGCTCTTTGATGCCTCTTATAAGCATCACGTTTTGTAATTTCGTTTTGTAATTTTGTTTTCTGGGCTTTATATGAAAGTTTAAGTTACAAAAAATGTGCTTCAGTTTGTGAGACTGTATTACTATTGTCTTTGCAAATTCGTAGTTGTAATGGATGATGTGTCTGAATTAGTGATTTATGTACATTACTATGGGACTCTGTAAACTCTAAGAAATCTGTTTCTCTGTCTTGAGTTATATAAACTTCATCCCTAAATGTTTCCGAGTCGTATAATGTGTTATTGGTTGACCTATTTGTATTCATTGTTAATTTTTTTCTGTTGTATGCAGATATGGTTATCCCTCCACCAGTCAAGGCAAACTTACTTACGAATTTTCTCAAACCGTATGTTCTAAAGATGCACTTCACGAACAAATACGTAACTGCTCAAGTAATTCACGTCCCAACAGCAACTGTAGCCTCTTTTGCAAGCACCCAAGACAAGGCTCTAAGGTTGAGCATCCAAAAAACAAAAGAAATCACACGAGACGTGGCTGCTGCTGCTAAAATCGGCAAGATACTTGGAGAGCGCCTGCTTCAAAAGGATATCCCTGCTGTTTCTGTTTTCTTGAAGACGCAACAGAGGTATCATGGGAAGGTGAAAGCAGTTATTGACTCGGTTAGGGAAGCCGGTGTCTAGCTGATTTAACTTGGGGTTTGGAATGAGCTCTGATTTCAACTTGATCTTCCATGAGACTTGGCTGAAAAATTGTTCTAAGCAAAATGGTCTGGAGGGCTTTGTGGTCATGAATTTACTGCAAATGAGTCTTACAGTTTTTGGCTGGGTAATTGCAAAAACAAAGTTTATCACTGATCATCGATAACTCTTCATGATTGGAATTCTGGATGGCGGTTGTATTTGGAGTCTGATGTTCTTCATGCAAAGCAGCATAGATAGTTGGGAGATGGTTGTTTGTCCTGTGTATTAAATAAGTAACCACTAGAATAATCATACAAAATCGACTGGGTGCTATGTTATGTAAAGTTATTAATAATTTTTTTTGAGGGCGGGCCTTAAAGCAATATCTTGTGATCTTAAGGTTAGGAGGTCGAGTCGTGGAAAAAGATTCTTACACAAAAAAGAGTGTACTGTGAAACTGCGTACATCAGATCGCGAATCGATCTGGTTCTCTCCAGACCCTGCGTAAATATAGTGTCCCGCTCCCGAGCCCTAGCATCGGGAACAATACACATGTCATATCTCGCTAAAGAGAATACAAGACGTCGAATCAACTTCTTAAATGTCGAGAATGACGTATAAATTTTTCTGTGGAAACGTAAAATTTGTAACTTAAATTGAACTCAAATAAATATCGTTACATTGCTGAATAAAAATTCTGATAATAAAAATAATAAAGAAGTCTGTGAAAATCCCCAAAATATAATAAGAACAATCAACTACAGAGTCCCCTCATATCCTAGCTGCATCTATCAACTAGCACACTCAGCTATGTCCGTCTCATCCTCAACAAAGATGTGCCCATAGTCCTTATCCGGTTCAAGTGGGAAGTAGGGGTGAGTGACAAAAATCACCTAGTAGATGTCCGCCTCAAACCAATACAAAACGTGCATACCGAAATGATATAACCACATAGCACATAAATAAGATATAACATAAGCATAAAATATATTTTCCTGGAATTTTAAACTAATTTTAATTAATTATTTATTATTTCTTTATTTCAGAAATTAATTTCCAGAATTTTTTTAATTAAATTCGGCTTGGGCCGGCCTGGTGCCATGGTCTGATCCGCTGGCCATCCGGCCCGGTCCGGCAGCCTGGCCGGGCCAATGCCTCTTTTTTCTTTTTTTAGTTTTGGCCCGGCCCATTTAATGGCCAGACCAGTCTTCATCGAACCGGGTCAGCTCGTCCACCAACTTGGATTTTCTATTATTTTCTAAATTCTATTTCCTTTTAACCTCAATAAAATCTTCGTTTTAACTTCGATTGACCTCAAACCAGTTCTATTAGACTCGTTATAACAAGACACATCTTTTGGAAGTGGACACATCAGCACGTGTCCAGACGTGCAGTCAGGGACCGCGCGTGGGTTCCACGTGCCACCCTCTGTAACGCGTCCGTCAGACCCATTTTTTTGACTTCCAATCCAATCCCAACCTATTCTGGACTAGATGAACCTATTCTAAAGTCAAAACACAAATTTTAAATGACTCATAGTATGAAAGTTCCCATCTTTTCAGTTCTTTTAAGGTTATTTTTAATCCGATTCAACCCTGCCATTAAATTATAAACATACACGCACATAACAGTTCATAAACAAGCCATAAACAATACAACTCATGCTTTTCCATATAAAACATATGCAAAATTAACATCTTAAACAAATAAAAACGACGAATCACATTAATATACCATCAAAGCATGCATGAATCATATTCGTTTGAGGGGGAAGAGACACCTACCTTTTTGGTAAATTTCCTACGCGATTCTTTTCTTCTAATCTCGGTTGATGGAACAAGGTGTTGAAACTTTTTTTTCTTTTTCCTAATATATGTGGCCGCTCGAGGCTTGGCGGGGGGTTGTTTGTTTATTATTAATATTTTTCATTTTGTGGGCAAGGGGCAGCATAAGGAAAAAGGGATGGGTTTTTTTGTGTGTGGTGTGTTATGTATTTATAGAATAAGGTAGGTATATGATAGATATTAGGTTTTGCTATTTGTTTAAGGTTTAGTTTTTCTAATACATCTCTACTTCTAATTGTTTAACTTTATTTCTATCTTTTATGAATAGCTAATTATCAATTATCATATATATAATTTTTAAAAAAAGGCTGTAACAGTAAAGGATTTTAGATTAAAAAAAGATTTTGCAGGCAATAACGTTAGAAAAATAAGATTTTTTGGGATTTGGGAGTGTGAAATATACCCCTGTGATAATTTAGTTAGAAAGTTTTTTCAGTTTAATTTAAATACATAGATAATGTAAAGATCGAAAAATAAAATGCGAAAAAGTGTATGGAAGATGTGAATATCGAAAAATAAAACACAAGAAGTGTATGGATCGATTCGTCAAAATAAGAGGACATAATACTATAACTATTCTTTATTTTTATTGAATTCTAATGTTTATAAAGTATTGTTTTGAGAAAATGTACTTCAACTTTAACCTCTGTGACCGTCTCTGATTTCTTAAACATATATGGTAAGACATTATACAACGTATAATAAGATCTTTGTTCTGTATATAACTCCTGTTACTGTTAAACAATAAATATTAAATAACATAATCATGAACAATCAAATGGATTAAAAATGGATTGCGAATCTTAATGTGTGTGTGTATATATGTATTTTTTGCAAATGAATCATAAGTGTAATTGAAATTTGACCTTTTTTTCTTTGGAAGGATCTAAAATAGTTTCTGCCAATATAGTGATTGTCTCATGAGCTGACATACTTGATCTCATTTCGTTCAAGGTTTGGTCTATTTTTCTAGGTAACATGTATAATTATAAGAAAGAATATTGAACAAAAAATCATTTCCCATCTATATCTTCTTCTCGAGAAATGTCGCTTCTTCTCTGATGCTAATCGTCCTCGATGCAGTTATGGCAACATTGAAGATATAGAATATAAGTAACCTTATGGTTGCCATGAATTCACTGCTTTATTTATTTTTAATTTGATGACTAAATGATAAATAAACAAGCACAGCTAACATAACTAAGCAGTATGATGATTTGATTAATTAGTGATCATACATAAATAAATAATAAAAAATTTGTTGTATTAATTATATTTTATGATTTAAATAAAAGGGCCTATATGCGCACATATCCATTTAAAACAAAATTATTAAGCCTCACTTTGGTTTTTCTGTAGCGTTTCTTATTAGTATAAATGACATGACATAATGCTTATCCGTGAAATTATCATTAGAAAAATTCAACAACAGTTATATTCAGTAATACCACAATGAATGTAAAAACTATCGTTAAAACATTTGAAAAATTCAACAAATAAATTAAAAGCATATGTATGTTTTTTTTCTTTTGTTCTTTACATTTCTCCAATGAAATTAAGGACACACTTTTTATTAACTTTAAAATATGATTGAATAAAGCAAATTGATTCACTAAATTGGCTGCGCTTCTTATATTGTAAAATAGCAGTTGGTCGATGCAGCTTAACGTAATTTTTATTATGGGTTATCGGAAAACAACCTCTATCTGTTCCTAACACATAGGTTATGGTTGCGTACATCTGATTTCATTATTTTATCATACTCTCTAGTGCAATGTAAGTAATGTTTTTGTTTTATGTTTTTTTCCCCTCTGCCTCTGTGATACACAATTTCAAATCCCTCAATGGGACACTACCACTCGTCTCCATTTTAGAAAGTCCAAAAAACAACTTAAAATTGTATAATAATAAAAAGAAAAAGTTCCTTTTACACTCTCTGAAAAAGAAAGGGATCGAGTGGGAGAGCTGAACGCCTAAATTTATATGTTCTTGAAACCTAAAATCCCTTTGCTGAAAACCTCGACAAGTAAGTTCTGTTGCCCAATTATCATTCTTACTTTCAGTTTAATTTTCTTTTTAGCGATTATTAGAAATTCTATCCGTTCTCCGTTTAGCAGCTTTATCAGGTATATGCATTTCGTTTCAAAGGTGTCAAGATTTCATTTTTATTGCTTCCCCATCATTTTTTCTTACAAATATTTGTGATTTGTGCTTTTCCGCTTTCAGTCTGTAACTCAACGGCCGTGCAAATTCGGGTTCAGGATTTAGAATTGTAGTGGCATCCATATTTCGTTGAAAGAGAAAAATGGGAACTTGATGTGTGGGATCTTAGGATTTTATGAAAAAGGGGCTTTTTTATTAATTAATCCTAAGAGTGCACAGCCGTATATTGATGTTAGCATAGCTGGAAAGGTATTTGGAATAATGTAGAAAGAACCTAAAATCCTACACAGTTTCAGAATTTGGTATTGCTCTTTTTGTACTGTAACATGGTGGAATGGAAATTTGATCGGCTGGAAGTTGTAACAGAGACTTGGAAACTGCTTTTATAACTTGGTATATTTATGTGTGAGAAAACAATATTTAGTTTTCTAACTCGTTTTAGATTGTTAAAAATCTGATGGGAATTGGTAATGCTAGGTCATGGATCAACACATATAGAACTGAAGAGCTTAATGAAACAATATATGTATAAGTAGGAGTTTGAGGTTCACAAAACATGGCCCCAGCTAGTTTGGAGGAGTCTATATTAGGGTTGCTTATAAAAGGAATTGATTTATACCTTCTCCGGCTGTTTATCCTGTTGCATGCTGTTATTTTTTTTTGGTGGGGTTTTTTTTTTGGTTGGGGGGGGGGAGGGATGCTGACAAGTTTGTTTTATATTGGCATATACTAATTTACATGAGTACCTTGTCAACTTTGAGTTGATGATGACATGATGATTGATGAGTTCCCAAAGGAATATCATTAACATCGCTGCACTATTTTGTAGTACATAGTCTGATTCTTTGCTTGATAGAGTATGATACTGCTGCGTGTGTCTTGCCTAACGGCTCTTATATGTGGAATCTGCTTTTGTTATTGTTCCCTTTATCACATCAAGGAGACTTGCTTAAGTAGAGATACTTAAATATATGAGGCTTGCAGTGAAAATGTAGACAGGGTACTTTTAAAATTAAGTTCGTCGGGTACTGAAACATTCACCCAAATGAAATGGAATCCAGAATCATTTCGATTCACTATATACTGTAAAATTAGTAGTACATTGATCATAGGAACCTACACTGGTATAATCAATGAGCGAAGTCATAACAATGCTAAAATAAAAAGGAAGCTCTGCAATTCTTAGACGCATTTGATTTGTAAACATGCTAAGCCCTGCTACTTGGTAGGCTCTTGGGAGGTGACTATTTAATGACATTTTGATCTTCTTTTGACCTCAAAGTTTTCAGTTTGGATCCTAGTCTGACGGAAAAAAAATGGAACACACAGATTTGGAAAGCTTAGCGAAATAGTTTATGTAAAAGTAGGATGTCGAGCCCTGGTTTATAGTTGGTGTAATTCTCTCTTGGTCAATGTTTTTATAATAATAATAAAAAAAAAGTTCCTTTTACACTCTCTGAAAAAGAAAGGGATCGAGTGGGAGAGCTGAACGCCTAAATTTATATGTTCTTGAAACCTAAAATCCCTTTGCTGAAAACCTCGACAAGTAAGTTCTGTTGCCCAATTATCATTCTTACTTTCAGTTTAATTTTCTTTTTAGCGATTATTAGAAATTCTATCCGTTCTCCGTTTAGCAGCTTTATCAGGTATATGCATTTCGTTTCAAAGGTGTCAAGATTTCATTTTTATTGCTTCCCCATCATTTTTTCTTACAAATATTTGTGATTTGTGCTTTTCCGCTTTCAGTCTGTAACTCAACGGCCGTGCAAATTCGGGTTCAGGATTTAGAATTGTAGTGGCATCCATATTTCGTTGAAAGAGAAAAATGGGAACTTGATGTGTGGATCTTAGGATTTTATGAAAAAGGGGCTTTTTTAATTAATCCTAAGAGTGCACAGCCGTATATTGATGTTAGCATAGCTGGAAAGGTATTTGGAATAATGTAGAAAGAACCTAAAATCCTGTATTGCTCTTTTTGTACTGTAACATGGTGGAATGGAAATTTGATCGGCTGGAAGTTGTAACAGAGACTTGGAAACTGCTTTTATAACTTGGTATATTTATGTGTGAGAAAACAATATTTAGTTTTCTAACTCGTTTTAGATTGTTAAAAATCTGATGGGAATTGGTAATGCTAGGTCATGGATCAACACATATAGAACTGAAGAGCTTAATGAAACAATATATGTATAAGTAGGAGTTTGAGGTTCACAAAACATGGCCCCAGCTAGTTTGGAGGAGTCTATATTAGGGTTGCTTATAAAAGGAATTGATTTATACCTTCTCCGGCTGTTTATCCTGTTGCATGCTGTTATTTTTTTTTTGGTGGGGTTTTTTTTTGGTTGGGGGGGGGGGGAGGGATGCTGACAAGTTTGTTTTATATTGGCATATACTAATTTACATGAGTACCTTGTCAACTTTGAGTTGATGATGACATGATGATTGATGAGTTCCCAAAGGAATATCATTAACATCGCTGCACTATTTTGTAGTACATAGTCTGATTCTTTGCTTGATAGAGTATGATACTGCTGCGTGTGTCTTGCCTAACGGCTCTTATATGTGGAATCTGCTTTTGTTATTGTTCCCTTTATCACATCAAGGAGACTTGCTTAAGTAGAGATACTTAAATATATGAGGCTTGCAGTGAAAATGTAGACAGGGTACTTTTAAAATTAAGTTCGTCGGGTACTGAAACATTCACCCAAATGAAATGGAATCCAGAATCATTTCGATTCACTATATACTGTAAAAAGTAGTACATTGATCATAGGAACCTACACTGGTATAATCAATGAGCGAAGTCATAACAATGCTAAAATAAAAAGGAAGCTCTGCAATTCTTAGACGCATTTGATTTGTAAACATGCTAAGCCCTGCTACTTGGTAGGCTCTTGGGAGGTGACTATTTAATGACATTTTGATCTTCTTTTGACCTCAAAGTTTTCAGTTTGGATCCTAGTCTGACGGAAAAAAAATGGAACACACAGATTTGGAAAGCTTAGCGAAATAGTTTATGTAAAAGTAGGATGTCGAGCCCTGGTTTATAGTTGGTGTAATTCTCTCTTGGTCAATGTTTTTATAATAATAATATATCATGAAACTTAAATTGTATTGAACATGATAAGTTATTCTATGTGGAGTTAGACTCTCTGTATGACTAAGAGTTGAAATGATTCTGTACAAGTCCTCTATTCAACTTATGTCATGGTAACACATCATTGATACTTACTCTGTATTGATTGGACATGCATTATTTCAAAACAATTTTTGCACAGAACTGTTATCATCTATGGACTTATCAATTATCATTCATTCAAGTTAGAATTTATTTGTAACTGCTCACCTGATTGTTATTGTTGAAAGTTTGGACGTTAGGATATTGGTAAGTTACTGTTGAAGGCATCTTGTCTTCCTCAGAGGTTGCTATAAAATAATCCTGACTCCTAAGGTGGTTGCTAAATGAAATTACGTGAGAATCTATTTTTAACAATGTTTGCATATAAATTGTGACCATTTGCTTGTGAAAAATCTTACTCTTGATGAGTATTACTTAAAAGAGTATTCTTTAAGTCTGTTGATAATAACCTTGCTACATTTGAGGCATCTCTTAACTTTGGTAACCAGAATGAAGTGCTGATAGTCGGGACTGAGCAAAAAGGTGGAATAGGAGAAAAAAGAACATCTGTGAAGTACAAAAATAGGGTTTGTTTGAGTAGCAGTTGAACAAGGAAGAGGTGGATAGTTTAGGACTTTGAACAGTTACTTGTGATTAGCATATGAATCACCATTACAAAGTCAATTCTCAGGCTTGATATGGAGTAGGTTTTTTGCCCGATGATTTCTTGAACGATATTAAAATGGTTGGGTGGGCTATAAGGAGAGGAGCCAGGAATAAGCAGGTATTAAGTTACCAGCCATAATATGCAATTCATGACTTGATAAGACTAATCCTCTTCAATTTTCTGAACTTTAGTTCGAATGAGTATTCCAGACCTCTATTTTGCTAAATATAGGATCAATTTAGTGGATGGACGTGCCATAACATTTTGTTATGAATTAGTATAAGCTTTGAACTATATTAAGAAGCACACATATGCTTGACCTGATTCATGGAGTAAATATTTTTCCTATGCGAGGGCTGAAAGTTGAAGATGCAGGCAGCACCTAAATCATTATTTCTTGTATGCGTCTATGTTTAGTTGCAGTAGATGGTTGTCTTTGGATAGTTTGTAAAGTGCAATTGCACTTTCAATGTCTTCTATCTTGCAGATGATGGCCACAACATTAGATGCATACTGTGAATAAAACTTCTGCTGCATTACATGACATTGAATATGTGACTTATGGTTTATTAACAAATAATAACGTAGTGGCATATGGAGAAAATTTACTTACTGGAAGCAAAAGCATGTCTTTTGCCTTTTTATGGCCAAAGTCATGTTGAATGCTTTATATTGGTCCTTATCGTACTGATTATCTCTGTAATTGAATTCAATTGATTCTGGCCAATAAATTTTAAACAGAGCAAGCATTGACGTAAGATCTCTATGATTCTTTCTCATGAGGGGATAATTTCAGGAACCTTACTTTTTGGCTGTTTAAAGCAAGGCAGACAAGGAGATATTCATCTGTTTCTATACTCATTTTTGTAGAAAAGTATAGATCCTTTTGCTGCAAATTGTATATTGACATTTTCTCTTTCTCAATGACATAGGGTTTTGAAACTTGACGTCCTCATAAATACTGTTTCAGTTTCTACGCCAATCTAGTGACATGTTTCAAGGAGTAGAAGTTGAGGGCATGTTAACATAAGTATTTACGACAATGAGAATTAGGCATGAATGTTGCATGGGGTTTTGGGGGTAGTCGATACTTCAAGTTTCTGATCCACAAGCCATTTATCTTGAAATTGCAGCTTTTGAGATGATACTTTAAAGTACTTGTACGTCTTTGTTTTGAGTATTTCACTCAGCTTTGTGCTGAATCTGGATGCAAGTGAATTTTAACAAAATTTTCAGGTTGTTATCATGCCAGTATTTGGTGGTAGCTGTGATTGAAATAAGGTGGACTAATGAGGTACTTTGTAAGAATTTGAAGAGCATGTTTGCTTCGGTTAAAGACACATGCAGATGTGAACTCATCTGGAGTCTCTCTAGCAATTTCGCTCTATCTTCTCTCTACCCCTCCCCACTTTCAACGGTTAAAACATCCACAACGTCTATATTCTTTTTCTCTCCTCCTTCTCCTACATCGTTAACGTCTTTTCTCTCTCTTCTCCGTCCCTAACACTCAAATCCTCCCACTTTAAACCTCCGAACTTCACTAACTTTCTTTGAATAAGACTGAATCTTCTCCTCTCTCGCTCTCTTCTCCGGCCACCCAGGCTAATCCGCCCACCGTGTTTTGCAGTTGGAGTGTATTTTCTTCTTCATTCTCTTCATGGAAAATGGCTAGATCTTGACGATCTAGCTGGATCTTCAACATGCAAGCTATAGTAAGGGCCAAAGCGCTTAGGCATTCTTGCTCAAGCGGCTTTCACCCCTCAATCTATGTTGACGCTCTACAGAAGATGTAAACAAAGGCATTCGCTCCTTCGCCATTAATCCACGTAAAGTAGCTGAAGATAAGCAAAATAAACCTTCTCTATTATTGGTCAGGTTATAGGGAATGACACATCTTTCTTTATGTTAAAGAGTTGTGGCCTTGGTTTCCCAATAAGCCTTTGCTGCGCCTCAAACTAGATGATGCTCCTGTGGGGTTAAATTTCTCAAACTTCGACTAAACTATTTAATGCACATGTCCTTTGAGGATTAGGAACTATTATTGATAAGCAAATGTTTATAGACAAGCTTACCACCACTTAAGCTAGAGTGGCTTTTGCACAGACATGTATTAGATAAAAGCTGGAGACCCTATGCCATATATTATCCACTATATATATGAATATGGTCAAGAATGCACATAAGAGGTGATTTACAAATGGATGCTTACACAGTATCTCAAGTTCAAGTCTTTTCGGCACTCTTGTGATGACAAACCTCAACAAGGAGTGCATGCAAATGCGAAGGTTGCTCCTAACAATAAGCACCCTAACTATGACAATAATAGCACATGCAGAGGACGCATGTGAAGGATCTTGAGATAGGACACTCCAATGATAAGAAGAGGGAGGGAACCTAAAATCTGATTCTTGAACCTTAGAAGGAAAAACATCGGAAATCTTACTCTGAATCTGATACTAAAAAGAGTAAGGAGGACTTGCCACAGATTCCCAACCGTCGCTACCGCTGCCTAAAGAGATTACAAATTGGAGGTGGCCTCACTGCTTCTCCAAGGAGCAAAAGCAACAGTCACACAAAAGGCAGCAACAAGATAAGTATAAAAAAGGAAAAACCACTCAGGTGGTTTCTCTCCAAAATTGTGTTTCAAATACTAATCAATTCAATGCTTTTGCAAGTAATGAAGCTGATCCAGTGGAGGACTCAGACAACCAAAGTAATATGAAGGAAAATCAAGTTTAGGAGGCAAGGAATGCAAGTCTCATTAAAGAGAAATCTATCCATTTTCCTCTTATTCTCATGATGTTGGGGTTGAATCTGAGATAGTGAAAGAGAAAGACCATAACTACCAATTAGAAGCTGAATCCATTAGATCGTTATTCCCCCTAGGCCATATCTTAGAGAAAACTCATTCTAAAGTTAAAGTCAAGAAGAAAAGGAAGGGTGAGGACCAGTATCCATCTGATCTGCCTGCTCGTAAGACCAATATTGTAGGTGATTTATATACCACCTCTGACCAGGAAATAGTGGATCCCCTTCTCAAGGAGAAAAGTATCCATAAAACTAAAGAGGACAAGGTTCCTCCACAGATTAAGCAATATGGCAGAGGAGCCAGTAGGAAATGACCTAGGGGCTCCAAATCAGCTAGATGATTAAGCTACCTTATTGGAATATGAGAGGACTTAGCTCCTCACTTAGCAAACAAGAAGTGAGGAATTTTATTAGAGATAAAAACACATGCCTTATTGGTCTGGTTGAAATCAAAGTAAAACAACATGAAGTTTGGGAGTATTACTAGGAGTGTTCTTAGGAATTGGGAGGCAGTGAACAACCCTCTTCTAGTTCTGTTTCCAATGAGTGGTCTGGATCCAAGCTAATTTGAAGGGAGTTGTTACATTGCAGTGAGCAATCCATCAATTGTAAAATGAAGCTTCCTTTCCTTTTAGAAAAATTTTTATTCTTACTGTGCTGTATGGTTTAAAATGAGAGAAGCAATAGGAGGGACTTATAGAGAGAACTTAAAATATTAAAACCAATTTTATACTAACCAGGTGTGGCTGATCATAGGAGACTACAACATTATTATGGATGGACAGGAGAAAGAAGAAGGAAAAGGGTTAGATAAGAATGTCATTAGGGAATCACTGGTTGGATCAATGACATTGATATGGTTAGTATACGCATCCAGAGGGTTGAGTACACTTGGTCTTAATGACAGAGATGCTGATAAGAGGTTGTATACCAAAATTGACCATATATCTGTAATGAGCGCTGAAAAACCTACTGCTCCACTCTTACAACTAGCCTAGATGCAGCCTCCATTTCCTCTGACCATACTCCTGGCGATTCTACACATCCAAAGTAACCTGAAGTTTGGTCCTAAGCTCTTTAAGTTTATGAAGGACTGGTCAAAACCACCCCGCATTTCAAAAGCATTCCTAAGGACATTTAAGATGAGGTTTCAAATGGCACCCTTTTAGTACGTTTAGTCAAAAGAACTTAAGATACTTAAGGATATGAGAGTGGGATATTGCAAGAACCCAACTAGAAACTGCTCAAGCTGACCTTATCAAGGACCCCAACCAATACCTACTGCAGGATATTGTTAAAAATGCTAGGAAAACCCTACATAAACTTCTTATCTTTTGAAGAATCCATCTTCAAGGAAAAGTCAATGATAAATTGGATGGAAGAAGGAGAAAATAAGCACAAAGTTCTTGCCACGAAATAGATAAAGCCACGATTGATGCGGTTAAGGAAGAAGATTCATAAGCCAAGTTCAACATACGACGATAAACTTCTTCAAGAACCTTTTCACTTATCCCTCCCCTTCTAGCATTCTTAATCAGGTTTGGACTGGGTAATACTTTGATTGTTGAGCAGTCCCAAGCCTCTTCACTGCCTATCTCTAGATCAGAATTCAACAAATTCTTTTTCTCTTTGAAATCAAGCAGCTGCTCCTGGCCCTGATGGGTATGCATCGGTTCCCCCCCCCCCAAAAAAAAAAGAAATATGGTCCTTGCCTAGGTGAGACATGGAGGCTATTGAGTTCTTTTTCAACAAGAACTTTATATACTGCCTAATCAATGCCTATGCCATCTTTTTAATTCCTAAGGTGATACCCAAACAACATAAGACAGTTTAGGCATATATTTGGTTGCAATGTCATCTATAAAGTCATCTCTAAGATATTAGCTAATAGGCTTAATCTTTTTGATTCCCTATCTAATTGATGAGAAACGTCAGCCTTTGTAAATGGTAGAAAAATTCAAAATAATATCCTTTTAATAGATGAACTGGTTAAAAACTATAAGATGAATGGAGATCTAAAAAGTTTTACAATCATTAAAATATTATGAAAGCATTTGACATTGTGAGTTGGTCTACTTAGGGATGATCTTAAAGGCCATGAAACTTACCACATAAGTACATTAATTGGATTAACTTTGTATCACTATTGATTCCTTTTCTATTAACATGATTGGTGCTCTTAAATGATAGCTTCAATGCACCTAGAGGCCTTAGGCGAGGGGATATTTTATCCTCAGCATATTCATCTTTGTTATGAAAGGCTTCACACAGCTATTGAAAAGCAAAATCCAAACCTCCAACTTGCAGTTTCCACCCCAAGTGTGAGAACTTCGAACCTATCCTCTCTAGCTTTTGCAGATGATTTATTCATCCTTGCAAAAGTTGACACTCATCCCCATTAGGATAATCAAGAGGCCTTGCAGACTTTCAAACCCTTTTAGGCCTACAACTTAATTGCAGAAATAGTGAGATATACGCCTTGGGTATTAGCTTTCAGTAAATAGCTGATCTTGGTAGTATTCTAGGTATGTCCCGGGGTAGTCTTTCCCTCATACCTGGTGTCCCTTTGGTTATTAGGTAAACTCTCTTACTCTGACTCTGGGACACTCTTGATAAGCTAGCAAAGATAGGTGCAAAATTGGACAACCAAAAATCTTCATATGGTGCAAGCTTCAGGTGATTAACTTAGTGTTGATGGTTGTCTGTAGGTATTAGACAGCCTTCTATTTAGTTCTCAGGATAATTATCAGAGAGGTAGAGAAATCCCTTAAGTCCTTCAATGCTGGTGGGGGCCTAGATTGGCAAAGTAAAGTGGTCAACTGTTTCTCTGCCAAATGAGAAGGGTGGCCTTGGTATTCATGACTTGGGGTTAGTTAATAATGCCTACATCTGAAAGTATTTGGAATGTTTGTGAGCATAAAGATGGACTATGGGTTTAAATTGATGCACACTGTAATATTAAAAGGCAAATCAATTTTGTAGGCAAAGCCAAAACCTCTGATTCTTGGTTGTGGAAAAGAATGTTTTGGGTCAGAGATAAATATGTCTCAGTGTTGGTAAAGCATTTGAAAATGGAAATACTACATCCTTTGGTATATTTTTTAGCACCCTAGGGTAGTCTAAACTCAATTCACCCTTAGGAGAAAACTTAGTATAAGTTATTATGCTAAGGTGTCGATGTCTTAGATAGCTACCCTTTGAGGATCCTGTATGGTAGAGGGTGGGATTTTCAAATTTTGCAGTTTCAGCTTAGCCTGCAATGGCATAAACTCGGACAAAGAGAGGACCGCCGGATTTGAACCTAGCCTCGCCTTTTCACTAAAATAGGCCACTTTGGCCTTGCTTCCTTCTTTACCATCTGTTTTGGGTGAGAGTTGTCTGGTCTAAACCATTTCTTCCATGATCTACTATTATTGTATGGCTTGCTTTTTGGAAAGAGAATGAATACACTAGGCAAGGTCCTTGATTGGGTGCTGATACAAACTAACCTCTTGTCTCCTGTGTAACAGATTCAGGGATGACCATGACCCCTTCTTTTGTCATTGCCATTATTCTGCTAAGGTTTGAGATGCAGTTTTGAAAACAATTAAAATGTCTTGTTGAGTCCCTTTGTTGGCAAACACTATAAATTGGCTCAATTAAACAACTTTTGGGGTTCCAAATTCCATAAGGACGTAAAATTTGGGGTTTCTACTAGCAGTCTACCACGTATGGAGAGAAAATAATAATAGGCTACATCAACATACGTCGAAGAATCATGGTATAGTCATTAAGGATATCCTTCACATCATCTAGCTATTTTGTGGAGTTCTGGAGGAAATATAAGTGTTTCAAGTTTAATTGAGACTTGTCTATCAGTTTGGGGTATCTTTGAAAGTTCTATCAAGACATGGTACAGCTGCTGACTCAAGCTTCTTTACAGTCTTGTCGTAATTAGTTCATCCCTCTGCTATTCCTCTGCTCACTAGTTCTTTGTGGTTTATTCTGGTTGTAGGAGTCTTTTGCCTAAGGCAAAGCATCTGTATTTACACCTTGGTCCATTCAGTGTTGTTCTACTGCTTTTATGTATAAGTGGTGCATTCTACACCATTTTGTCCCCTACTTACTTTCTAATTCTTCTCGTGGAGGTTATTGGTGTACATGCCTGCGTTAGAGGGGTGGGAAGGGAGACATCTGGCACCATATTTGAAGGCTCTATGGAGTCTTCTCAATATAGTGCGTTTGTCTCCATTTCTGTCTTATTCCCACCCGTTATGTTTCTTCTCGGATTTCTCTCATCTATGCACTTTTACCAGGCCTCTATAATTCCTTTGTGAGGCCCCAGTTTTGTATTGTTTTGGGCCTACGTGGCTGGAGATGGGAGATTTTAGCATCATACATGGAAGGCTTTGCGGAGTTTGTACCGTCTGATGCTATTACTGTTCAGGTTCTTATTCAGTTTTTAGGTTCAATTTTAGATTATCGCCATCAAGCTGGAACTGTTTATATGGATGATCTGAAACTAAAGTTACGTTGTTGTAAGCCACCTAGGTTGAACAAGATAATCTTACTGTTCGTCTTTTTGGCCTTTCCGTTAAGATTATAATTCAGCTTGCTTGGTTTATGTCGCTTATATTAGGTAACTTTTTATAAAGGATGGTTTTAGGCGTTGGATAGTTGTAAGCCTCTTTTAGTTGTAAGAGCTTAGCTCTTTGATGCCTCTTATAAGCATCACATTTGTAATTTTGCCTTTCTATGCTTATATGAAAATTTAATTCAAAAACAAATATGTGCTTCAGTTGATGACTGTATTACTATTGTCTTTATTTGTAGTCGTAACGCATGATGCGTCTGAGTTAGTGAATAGTGATACATTTACATTACTACGGGGCTCTGTAAACTCTAAGAAATCTGTTTCTCTGTCTTGAGTTATATAACTTCCATCCCTGAAATGTTTCCGTGAGTCTTATAATGTGTTATTGGTTGACCTATTCGTGTTCATTGTTAATTTTGTTTCTGTTGTATGCAGAAATGGTTATCCCCTCCACCAGTCAAGGCAAACTTAGTTACGAATTTTCTCAAACCGTATGTTCTAAAGATGCACTTCACGAACAAATACGTAACTGCTCAAGTAATTCACGTCCCAACAGCTACTGTAGCCTCGTTTGCAAGCACCCAAGAGAAGGCTCTACGGTTGAGCATCCAAAAAGCAAAAGAGAGCACACGAGACGTTGCTGCTGCTGCTGCGAAAATCGGCAAGATACTTGGAGAGCGCCTGATTCAAAAGGATATCCCTGCTGTTTCTGTTTCCTTGAAAAGGCAACAGAGGTATCATGGCAAGGTGAAAGCAGTTATTGACTCGGTTAGGGAAGCCGGTGTCCAGCTGATTTAACTTGGGGTTTGGAATGAGCTCTGATTTCAACTTGATCTTCCATGAGACTCGGCTGAAAATTGTTGTAAACAAAGTGGTCTAGAGGACTTTGTGGTCATGAATTTACAGCAAATGAGTCTTACAGTTTTTGGCTGGGTAATTGCAAAAAACAAAGTTTATCACTGATCATCGATAGATCGCAGCTTGTGTTATGATGTTCTTTCCACTTTTAGAGCTCAAATGTTGGAGAAGAAATGGCTAGGTTTTAGATAAGCATTTTGGAAGTGTTAGAACTTTTCGTACATCAATTTTTATTAACAGTAGAGTTAAGAACACACTCTTTGACTTTTGAAAATAATGAAACAAAGTAAAATTATTCAATTGGCTGTGTTTCTTGTATTATGAATTAGCAATTGATCGATGTAACTTGATGTAATTTTTTATCATGTGTTATATGAAAACAACCTGTGTGTTTTAAAACACGAATAAGGATAAGGACATCCTACTTTTTTTGTTTCGTCATAGATGGGAGTCTATAAGACAATAGAATCTCTGTGTTTTTTAACATATAAATGCGCCATAGATGAGACACTATAAAACAAGGGTAATGTTGGTGTTATGTTGTTGAAGTTTTCATACATGGGAGTCCTACTTAAGAGAGAATGTTCCATCAAATGTGCAATAGTTTAGCCTCGGATGGGATCTCCTCACCGCCGGTACCGTCACCGTTTCGCTACCGTCCGACACGTTGCAGCAAGGGAGGTAGTGAGGCTACATGGAGATGACTCTCACCCAGCCTCACCATCTCTACTGCCACGTATCGGACGGTGGCGAAGGGGGTGAGGGTACCGTAGGTGAAGAGATCCGGACTCGTTTAGCCTACGCTTAGTTGCCAAAAAATTCTTCAATGTTTGAAGCTTTCATCGATAACCTCCTAATGTTCAAAAACTTCTAAAAACCTACAAATAGGACTACTGTGGCTAATAGACGAATTTTGTCTGCTGTGTAAGTCACGCGCCATATTGCATCTGGTTATATAATTGTATAGGTATTGCATCTGGTTATATAATGTTATCAAAATTTAATCTTGTTGGGACAAAATTACTTCTCCTTTTTAAGGAAAGAAGTCGATTTATCTTCTTGTGTTTGGCTGAGGGTCTAAGATTAAGACTCATTAAAGATGTTTGTTTGAGGAAATAGGGGATATAAGTTTCGGTTTGATATGTAAGTATTTGGTAATATATATCGTTTTTTGATATACTAACCTTATGTCTATTAATATGGGGGAATGAGAGAAAAATGAGGGGTATGGTCGATTAGCGCTGGCCACGGTCCGCCGCTTCCGACCGATCCCTATTCCAGCCGATCAAATTTTTTTGGCTATTTTTCCGGCCGCTCACATTTAAATACTCATTTCAACTTCGATACGTTATAAACACCATTGATGTCTATCATGGTCACTCCCACTTCAATGCCAAATAACTATCAATTTTAGGCACAGACTCATATACTACAAACCCATACACTGTCATACTCATTCTGATTCTGATTTCGATACACAAGTACAAACCAAACGGCACCTTAGCCTTCCTTCCTTAAGCATATTCACTGTCATCATCACCACCACTCCCTCCTGAAGCATGTTAGCCAAACCATTCTTCGGAAGTCATTTTCGTCTCCACCATTTCCTCTCCCCACCCATCCTAAAAACCATTTCTGCGACTGCCAGCTCCCCCTTCCACTCTTCACACCTATAGATTCGTTGCATACCTCCTCCCACCTGCAAGATCATGTCCCTCCCTCCTCAAAATCATTGCCCCTCCCACCTTCCTCCTGTTATAAAATGGAAACAAGAACAACACAAAGAGAGAATGAGAGTAGGACGTAGAACTTGACTTGAGGCGTGTATTACACACTTTCTGTAAGGAATATTTGTCCCCACTAGATGCTGCAGGGTTGTGAGCAAACTTCCTCCTAGGATACAACAGCCAACAATCTCTAATCCTCAGCAAATAGGATTGACATTCAATGAACTTTCAAACAAGAGTAGAATTTAGTTGAGAGAAGAACTTTGGATGCAATAGTTTAGTATGGTTGCAAGATACATCTTCTAATGTGTTTTAATAGTCTATTTATAGGCTCTTAAAATCCAAAAAGACGTTGGTGGTCGTTGCATGACGATTGGGTATGTTCCTTGGTGCATAATTTGCAAATCCTGGAGAAAAGTCACTTCTGTTGACACATCGATCGATCGATGTGATCGATTGATGTCTCATAGTAAGCTTCAGATTCTCATCCAGACTACTTCGATCGATCTATGTATCGATCGAAGTCAATCGATCGATCTATGTGATTGATCTATGTTGGATAGAAAGTTTCAACTCTGTACCCAGAACACATCGATTGATCGATGTAATCGATCCATGTGACATCGATCGATCGATGTGATCGATCTATGTTCGTCAGAATACTCAACTTCATTTTCAAGCCACATGGATCTATCCAATTGAGACATGGATCGATCCGTGTTATGAGTCAAGCTATTCTTGCTTATTTCAACATCCATTCACCTTGATCTCATGCATCCATTCTTCATCTCATTGCCTTTACAAACTATTATAACAACTCCGTCCCCTGCTTCTTCTCTTTCCTCCTCCTACTCCAGAACTCTTTCTATTTCCGCCACTAAAATCATCCCCCTCCCTCCACTTGCCAACCCAAGAACAACCCTTCCACATCCCTTCATCAGCGACATTCGGTGTAAATTCAACATATCTACAGTCAAATATCGAAACTTCTACAAGCTCTTTACTTGATCACCACCACCGACCTCATCCGATAAGATTAGTAAAACTAAAAAGCCAAAAAGAAAAAAAAACATGGAAGAGACTCGACAGATTGTTCAGTTGTAATAATGCAATTGATTTATTGATGAGACCAGAATTCCTCATCGGTTGGATCAGAGATGACCCGAGTTGTATGTCGTTAATCTTCCGTCTAAATCCTTCAACGGAACTTGAGAAAGAAGAAAAACGTTAGAGGTCACAGGGCGCTGTCCCGGAAAAACCCTCCGACGCTTAAGTCAGTTATGAGTGTTTTGAGTAGGCAATGTATGCTGGAATAGAAGGTTTACTGTAAAAGATCTCATTGAGTTTATGAGTTTTTGTGCTTTGGCCGAGATGGAGTTATGGAAGAATGCTCCAAAAGTTCTTCAAAATTTGGATCTCCCTCCCCGTCTGGATAGAGGGGTATTTATACTTGAGATTGTGGAGGTCTGACCCCCTGTCTGATTGATGAGACGGTGATGTGGCTGAGATAGCGGTCTAGTCCATTGCAGAGCTGTAGTGTGATGGGACTAAAGCCTGATACCATAACTGTTGTGTAGGTCGGCTTGTAATGATGACCTTGTCCTGAATCAATCATCGGTTGACATCTGGAAAGTATTCTGCAGAGTTACTTGGCGGGTCCCAGAGGACGATAAATAATATCTTCTTTTGATCTTATCTGATACTGTTTTAGGGTAGCAGAGACAACATGGAGCCAAGGCCGAAATCAAACCGAAGCCGAGATAAATAAGTTTCCCTTCATTTGCCGAGGTTGACTATCAATGGGCTGCTTTGACTGTTGCATTACCAAGCCGAGATGCGATATATCGAAATATCATGTAAGACTTCGTTTTAACAATTCTTAATCCTGAATAAGCAAGTGCCGGCCTGACTCAAGCACACACGGCCAAACTGACCAAGATTTATAGTTGAATTTGCCTTAGCCGTTTCAACAAACTTGTTTTAGGTAAAGGCGTGAGATGGTTGTGTAGAAGTGCACTCCTGCCGAGCTGAAGCTGAAGTTCAAGCTTGCTTCTGAGGTGAAAACCTTAGCATATTCTTTGTTAAGAAGGCGAATAATGTGGCGGAGTACAGCCGAAGTGCAGCATAGCCAAGCAGCGATGTATTTGTGCCGAACTGCAAGAGTGTGAATCCTTTATGCACAAGTTCTGCCGTTGACCGTCGTTGACTAAGAGATGTTTATTTTTGGCTCATCATTTATTTTCTTTTTTTCTTTTGTTCAAATGCATAATCAATTACTTTAGATTTTGTTCAGTAGAAATAATTACTTTGATGGATTAAAGGTTTGCAGTTCAATCCAATGTCCGATAGGGGGTGATCTAGTGGTGGAAGAGGTGGGGTGATGGTGGCTAGAGAGATGGGGAGGTTGGTGGAGTCGTTTATATAAAAAAATGGTCGGTCAAACACTCATTAAAATCAAATATTTGAAGTATTTTTCATATTATGTATTGTAATTTCGTCAATAATACAAATGTGTTAAATATTTTAAGAATTTAGGATTAATTGATATTTGATTTATTTGTTCACGAGAATAAATGGCATGCTCAACCATAAACAGAATTCAGATGTATACATATGTACGAACAAATATAGACGTTGAATTGGTTGCTTGATTTTTGGTTCTGTTTTTCTTGTTGTCCCTTTTAATAGTACATGTTTTTATTATTGTGATATTTATGCATGTACATAGAGTCGGGGTCTCACTAGAAGCAAACTCTCTATCTTTTAGGATAGAGGTATTGTTTGGCTGTCTGTCACCCTCTCTAGATCCTAGCGATAGCTTTTAAGGTCGTTGGAATATATTGGGTATGATTGATGATGTTGTTGTTTTTGATGTTGTAAATATTATGTTCTGTTGTTTATATTCTGCCGGTGTAATCTTGAAGAAGACTGATCTGACGGAGTTTTTTGAATTTAGAGATTGTAAGTTGATGTGTTCTTTACATTCCAGCGTGTTATGCTTTGCTGTAGCATGGTCCTCCTAGTCTTGCCTTCTAAATGAAAACAATTTCAACCTTTCTGTGGAGAATTTTTACAATGCTCTTTGAGCAACTTATCACATATTGTAAAACCAATAACTTGGCAATCGAAATCCCACGTTTAAACTTACTCATCTTGTCAATTTATAGAGTACAAATATTATCTACCCAGTCTATACAAATCGTATCTGTCCTATTTACAATACAAATGATAAATATGGTAAAAATAGATATCAATCAAATCTAGTGAAATCAATCACAGATACGTGATACCTACAAGGAATCAATTGATAAGCCCGCAATCTTTATCCGCAATTCCGGTCAATTTCGTCAGTGCAGCTCAGCTCTTGGCACGGTCGAGCTCTGCAAGGTCAGTCCGGATCAGGTCAGCAGCTGAGATCCATGAGGTCAGCACAACCGAGCTCACAAGGTCAGCTCGGATCTTAACATCTCCCCTCAAGTTGGCGCGTGAAGATTATAAACGCCCAACTTGGATATAAGAAAATGAAAATCTCTAGTGCTGAGTGATTTGGTCAAAAGGTCCACAGGTTGATTCGAAGTTGAGACATGAAGAGGTCGAATGAGCCGTCGTGCTCATGCGCAACAGGATTATGTGCAGGATGAAGAGCAGATTGGCTGTCCTTGTAGAGAGTAACATGTTCTTTTTTATGAATACCGAGGAGCTGAAGGAGGCCATTTGAGTTCATAAGTGGTGTAGGCCTGGGCAAGATATTCGGCTTCAGCAGAGGATCTGGAGACGGTAGATTGCTTCTTCGTCTTCCAAGAAATTATGGCGGTGCCAAGCTAAATAATGTACACCGTCAAAGAGTGGCGTGTGAGAGGGAAGCTAATCCAATACGAATCCGAGTACGCGGTGAGGCTAAAATCACTGGAGGAAGGATAGAGAAGACCTTGATCGGGGTTACCTTTCAGATAGCAAACCACCTTCAGTGCAAAATTCCAATGATTCTACCAAGGAGTCTGCATAAGCTGAGCAAGAGTATGAATAGTATACAAGAGTTCATGTCGAGTAACAGAGAGATAGACAGGCGACCGACGAGTCTGCGATATGGAAAGAGATCTGCTAATACTGGACTGGCCAAGGTCGAAAGAGTATGATGCTGTTCAAGAGGCGTAGTCGTAGGTTTTATGCCGAGCAGACCACAATCTAAAATGGTGTCAAGAGCATACTTGCGTTGAGACACAAAGAGTCAGGCTCGGCTCTGCTCAGCTGCGGGCAACTTCAAGGCCGAGAAAATACTTCAGAGAGCCGAGATCTTTCATATGAACACAGCGACTGAGTGATAGAAGAAGGGTTTTCTTCTCTTCTTCAACAACTTTCTACCATTAATCAAGCTCTCAAATTTCTCTCAAGTTTCAAGCTCTTAAAATAGTTGCAATCTTGTATATTTTACTTTATTGTTGAGAGTTGTGTTGTAAAGGAAGAAGAGTCTTCTTCTTAGTGAGTGAATATTGTGAGAGGCTGTGTAGATTGTTGGTCAAGAAGCAAGGGTGCTTATTGTTTGAGTTTTCTAGACCTTGGAGGGTTAGTTGATAGTGTTGTGGTGCACTATACTCCCTACAAGATTTCTTTGAGGGCAAAGAAGATCTTTGGAGACTAGAATTCAAGGGGTTAGAATTCTTGGTTGTGGTCTAGGCGTGTGGCCTAGTTTTCCATCTTGTTGGATTTTGTTTTTGATTGTTGTTTCTCCCATAGAAATAACAATCCTCATTTCAAAATCCTTCTTGTAAAAAATCAAGAAGGTAGAGGAGTAGAGTCATTTGACTTGAACCTCTATACATCTTTGTGTTCTTTACTCTTTTGCAAAGTTTTTATTCTTCTTAAAGGACACACTCAAGTATTGGTATTGGTTGCATTCAAAACGAAAAATATCCAGAAAATATCCATACTTGGTGAACACACTATTCAACCCCTTCTAGTGTGTTTTAAGGACCTAACAATTTGGAATTGTGTAGCATGGTTACACAAGCAATTGACAGAAAAATAGAATAGAAAACTAGAACCGAAAATTTTCCATACATACGTATGGGTATAAATTGGTATGCTATTTTGAAATGGGTGAAAGTACTATAATAATTACTCCATTGCTTGACCTGTAATAGATGCATAAACACACCATCAATCCTCTAATATTATATAAATATACCTTGCTAATATAACATTTCTTGTGTATATCTCATTTATTAAGAAGTACCAATCAAACATCATGTCGCCACATGCATAGTTCAAATCGTGGTAGGTCTTGAAAGGAGGCACCAGAGATGACAACGTTGGAGCAAAGGTTATTTCATGGCCCTAAGGGCTTCTATCGTCTCAGCTTCGAGGAGCATTATGAAGGATACAAATCATGAATCTATCAGTCTTCTGTGTTGGGTGAAGACTTACTCATTGATCCATAAGGAGCGCAAGGCAAGCCTCCGGCCTAAAAGTAGTGAAACACCTACACTGTAAACTCTTGACCTCTTTGAGTAAACATAAACACCAACTGAGTTATGCTTTAGATATACCAGAGATGACAATCTTGGATACAGATGTGGTTGAGGCTCTAACTTAGCCATTTATCTCATAAAATGCATCTTTTGATTTGTCTTTAAATTATAGTTAAAAGTCTTTACACAATTCGTATATCAGTTGTCTGACAGCTCTGAAAAAATCAAGAATTTGCCTGTTAATTAGGCAACTAGACATCATTTTTTGTTAAGTGTTAATATATATATGTGTTTATATATGTATCAACGAGAGTGTAGCCGTTGAGGTTTTTTGTTTACATGACCCCAACATCAAGAGGGTCATAATTTATACATTATTGTTTATTCCATGATCTAAGTACTGTATGTTGTAAGGTTGTTGACAGGGATAGGATCCCCTCATCGCAAATGGGGTGCGGTGACGCATGACCGTGCGACATGTGGCAGCAAGGGAGGATGTTAAGTCTAGATGAGGGTCACCCGCATCTAGCATCACCATCCTTCTTTGCTGCCACGTGTCGCGTGGTCACAAAGGGAGTGAGGAAAGTGGGGTTAGGAGATCCCAACCCTGTTGACAGTTAAATATAATCTGAAATACAAGGTAACAAGGGAAATTAGAGGGGTTAGGATCTCATCGCTCACAATCCCCTCACTCCCTTTCTCATTACGCGACATGTGTCCTCCATCGGATGGGATCCTACAAGGCCAAATATGAGGCTAAAAATGAGGTCACGAATCCGGTGCCGCCACGTGTTTCATCTTGCTTATTTAAAAAAAATTTATAGATGACCATCTATAAAGCAAGATGGGACACGTGACGCCACCGGATTCGCTGCATCATTTTTGGCCTTGCAGGATCCGATCCGGTCCTCCACCCCCTCATACACCTACTGCTGCCTACCTATTCATCTATACTTATCATCTATGTTGTGGCGTGTCGTGCGGTGAAAAAGAATGTGAAGAAATTGTGGATGAGGAGATCAAGTCAAATTATAGGGGGTAAAGAGGCGTGGGGTGTCCGGTGAAAATAGTCACTTTGGCATAATAGAGTTGAAAGGTAAGATGTATGGAAGAAGGCAGGCAGCGGGGAATCCCAAAGCAGATGTGATTCTTTATTTATAGCATAAAAAACCCCTTTGCTTCTGGTAATTCAGATACCCCAAAAGGATGTGATCTCTTCACGCCATAACCACTTCTTCTATTTACTATTATATGTCCCAAGGACATACCCCAATAGTTTCAGGTAAAGAGTTTCGAGGTTCGAACTTTAAGCCAAGAATGTTTGAACCCTCTCCAGACTAGCTGCATAATGTGAGAGCATTATTGGCCCGTGGAATGACCTGATAGGCTGCAACGCCAGCCCGTCGGTTGTTCTTTCGGTGCCAATGGCAACCTGATTGATATGTACGAACTGACTTGGAGGGATCTCATTCCACACATGTGTGTGTTTCATCTTTATGTTAATCAAGCATTATGGAATATAATATGAGTCAAAGGCATGTTGAAGCTCTTAGTTTTCTTGATTCTATTGAAGAGTTGTGGATTTGTGCAACCTTTTTAACCTTGCACCACTTCTCTAAGTCTTTGGAATATCCCTTCTTTTGATACTTGAGTTTATCAAAGTTGTGGAGCATGTGCAAATAATTGATTTTGAGGTCATTGTTGGGTGCAAGATGTCATTTCTTCATCCCGAGGGCTTCCACCGTCCTAGTTCGAAAGAGTTCCGCAGAAGATGTAAATCATGTCTTTTAGTTGCCTTCTAAATAAAAGTACTAGGATTCTGTGTGCACGTCTAATCTCAAATCTGCCCTGGTATAAGAAGCTAATAACATGTCTTAAACATCTACGTTACGGCTGACAAAATTCGAAACGATAACCTTAAATACAATCTATCATATAAATATATCTAAGCTACGTTTCAAGGGTTGGGATCATTTTTGTACCTACTCGAGTCTTGTCTTGCTTGCTCATCAAAAGATCATCAATGTCACTTGTCTCTATCGTCTATCGTATGAAATTAACCAAAAGAATTATTTTCTTAGTTTTCTTTAAGATTGTTTCATTGATTAACCTCTCTACTTGCATTCAAGATCTTATTCTATAGCACGCATTTGTCTGACTTCTTCCCTCAACTTGCCCGCACATCGAAGAACAAAAAAAAACTTTGTTCTCTAATAAATAGACATATATATATATATATATATATATATATATATATATATATATAGATAAAATCAAGTCCAAATGGGATGTGATCTCCTCACTCCCAAAACCCTCACCTCTTTCCCTACCGCCTGCCATGTGGTAACCATCCCCTCGTACACCTCTTCTTCCACATCCCTCATCTAGCATCATCCCCTCCCAAAAATTCTAATTTCGTTAATTTCGTTATAAAAATTTTAATTTCGTTAATTTCGTTGTAAGAAAAAATTATATAACAAAAAATTAAAAATAAAATAAGATTCATAACTAATGAATACTTACTTTAAATTTATATGAATGTTAGATTTGTGTTAAATGAGGATTTTGGAGGTAAGAAAATCCATACACAAGTCCAAACGGAAACGGATTCAGAAAATATTGTAAACTAGGTACAATCTACATTAATTTAAGACAAATTTTCTATTAAGAAATTACAATTGCTCGTAACAAATTTTCTATTACGATAATGTTTTATAATTTTCTAGTCTTGATTTTATGGAAAAAAATCTTTGTTGATATAAGTAATCAATCATTCATTCATCTAAACAACTTTCATTTTACTCCTCAGAAAATTCTTCACGATATTTATGGGTGAAATACCATTTCTGGAAATTGCAGCATCAACATGCAAAATCAAAAGCAATTTTGAAAGCATATATACACATAGATGGAAATCTCTTTTAGCATACACAAGCTTTTGACAAATTAGTTAACTTTTTTCAACCTAGACAATTTCTTATGTGTCATCAATTTCAATATTTCTGTTGTAAACTTAAAATCTGTAAGCTATTTTTTTGGATTTCCTAATCACATCTCTGTCTAATCTTCTAACCCAGTTTAATACGAATATGCTAAGCGTATTTTATTTTCTTTAAATTGGTATACGTAGCATAATCATACTAAATATATTAGGAAATGAAATGCTACATGAAAAAAAGAAATTCAACTCATTAAAAAATTATAAATATATTTAAAAATTTACTCAAGATATTATTATAATTAACATACTATAGAAGAGTAATAGAGACACATGACCCAATGCCTCCATCCTAAATCCGTCCCTAAGGCCGAGAACCCTCACTATGATAAGGTTGAACCCAAATTAGTAAGGGCCTCTATCACATCTGAGTTTACAGGGTGTGTAAGGATGTAAATTAGTTTTCAAGATCCACTAGTAGATGTTTGTCATACCACATAGACAACACAAGGAGTCCATTGGCAGCGAATGAACAACCAACAGACTGGCCTGTCAGCCTGCCAGGTCATTCCATGGGCCAATAATGCTCTCACATTATGCAGCTAGCCGGGAGAAAGTTCAAATATTCTTGCATTCGGCAATGTTCAAACCTATGATGTTCCTTTCAAAACTCCTATCTCTTGTGGGATATGTCCTTGGGACACTCTCATTCTAAGAAGGCGATAGAAAAGGTGGTGGTGGTGGTGGTGGGTGGGGAAAAAAGAAAAAGAAAAGTAACAATGACGAAAAGTAGATTTGCCTTGGGTGTAAAGGTATTTTAGATATTAAAAAAGGATTTGCAGGCAATAAATTTACGCCAGAAAAATAAAATTGTTTGGGATTTAGGCGTGTGAAATGTACTCCTGTGGCAATTTAGTTACAAAGTTGATTTTTCTTCTTTTTTTGCAAATGAATCATAAGTATATTTGAAATTTGACATTTTTTTCATTCAAGGTTTGGTCTATTTTCCTAATAACATGTATAATTATAAGAAATTATAGTTATAAGATCTCATTTTTTT
>AP025058.1:15617401-15630678 GCA_036186865.1 Eustoma russellianum | reverse complement strand
ATAACGAGAAATAGCTACTGATGCATGTTTAGGTTCTATGATAACAAGTATGTTCAATCGATGTTCATGTATTAATTGATGCAGACGTGGTTTTGAGGCCCGCAAGCCTCTTATATTCCATATCATAATATTCATTGTGAAAGTGTAGAGTCACTTCCCTGTATGCATGTGATGCACTGCGCGTAAGAATGGATGATGGAGGCAGGGAGGAAGATCCTTCTTAGGTCGACGTTTCCTACGAGGAACCACCTGTATAAAATCTTCTGTTGAATCCTGTAAGCGCGAGATTAAAGTGTCTGTCAGGCGAGGAGGTAACAACTGGATGCGACAGGCTACCTCTTCTGGACAGTAGGTATCTCCTGATTATCTGTCTCTGGTAAATCATTATCAGACGAATGACCTATGTCACAGGAGTCAGGATTATCCCGCTGGGCTCCACTGGCTCCTCGAAAATCTGCGGTTGGAGCTGCACCGGGGTGGGGGATCTTGGAGGAGCTGGTAGTCTGTCGATGGTGGCGCAGTCTCTGGAAGGTTCGATTGCGCAGCTGGACGCTTCTTAACTGGTGTCCAGCGCTGAGCTGGTTTCGCCGTGGAGGGGGTGGTGGGGGTGGCGGTATTGATGCCGCCGACTGTGGTGTGCATGACGCAACCGCATGGCCTAACCGACGGCAGGAGGTACAAAACAAGGGCAAGTCTTCATAGATTATGGTTTGCAGTATAAATCGTTCCCTTCGCTTGGAGATAAATCTTTTGTGGTAAGTCCTTCGAAACATCAACTTCCACACATACACGTGCAACCGAAGGTCGCAAACCATCTGTTGTTGCAACATCAAATTTGATGGGGCTACCTATCGGTTTTACAATCTCAAATAATGCCTCTTTTCGGTGAAGATGGATGGGAAGACCAGGAAAGGCTATCCAAACCGGAACTATTGGCACATCTGTGGTCGGATCAAAATCAACTGTCCATTTTGTGATACGCATATGACATCCAGAACAAGCCATGATCGTCGATAAAGCATCGTAAATAATCTGCTTCATTGCTAAAATTTAACAGTATATGCGCCTGATCAATAAGAGTGATACGAAGATCTTGATGAAATCCAATTTTCTCGAAGACATCTCTAATCACCTTCAATGGAGGTCTCCCATACCAGAATGTACCCCTAACGAGTATTTGAATGGAGCAGCAAGTGCATCAATTTCTGAATCTGAAAAAGAGATTAAAGGAATACCTTTATATCGAGAAACTGTTTTGGGTGAGATGTTGATGGATTGAGCCGAGGTAGCGCCAGCGACAACGTCGGCGAAGGTCGGCGATGGAGTTGCCATGATCACCGTTTTGATGACCGAGCGAAAGGAGAAAGGATCAAACAATGAGAGCAATTAACCGATGAATATGCAAAAAGGTGCCGGTGATGATGAGGTGCCGATCCGGCAGCAACAGCGGCGGCTGAAGCCGCAAGTTGATCGCCTGCGCCGTCAGAGAGTTTTTCCGAAATACTATATAATATACACACACACACACAAAAATATATATATATATATATATATATATATATATATATATATATATATATATATATGATATATATATGAAGATACTATGATATATATCTGTTATATAAAAGAAAAGCTGCTTTTATTAATAAACCCTCACTTATGGCGGAGGAAAACCATATTACATCAAAGCATAACGCAACTCCGAATTTGTGATTATCAGCATCCAGAATATATATGATATGCCGCATTAAAACCTTGCCGGGTAAAACCACCCTTGTGGATAAAACCCCGGCGAAGGAAAAAGCGTACATATTTATATATCTGGAATGGTGATAGGCGCTATTGAATATAACATTACAAAAAATGCTGCTTGAATCCAGTAATAAACGAGAGGCGACTGAAGGACCGCTTGCTTGAATGACATGGGTGACAGAACTCCATGCGTAAAGCCAAACCGTGCTTCCATCTGGAAGCTGGCTCCTGTGTCTTCAACGAATAACCAACGCAAATGTCCTCAACAGCCACTCCAATGCTCACAACCAATAACCAATGCAAAGCATAGCGTAATGTCAGCTGGCTGAATAGTCTAATAGAATAATCTGAATGCTTAAGAAAAACAAACGTACCGAGCTGCCTGTACTGATCAGAGTACAGGCAGGGGGAAGTTGACATTGCCAATCCATATGGAAGAGTTGGAATTGTGTACCGACCTGAGTCGGGATCTCAGTCATATCGCAACAGCCATTGCACATAGCAAGAAAGACAGCATTAAAGACAATCAGCGATAACCAAAAGCAGCATATGAGATAAATACGAAACATACCAGGCCTGCCCGTGTCCCTAGTACACGGGCAGAATATCGCCAACAAATCCAACTCATATTAGATGTGAAGGTCATGCTGCGCGTAATGCCACCGAGGAAAGATCCAGTGCTACCGAAGCCCGAACCAGGGGTGGAAGAGTGGAGTTGTTGTACTCCCCCGTTAGAGGCTGCAACATTGCATGTTGTGCAAGGTAGTGTGCCGGCATATTCGTCTCACGATACGTATGGACTAATTCAAGCCGATGTTGACAAATGAGATCATGGAGTAGGCGGAGGTGATAATGCCAGCTGGACGACTCGGCTTGCGTAGAATTGTAAGCATTTGTGCACAGTCTGATTCAACAATTATCAAGCGGTAATATGGAGGAAATACAGGCTAAACAAGGTGCCTGTATCTCAGCCTGCAGAGAGGTGCAACTAGGTAGCCGAAAGGAAATAGCCCGAATGCATAAACCATTCTGATCACGAGGATTCCACCCCCTGCCGCATAGCGCTGTCCCACAGCTGCATCCACATTTAGTTTGAGCCTGCCAGAGGGAGGGGTTTGCCAGCGCAGAATGCGAAGTCTAGGAGCCCGAATCTGAGGTAGCCAGGGTATAGGGGTAAATGGAAGCGCCTAATTTGTTCCTTGTATCTTCAGTATCCACGTGTGTATGTCGAAATGAATAGAATTACGAATGGCGATGTGAGAATCGGGTGGCGTCGCCATAAATGAGCTGCGCATAATGACGCCAAATATTATAATATTATCCCAGGAATTTTATCCTCAAACTCCTAGAAGAGACGTGAGATTGGAACGATACCACCACGCCATAATATATTGTCTAAGTGATATGTGATGGAGGCACGCCATGCAGCTCCCCGGCAAAAAACTCCATAGAAAACGGATGCGAGAGCATGAGATGAACAAATGGTCACTGTAGCTGAATGTGTTTACAGAAAGGACATTGGGTTGGACGTGCCATGTGTAACTACCTATAGTCCTCAAGCGGGAGGCTGAATGAAACATACGCCACAAAAATATCCGAATGGAAGGCGAGTGATACTTACTCCAAATAAACCTAGTCGACATTGATGTAGGACGCGAAACCCGACAAATCATGTATGCTGATTTTAGCGAGAATTCTCCTGAGGTGAAGGCGTCCATGATAGAAAAGCGCCCATCCACTGGAATTCGGTACATATGGATGAATGCGACAGATAGCTTCCAAACCGGGGAGTCTGTAATCCGTGGTATGTAGTCATCCGCCTCCCATATTTTTGATGCATATATCTACTCCATAAAGTGTCATGACACTGATATTTCCACCAAATTTGGCATTGATATGCCCGTTGCAGATCACTAAGGTTGCGAATTCCCAAGCCACCTTCTTCTACTGGAATAGTAATGTCTCTCCATGCAACCCAATGATGTCTCACCCCAAAAAATGCCGCCATCTTGCTGAGTACGAATGATGGATTGAGGCATACCACCAGCCGCTAATATATGCAAAGGTAACGCTGCCAGGACTGAGCGTATCAAAACTAGCCTCCCTGCCATAGATAGGAGCAGAATGCCAGCCGTTTAATCGACATCCACATGCTGTAGGAGCGACGAAAAATGCAAAGCCCGTGGAATTCCCTTATGTAGATACGATCCGAGGTAGCGAAACGGAGAGCAGCTAATCTCATGCCAGAATATCTTTGATCATATTACATTGACGGCTCGTGATACAGAAGATGGTATGAAATTACTTTTTTGAAAATTTACTTTCTGACCTGAAGCCATTTCATAAGCCGTAGAAACCCATGAAAGCGTCGTAAATTTCTCTGTGTAGCACGAAGAAAATGAGCAAATCATCTGCATATGCCAAGTGTGAAATAGTGAACGGAACTCTGCCCAACCGAAAGGGCTGGATACACCTGTTCCACCAGAGCTTTTAGACCCCTGCTAAATCCCTCAGATGACAGAATAAATAGTAATGGCGATAGTGGATCTCCTTGTTTGACCCCCCTGAATGGGCGAAAGTATGGAGAAGGTTGACCATTGATTAGGACCGACATTTTCGTTGCCTTAGATGATTGAGGATAATCCGAATAAAGAAATCCGAAAACCAAACTGCTTAGAAGTAAGCGCAGATACTCCCAACTTACCCATCAAAAGCCTTCATCATGTCTAATTTAGACATACCTGTGGGCCACCCCTGTCCATCTGATGAATCATTTCCCGAGCCAAAAGGACCTGAGTCGAGATATCTTGACCCGCAAGAAATCCTGTCTGTTCTGGTGATATTAAGTGGGTAATAGCCGATTCAGTCTTGATGCAATAACCCGAGTGCAAACTTTACTAATAAAATTTGTAAGACAAATAGGTCGAAAATCACTGAACGTCTGTGGTGACTGTGACTTCGGTATAAGAGCCAATAGTGCACTCGCCATGCTCGGCGGCTGGGGCACCCCAATGAAAAACTCTTGCACCGCTTTTAACACATCTAAATGGATTATGACCAGCACGATCGATAAAAATTACCATGAAAGCCATCCGGTCCTGCAGCACTCTGCGGATCCAAGCTCCAGACAGCTTGTTTAACCTCTAACTCTGTCGGCAATTGGGTAAGCATGTGATTATCCTCAAGTGATGAGTCGGGATATGGGATAATATATCCTCATAATTAGAGGTTTGCACCTGAGCAAAAAGGCCCTTATAGTAATCCACCGCGGCCAGCATTATATCATTCGGCTGTGTGATATATCACCCTGTTCATTTTTCAACTGTCTAATGCAAAGCTGTGAGCGCTTACCTTTAACCAGAGAGTGAAAATATCTAGTGTTTGCATCCCCTTCTTGTAACCATTTAACATGAGCCTTTTGTTTCCAGTATGTAATTCATAATTTGAAGCGAGCAAATACTGAGCCTTGGCCTGATAATAGGCCTCACGTGCCTCCTCTGATGATGTTTCGTCCCAATGACTTTCTGCGCCGTTAGAGTTTCCTCTGCATGCTGCAATTTGCTAAAAATATTACCGAATATATGTTTGTTCCAATGATGAATATCCCTCTTTAGGGCAAACAACTTGGCATAGAAACCCCTCATGCCACCAGTGGTTGGATACGATAACCATGCCTGTCGCATATATGCATGAAAATCCGGATGATGTAGCCACGCATCCAGAACCGGAAAGACCGACGAACGGTTGGGTTTTGCTGGCAGTGAATTAAAAGTGGAGTATGATCCGACGTCACTCGTGGTAAATGTATAAGCGTAGCGCATCAAACAGATCTTGCATCCGTGAATTAATAAAGAGCCAATCTAGCCTTCTGCGAACTCGCCCAAGGCCACGTCCCTCCGCCCAAGTAAAACGCGTACCATGATACGGTGGAGACATAAGAGAGCATGTTTCAATACAATCATTGAAGTCCTGCATCGCGGATAAGATGGCGTGGAGCGACCCTGATGGTCCCAATTCTCACGGAAGGTATTGAAATCCCCCCCAATCAACCATGGAAGCTGTAGTCCGTCAGAAAAATGACATAATTCACGCCATAGACTGCGACGTTGCGAAGCCGTATGCTTAGCATACACAAGAGACAATACAAACTGTTGCTGCAGTGAGTTGAGAGAGAGAGTCAAATGTACCACTTGATGGAGATCCTGCGTAGCCTGCAAACGTAAGTCAGTATCCTTCCAGAAAACCCATATACGTTCCGACTGTGAAGCATAACATTGTGAGTAACCTAGTGTTAAACAAAACCGCTGAATTTGTGATGGAGTATGTTTAGGTTCAATCAATGCAAGCAAATGAATATTATTTTCTCTAATCAACTGTTTCAAACGAGGCAAAGACGTGCGCATGCCTCGAATGTTCCAAATTAATATATTCATTGAGTAAGGTTTGAGACACTTCCCTGCATAACATGAGAAGCACTACGTGTGAGAATAGTTGATGGAGGCAACGGAGGTAGGTCCTTTTTCATGCGGCGCTTCCGACGTGGTACAACAGGCATGAACGGTGCCTCCTCAGGATGATTATTCAGGCGTGAAATCAGTATATCATCCTCGGGTGATGAGTCTAGTCGTTGAATGCGATGAGTAACCTCCTCCGGAACTGTAAGCTGCGCTGCCGCCATATCATCTGCTGGCAGTTCAGTGTCTGAGGAATGTCCGATGTCCACCTGAATGGGATCCTCTGGTAAATGATGATCATGGGCATCACAATACATGTCCTGAGCCTGGGGGTCATCTGCCTCAACTTGAGGTGCTGGATCGGTGCTGTGATCCAGAGGTGACGCCTCCATATTAAGCGTACCTTCCGTTTGTATAATACCAGGAACAGGAGCTACTTGAGTAGCCTCCGCCGCAGCAGGGGCCGGCGGCATAACATCCGGTTGCAAGGAGCTTGCTGAAGGGATAGCATCCGGCTTATGTTTTACTGGTGTCCATCTCTGCCTAGGCGGCCGTGATGGCGGAGGTGGTGGGGGTGGCGGAATCGTTGACACCATGGGCTGTTTAGGGTCGCATGACGCGTGATCATGCCCTAATCTATGACATGCAGTGCAATATTTTGGTAAGTCCTCATATATCACTGTTTGCAATATAAATCTTTGTTTGGACTGCAGATATTTTTTGGGGCAGATCCTGTGAAACATCAACTTCAACACAGATTCTTGCGACAGAAGGCCTCAATGCGGCCGAGGTGGCGGCATCCAGCTTCAGTGGCATACCGATCGGCTTGACTATTTCAAAGAGAGCTTCGCGACAATGCAAGTGGACCGGTAGACCTGGTAGTGCCACCCATACGGGTACAATGGGAACATCCGCAGTGGGATCAAAATCCACTGTCCATTTAGTTATACGCATATGGCGACCAGATATAAGCCATGAACGACGGTAAAAACATCTGAGATAGTCAGTTTCCTGACGAAAATTCAAAAGGATATGCGTTTGATCTATCAGTGTAATGCGCAGATCATTGTGAAAACCTATTTTTTCAAAGACCTCACGGATCACCTTCAATGGTGGCCGTCCATACCAAAACGTACCAACTAAGCAATATTTGTACGGCGCAGCTAGGGCATCAATCTCAGAATCTGAAAACGAAACCAATGGAATACCTTTATGCCTGGAGACTGTTTTGGGAGAGATAGTGACCGTGGGTGCCGTGGTTCCGGAAACCACAGCGGCAAAAGTCGGAGTCGACATTGCGATCGCGAATGCAGATGGCAAGGAATGGAGAGAATACGATGGTAGACTGTGCGATGGAGTTAGCAGAGCAATCACGGCGGGGTGAGAGTAGCAGAGGGCGGCGGCGGCTAAGCCCGCCGATATATATATATATATATATATATATATATATACACACACTTAAAAGCAGTGATCTAGATATATATATACCTATGTGAAACCATACATATATATATATATAAATAGTGAGATATATATATATATAAATTTAAAACCGTAAATATATATATATTATGTATATATACCTAAAAATAGTGAAATATATATATACATGTATAAAACCGTATGTATATAAATATATAAATATATATCTAAAAACAATGATATGAATATATATATATATATATGTAAAACCGTATATATATATATTCATATATATATAGATCTATACATACATACGTACATATATATCAAAAATCCGTATTTATATATATACACTTTTATACAAAACCATGTGTTTATATATATGCATACACATCCATACATACATATAATATATACCCATATATATGTAGATCCGTATATACATAAGTAGATCTATACACTTATACATATATATATATCAACATATCTATTTTATAGTAAGTATATATGTGCGTGTTTATATATGATGTATATATATGTACATAGCTTGCGTATGTATATGTATATAGTGTATATATGTAAATACCTATTACTCAAATATAGATCTGTACTTTCTTCAGAAGAAATCTTGAACATACTACATGATGATCCAACTTTGATATGAACATAAATACTTAGTATTTGTAAAATCATGTAGGATCTAGGAAGAATACTTGCCTTGATTTACTTTCTTACTCCTAGATGGTGATTCCTTCACTTGGATTTGAAGAACACACTTCTCCTCCTTCTCCTTGGTGTGTACGGTTTTGATGCCCCAAAAAGGAGAGTTAGTGTACAACTTATGAAACTAATTATATGGAAGAATCAAACTTAAACTTTACAAAGTTCTTACCTTACTTGCTTTTGATTCTACATGCTACAACCTTCTTGAATCTTTCTTAGTTGATGGAGTGTTGTTTAAAACTTGATGTAGGAGTTGTTATGTGGGTTGAGTTGAAAAGAAAACTTTCTTCTTGTTTGAAGCATGCATAGCCGAGATTTAGAGAGGAGAAGGAGGCTTGTTTGGTTGGTTAATGAAGAGGGGAGGTAGGAAGGAGATGGCTTGTGTATAATAATGGAGAGTAGTGTACTCTCCCCCTTGAATTTTCGGTGAGTGAAGAAGAGAGAGGAAGGTGAAGAATAATTGAAATAGTGTAAAGAAAGTGAAAGGATGAGGGAAGTGAGATGAATGATGTAAAAAAAATAATTTTTGTCTTCCTTTCTTGGTGTATGGCCGAAAGTAGGAAGGGATGGGGAGGGGAATATTGTGTGAAAAGATAAAGGGAAAGATTAAAGAATGGTGTAGTATAATATTGAAATGAAAGGGTGTAAGAAAAAGAGTGTGGGTGAAAGTTTATCCTTTTTCCTTTGGATATATTCGTTGGGTTAGAGGGATGGAAATAAAGTGGAAAGTGAGAGAGAGAGGGGAAAAGAAGAAAAGTGTGATGGGTTTTTGGATGTATTAGGTGTAGGGGATGATGGTGTGTAAGAGATGGTGTAAGAAAAGAAAAAAGTAGATGTTGACTTGAGAGAGAGGGGGTGGGGCGGTTTATGGGTGGAGGGATGGGGGAGAAAAAGTTTGTCTTTTGTGCCATGTAGGATAGAGTGGAAGAAAATGTGATAAAAGTGTGTATTGGAATTATCGTATCGGGTATTTTTATTTGGTTTAATTTATATTTAATGACTTAGGTTGTTACCGACTAATTTATTTGAATACCTTGTATGTCCGATACAGTCATTGTCTAGTCTCATCCAGTCTCGTTATATCCGTTAACTTATCTTAAGGTTATTTTTATGTGTGTTTCTAACCCCGATATTTAATGTGGATGTCTTTATTAATTCTAAATAGAAATTTAATTCCACTGAAATTTTCATCAATATCGCATTTGTGTTCTATTTTCATCATTTCAACTAGCCCGTGATCTCGGGTCGTAACAGTATGAATAGGCAATTGTAGTGCATAATGAAATCATGAAAACCTTTTCCTTTCATTCTTTCATTCAAAACATCATCGTCATGAAAACAAGAGAGTATTCAGATCTATTCACCCAGATCTGGGGCGGTCATTTCGTCCCTTCGAATCTATTATTCCCGGATTCGGAGTGGTAACGTCATCACTTATCAGGTCTATTCTCTCTGGGCCTGAACAGTCGATATCAGGTCTATTCTCTCCGGGCCTGAACGGTTCATATCAGCAGATCAATTAACCCCGGATCTGGAACGGGTCCTTACTGGCCAGAAAACACACACGGTACCGGTGGGAAGCGTTCTTTTAAAAACAAAATCTTTTCTTTTAAAAAAAGCTTTTTCATCTTTCTTTCTCATAAAATCAGTTCCAAAAATCATGTAAATAACGATGATGCAACGTATGACATGCACTATGCGACCGTGAACAAATACATCATAATATGCATCCACGGACTTGTCTCTTAAGCTGGGAAAACTGTCCAGCAATCACATTCTGTTCATACAGCCTCATGCTCATTTTCATAAGCTCACGCCATACACATGCATAATGAAGTCTTAGACTGATACCATAAAAATTTCGTGACAATCCGAAATGTCTAACGACCTCAAAACATCATACTATCATCAAAGGTACTGCTGAAATCAGCAGGGCAGTACCGCCTTACCTCAGTTTCATGGGTCATAAAACCTTATTCATTTTAATTCATCACCTAGAAACCATTGCTAACTCACCAAGGAACAATATTCATAAGACCAAACATCACATTCAAGCTTAAATGAGCACGATCAAAGCCTTACAACTTAAGACATTAAACTGTCATGTTTTCCAGTTTTGCACAACTAACTTTAACTCAGTTGTTAACCATCAAAATAGTGGTTTTATGCTGGTTTCTTTACATGAACATGTACATATATGCCTTGGTTAATTACCATAAAAATTCCAAGGCAATCCAATAAGTTTAAGGGGGTCACCTAATTACTTCCCCCAGCTAGGTATATGCAGAGTCTGGAATGACCAGTTTTACCACGAATTTCATTGTAACCAATCCACAACTCCTTTTACTAAAATTCCAACTCACACATTTCATAAACACATAGGGCTATTAGCATACCAAAGCTTAGCCAATTTGAACATTCCTAAGGTTCTTTTCAGGGCGTATAACATGCCACATAAAACTGTTCAGCTCCAGTGCTTCTGTCTGAGTAGTTCCTACTAAAATTATATTCTGGTCAATCCACAAATCCTTTTACCAAAATTCCAACTTACACATATGAGGCTATCATCATACCAAAAATTAGTCGATTTGAATCTTCCTAAGGTTTGTTTTCAGGTCGTTCAATATGTCACATAAAACTGTCCTGCTCCAGTACTTCTGTTTTACCTCCTCTTACTAAACATTTTATTAAGGACAAACCACAGCTCCTTTTATTGCAATTCCAACTCACACATTTCATAAAATATAAGAATAACATCATACCAAAAATTAGCCAATTTGAACACTCCTAAGGTTCGTTTTCAGGTCACACAATCAGCTACACAAATCTGTGTAGTTCGAGTAATTCCAGCACTTCTTCACTTTTATGGTTCAAGCATTTCCAATCAACCTCATTCCTTAAAATGACTTAATATCCATTAAATACACACTTCAACATAATGTTCTCAAGCCTCATAATATGCTTTAAACCATAAATAATCTGTTTAAGAATCGTATCAAAATAGTCACACCCATTCATACAACAAATCATTTACTCATACCATCACTTTTCTTATAACAATTAGTTTTCATGTCTTGTACTTAGCATCTTTAACTAAGATTCATAGCCTAATAATGACTAGTCATTCAAGCATGCACTTCACAAATAAGGCAAGATTGGCTAGAGTATACTTGCCCCATTGAACCTTAGAGCTTTTCCTTAGCATGAGCCTTGGTTGAAATGGAGTGAAGTCTTTCTCCAACTTCACATATAGCCCACGTTTTGAAAGAAGAAATAGAAGGAACATTAGCTATTATCTTAAGTGAAAACATAACTAAAGTGAGGCTATGATTCTCTTACCAAAATGAAACTTGAATGGAACTAGCAATGAATCCACCCACCAAGAATATTAGCTTCTCTTAGTATCTTGCAAAATCTTCCTCTAGTGACCATCCTTGAGTGTCACGTTTTTGGCAAGACAAGAGGGATACCAATGTGAGTTCCTTTCTTTGAAACATAGAATTCACTTAGAACACTTAGCATGTACTTACCTAGATGAGTTCTTGAGGCTTGAAGATCTTGGATTCCTAACCGTGTACTATAATGGAGAAATAGGGAAGTCTCTTGCTCCTTGTGAATTCTTGAGAGTTGAGTGTTCTAAAATTTCTTTGGAGAAAATTTCTTCCCTTGGCTAAGGAGTTAGCCGTTGGTTTTTTGTTAAGGGGGAAGGGGTTTTCCTTAGCTTAGTTAGGCTAATTAGAATTAATTAGCCTTGGTTACTTTTACCCAACCAAGGTTACTTTAATGCAACTATAGTTACTTTAATTCAACTATAGTTACTTTATTTCAATTATAGTTACTTTATGGCTAACCTGGGTTACTTTATCCAACTAGAGTTACTTTATTGGTTAACTTGAGTTACTTTAACCTTGTGGTTAATGTAAAGCAACCATGGTAATTTTTGAATTGTTTCTTGGTTAACCATGAAGGCAAAACCGGCGGGTGTGGCTTCCATGGCCATTACCATGCTTAATCTTTTTTTCCAAGTGTGTTTAATGAAAAGCCATGTGGGTATTTGCCCCCTTTTATTAATTATTTCCCCCTTTTTCTTGTTTTAAAAATAAAATTAAGAAAATCTTGAGTTTCCTTTGGGCTAGGCCGAAATTTTTGCAAGAGTTGGGGGAAAATTGTAGGATCTGCAAGGCATCACTAGAAGGGGGGGGGGGTGAATAGTGGGTGCAGAAAATGTGGTTTTTAAAATGATTTTGACTCAAGAACCCAACTTCTGAAAACAATTTCTGTTTTCAGGACCAGTTTTAAAACGTTTTAAAACTAGGGTGCAGGTCTTTAAAAATTCTGAACTTTTGAGAGAACTTAGCCTCAGATGTTATGAGTGTCTCCTAAAAATTTCATATTTAAATTCAACCTTTAACTCCTTCAAAAATCGTTGGTGGTCAGATTGCACGAATCTGCCAGAAACGGTAGACTGATTTGAAAAATTTATTCCTATTTGTACGTAACTCCAAATTCTCTGAAATTTTAACCACTAACCCCTTATATGTTATATTTAAATGGGTTGAAACAGTTTTGAAAAATTCTTTTGGGAAGTTAGTCAAATACGATCAAAGTCTCAACCTTTGTAAGCCTGAAAATCAGACTGCACTAGTCTCAGAACTTTGGATGTTTGATTGACTTATACTTATCCAAAAGGGTTGAAACTTATTCCAAATTAACCCTAAGACGTGTGACTATGTTTCTGAAAAGTTTTGTAATTTTTGAAAAACGTTTACTATTTTTACGAACGTAAACAATACGGATAAACAGTGCTGAAACAGAATATAAGTGCTGAAAGTAAATTAACACCGAGAATTTTATACTGGTTCGGTTATAAACAACCTACTCCAGTCTTTGAGGAACACCTTCCTCGGTTCACACTAGTCACAC